>QLOH01000394.1:600000-1012423 GCA_026901365.1 Sesbania bispinosa
TATTTATTACAAAATTATAATGTTTGACTTGTTGATTGGTTTGGTGAGCACTTGTAAACAAGGTCTATTCAAGAATTTCTCGTGGAGAGGTGATTGTTACGTAAATGTACTCAGAAAGGGTTAAAAAAATAAAACTAGTATTTTAGGTAAGGTGCTTTCTTCGGTACACAAATTGCCGGTACACAACTGCCACGTGTCAGCGTGTCCAAGTGATTGAAATGCTTTCTCGGTTACCTCTGTTGAAATTCGTTATTTTCTTCTAGGCCCTTTCACTTGTGCTTTAGGGTTTTTTAGTTTTTGAAGCCCCTTATACCTCAAACATTTTCAGCGGCCGCCTGGGTGTGGAAGGCACAGTAGGTGGGCTTGTGTGTGTCCGATCTCCGATGAGGAAGTGCACACCAAAGGCCACAAGTGTGTTTTGGTACGTAGTCGGAGTCATCCCTGTTACCATTAATTTTCTATGAATTTTCTTCTATTTTTTTTAAAATTAATTTGTAATAAATACATGTTATTGTATACCATATGCAAATCTCGCATGCTTTTAATAAGTAAATGCATCAAATCAAATATCCTTAGGCCTTAATCAC
This sequence comes from Sesbania bispinosa, assembly GCA_026901365.1. Classification (NCBI taxonomy): domain Eukaryota; kingdom Viridiplantae; phylum Streptophyta; class Magnoliopsida; order Fabales; family Fabaceae; genus Sesbania; species Sesbania bispinosa. The sequence continues at coordinate 600,588 of QLOH01000394.1, forward strand.
ATCTCGCGAGAACGACCTGGGCTACGGAAAAAGTCTTCTTCATGGCCTAGAACAAGATTGCACAAACACAACAACAAGAACATGGTTTTCATAGAAATACATTAGATTCTAATTAAAGTACACAAATACTGAATCCTTCTCTGTCAATACTCAACCATCAATGGAACTATTCTTCTAAAAAACACAGGAAGTCATTATGCGGCTTCTATACAACTTTTTCATTCACGAAGCCCCTCCCTATAATAAATTTAATGAAAGGATAAATTTGCAATACAAATAAGTGCCGTTAACAAGGACTGCAACTAAAATTGTGAGAAACTTACAACTTGAATGTCATCACATAACCGGTCAAGGATAGTAGCGGTCCATTTCAATATGCATCAAATCAATGGATATTATTTGTTGTGTATCGGTACAAGTTTGCCAAAGTTGTGTACCATAAATTTTTCCTAATATTAATTTTTTAATTAATTTGAATTTTAAGATATAAAATCCTGGACATCTATGGTAAGATGGTTGTCGATATCATAATGAATAGCTGTTCCCATATGCTTTCCTTAACGAAGATTGCTACAGGTCCAAGAAAAAATAAGCATTGTTTCCATGCTTTCACTAAGGTAGCATCATTATGATTACAAGTGAAATCTTCTAAAAGGAAGCACTAATGCCAAAAAACACAAGCATATAAGAAAATTTCCATGGTTGTTATTGATCTTGAACATGTGAAACATGGCCATCTTAATGCGCCAAACATGGACAAGGGGGGTCCATGCATCAAACGCCTATTAGTAACAGTTGTGTCCAGTAACAATTAACAGAGCTAAAAGTCTTCAATAGTCACCATGGCTTCTAAATTAGGTGACAACATTGGGATCATGCATGTTTGGTATTGTATAAAAAGTCTCCCCAGCCTATGCTACAAATATGTTCCTTCCGATCTTGACTTGGTATAGCCAAGGCTAATGAGTTTCTGTATCAATATTTTCTCAGCTTCTGTCTACAATCCATGAAAGTTGCCAAAAAAAAGTAAATAACTAAATAGCATATATTGAATTTAAAAATGATGCTAGGTAAAAGTGTGGATAGCAATGAGAAAAAGAAAGGTAGTTTAGCAGGTGAGGCTCCCCTACAATGGAATTTGAGAAGGGTCAGATCAATTTTATACCCTTTGACCAAAGAGGTGATTTACAAATTATAATAACTGGAAAATTTAAAATTAAGCATCATTTACAAGTTTCTGATTGCACTCTTCTGCGTTATATGTAATGCTAGTGCCTGATACTAGATAGCAGCAAGTGACAGGCATACTATGAGATGATTCTGGCAACTATGGCAGTAATGTACTGATAAGAAGGACAAGTACCATCTACATCTAGAACTGTTATGACTTATGGTCAAATTCTATATATAAGTAAAATAAACAAATAATTGAATGTACAAGAAATAAAAGAATAATTATATATTTAAACTTTCTTAAGAATTATATGTAGAAAGTTGAATCAACAAAATAAATTCTTAGATACGTTTTCATGTTTTGAGAAGTTGACTGAAATAAAAATAGAGTATAGATCCTCTCCATTTGTTGGAGAAATGGACTCTCCATTTCTTTTCATATGTTTTTGACACGTGTAATGATGAATATCTAATGGTTCATATTTATTGAAATTGTTTAATTTAAAAAAATAAAAAGAAGAATCACATGATGTAAGAAACAGAATGAAAACGTTTCACTCCTGAAAAAAAAAAGAATAATTAAGAATTTTGTAAATCTCATTATTTGAACTAAATGAAAAAGAAAAGAGAAAAACCAATTGCCGTTGGAATGACAATGAGAATCCTCTAGGTAAGGTATCATAGTGTTTGTCTTCGTACTCACACTTAAAAAATAAAAATCCGTGCCCATGCTCATACCCGCGTGGGCAACAACTTTAATGTTAGTACCTGCCGGGCACCTATATGCTCATACCCCCATCCGTTACCCGCAATTTAGTTAAGTGAAAAATTAATAACTTATTAAAAAAATATTAATTAAAGAAAATTGTAACTCAATTGAAAAATTACTCCAAAATCATCTAAACATATTTATTAAATATCAATGACATAATAATTTAATTAAATCGAAACACAATACGTTAATATTCTAAAACATAACACATGATTCATGTTCAAATTTTTTATTAAATATTACAATATACTTTCACATTGCGGGTAATTTTTGCGGGTACCCATAGGACTTGGGCTCAATTGCCATGACCTAACTCTTGAGCAGCCTTGTGCATTTTCTAAATCATAAGAGTTGAATCACCTTCCCCCGCTTCACTTAGATCACTCGCAGGTATAAAAATTAATGAAAAAAATATTAAAAATGCTTGTGTGATTTTTGTATACTATATATCAAAAGGTTGAGTTGTTTCAGATTTTTATAAATGCATCTTTTGAAAAGAAAAATAATGTACTACTACCTTCGGTCCTTATAAGAAATAAAAATGATTTTTTTTTGTCCTATATATAAAAAATATAGTACTATTTTTAGTTACATTAATTGCTAAATACCTTATATGTCCTTAATTTATTGTAAGTAGTTAAAGAGATACTCACTCATTTACTCATTTAATACTAAGTGTATTTTTGAGAAAACAATTAAATTATGGCAGTATTAATTACATAACCTGCGTCAGGGCCGGGCATGGACTTTTTTTTAAAGTATGAGTATGGAGATAAGCACTATAATACCTTGCCCATAAGGTACCTATTGTCAGGACAATTGGTCTTTCTCCTTTTTTTCATTTAGTTCAAATAATATAATGAGATTAACAAATTTATGATTATTCATTTTTTTTGTTCAGGAGTGAAATGTTTTAATTTTGTTGCTTACATCATATGATTCTTTTTTTTTATATTTTTTAAAATTAAACAATGCCTATTAAATATGAACCATTAGATATTGATTATTACACGTGTCAACAACAGATGAAAAGAAATGGCAATGTCCATTTCTCCAACAAATGGAGAGAATCTGTAAATCGAGTCGGAATCCTCTCCATTTGTAGGAGAAATGGAAGTTTCCATTTCCTCAAGTCTGCGTTCAACACGTGTTTTTTAAGAATATCCAATGGCTCATGTTCGATTGACATTGTTTAATTGAAAAATATAAAATCTGAAAATAAAACCTAGGGAACTGAATGTTTAGCGCGTGAATTAAAAGTTGAATAAACCAAAAAAAAATTATAGTACTGGACCATCATTGTATTAAGAGTTTTCAATGCTTCGGACGCAATTTAATGATGTCGGTTTAGCCATAATAAACACAAAGTAAACTCGGTTTCTGCTTTGCCCTGCTATAGCCATTATCAGGGGTGATGTTGTGACAAATCAAGCAATTGGGATTCAGATGGATCCATGTAAAAAAGTTTGTAAATTAGATTATTGTCCATGGTGGTGTTCTGGAATTTGGGGAGTTATAGAGATCGAACTTTGTGCACTGGAAATAAGATTCTAGAGAATAAGCCACATTGCTAATGAAGAACTTAGAATTTAGAAGCTTTCTTAGTTAATTGTCCAACACATTGACACAGTACTACGTAAAAGCTCTTGTAAGAATCACCCATGGTAAACCTATTAATTACATGACACTGAGATGAGAAACTCATAACTAAAAATGGGTACTGTTTCATTCTTAAAATTCAATTATCAATTTTTTCATAATTTCCTATATCTACCTAAGGAAGCAAAGGTCTGAAACTAGAGTACACTAACCTCTAAATATTAAAATTACAAAAGCATGAATCATGGTTTCTGACTTCACAACTCTTGTCAATTGTCATTATGTAAAATCGGATCTACCACAATTTAATTAATGTCTTGTTGCATGCCTCTCTCTAACAAAAAAAGGGAATGAATTTATCATTTCAACAGCTATAGACTTGGTCATCACCAACGCAGAGGGCAGTGTGGCGCAATGGGTCAATGGCGTGGTGCGGCGCGACATCATCACGGAGGGGAAGGGCAGCCGAGGAGGAGGTTGTCGTGCTCGCCGGCGGGATTCCTTCTTTTACTTATAGTGATTTAAACTTCTTCTTTCAGTTCCCTATGTTTTATTTTCAGATTTTATATTTTTCAATTAAACAATGTCAATTGAACATGAGCCATTGGATATTCTTAAGAACACGTGTCGAATGCAGACATGAGGAAATGGAGTTTTCCATTTCTCCCACAAATGGAGAGGATTCCGACTCATGAAGACCACAACAACTTCCCAGCGATAAGTGCTAATATGCATGAATGAGAGAGAGAGAGAACAGACCTCAAGCATAGGGCTATTTTTCGGAATATTGCAAGCCATAATTATATTGAGACCAGTCTTTAACACTGAGAAACAAAGAATGTTAATTCATGAACAAGGGGAATAATATTTTCTTAAGTATCAATGAAAACATGATAACAGTTAGTTAGTTAGCTACCTAATCGACGAGCAATGCCAGAGCCTGTATTATCAGAAGTCCCTCCAAGTATGGAAGTGACAGATACCATATTGTTCTGTGTTTATCACCACAAATCACATAATCTTGAATTAGAGAAACTCGTAATTATTAATTAGCTTAAATTAAACGAATGAGAAAACTCACAGGACGAGTAGGAGCTGCTGCATACATGTGTCCTAATTTTGCAGAGTTGTAACCAATCCAGACATATATCTATGACAATTATTTTAATTATAGAAGGAGTGAGCCAATTGAAGGAACAGAATGAAGATATTATAGTTTGATTGGGGGAGAAAGAGAAAGAGAAACTTGTTTTGGAAAGCGAATGATCTGAAAATTGAGGCTAACACCGTTGACGAGTTCAGAAAAGCAAGTTATCTGCAATTGACTGTCCCACTCCTTGAGTTTCAACTCTTGAATCTCCTTCTCCAATCCTTCAGAATCCATGAATTAAACCCTAACCCCTCAACATTCAGCTTCTTCAACCAGCTTAAGAATTTTAGTTTTCAGTAACCTTGGGCCATGTTTGGGCTCAACTCAAGTCAAGCACAGGCCCGAGCGAGTAACACTTCTATTCTCTTGAACCACACAATCACTTCTAATTTCTTGCTGCTGTTACCGTTTTCTCTCTGAATCTCGTTGTGCTGCAAAATTCATTCCGATCATCACAGATCTCAAGATTTGATATTATTATTACCGTGATTCCTGCGTGGTAGCCTTGTAGGGGTGGGAATCAGGTAGGCCAGGCCTTACATAAACAGGCCAAGTCTGTTTCTAAATTTTAAAGCTGTAGTCTGGCCTTTTATCTGTAATAGGCTTTAATTAATACCTAGACATGGTTCATTTAAAGGCCTGTTAAGCATACAAGGCTATTTAAAAGCCTACATATAATGAAGGCCTTTAAAAAGGCCTAAAGCCTATTTATATTCTTGGCTAATAGGCTGGCAGGCCTACGAGCATATTTAAAAGCCTATTTAAAATGGAATTACAGTTTGTTAGCACTAGAAAGCTGAAATGGAATTATAGTTTGCTTTTTTTCTCCAACCAATTTTAGGATCGTGAGACTCAATTGCACTTGTCCTTTACTAGAAGAAGAACAAATAGTAAACCAGGAAATACCAATTTTGGGATATATCAAGCCAAAAGGAACGAGAGCAGAACCGAGCAAAATGGAATCGAGGGAGCAAAAAACCCAACCCAATTTTGCAGCCCCAACCTCAAACAACCCCCTAATCTTTGCAACCTCAGTCTCAGTCTCACTCGTGTTATTATTATTAACACCAACCCCTAATCTATCATCCTCCTTACCTTATGGTTTATGGAGCGCAGAACAGAACAATAAGTGCAGCAAGAAGCACATAGGCATAACAGAAAAATACGTGAAAAAAAATGAAAGAAACACAACTATCTTACCTTATGGAGCGCAGAACAGGATGGACGAAGAACGCAGAACAACGACGGAGCAGAACGACGACGGAGAACAGCGACGGAGGCAGGGCGACGTAGCAGAACAACGAAGGAGCAGAACGTCAACGGAGAACAGCCCGGAGGCAGAGATACGGAGCACGGTGGGCGGAGGCGGCGACAGAGAGACTCGACAGAGAGATATGATCTAGGGTTTTATTTTTTTAATAATAGTCTCTTAGACTATTATTAAAAAAGGTTTTAAAAAAATAAAATTAAAAATATATTATAATAAAATAATTTTATAAAAAATAATATTGTTTCCACTGTTAGAGGAAAGGAATATGACATGTGACATGGAGATTGGTAGATAATTGATAAATACAAATCTTACACATTAATCGTCTCTCAAATTTAATCCCTTGATACTTCACTTATGCCTAATTAACAAGTCACAAGTATATTTTACCAATTTCGGTTCATATTAGTTGCATTTTTCAGCATAATTAGAAAATTACAGTGTTTTGGTTTCAAATATAACCCGAGTTGTAGATATATAAAAATAATGAAGATTATATTGTGCGAAAGCTATACGAAAGGCCTACGACTTTGTTGAATAACTCAAAATCCAAATCGGATGTCTAGTGTGTCAGAAAGAACTTGAAAGACGAATTAGTCAGCATTACATGCAAACTTGAACAACACTCAAATATTGGGTCATAACTTGGGCTAGAAAACTCATTTTGGGCTCAAACCGACGACATTTGAAAGTTAACATCCAGGACTTAATTTCATTTGAAGACACATTCCTTATATTCTACCAACTTAATGATGCAATGCTTGGGGCAAGTGGGAGACAAGATGATGAGTGATAGCTAGAAAAGGAAACAACAGATGAATATTTCAAAGTAATGGAAAAAAGTACTAGATAATTGATGAATAATTCCATTTTGTGGACAAGACATGTTGAGTCATGACCGAATGATCAACTCTGGCGTGATATATTTTCACCTTCTATAAATAAGAGGGCTTGCTAGATAGAAAATCATTAAAGTTGTAGTAAAATTACCGAGTCTTTCATTCCCTTTTACTTTTCTCTTTGTTGTAAAGTTTTCATGGAAGGATAAAATTGTATCTAATTCAAGTATTAAAGCTTATTTTCATTTTTGGTTTTGAGATTTGATCTTCACTCGCATGCATTTTGAATTAATTCTACCTTGTTTTTTTTACTCCACTTACTTCAATTTCATCTTTGTTTGATCAAAGATTGATTGGTTAACATGTTTTGGTTGTGAAATTTATTATTGATGTATGTTGTACTCTTGATTGGTTAATCACCATGTAACAATTAAAAAACATAAAGTATTGAATCAGAGGTTTTCATTTAATTAATTACTTCAACTGGGTTCCGATTATAAAATTGATTTGTACCTAACATAAGATTTAGTGGTTATTTGATCTTGTTAATTAACTGAATTTTGGAAGTTATTTCAATAGTGAGTCTGAGGATCATTGTAGGAGTTCCATATGATCATAAATTGATAGATTTAATCTCTTGTACGCATGCTTTTAATAACCAATGATTAACCATGAAAATAACCTCTAAATTCCTTGGGTTGATCTTACCTTAAATTGATTTAACATTTGCTATGAATTTGATCTTTGTTTTCTTCAATTCATTGCAATCAATCAAACCTCTAAGAAAGATTAATTTGAGTGGATCTTCAGTGTTCGACCTAGTTTGTGCCATTCTACTACAAGTAGTTTGCAGGTTGGGTGATTATAATTAAATTTTATGCAAATTCGACAACTATCAAAGACGTAGAGGCAATGCAAGAGCCCATAGCGGTTGTTGTAGAGTTGTGTTGCGAATGAGTGTTAGGGTTTTAATCGGAAAATAAAAAATATTTGTATTATATTTTATCAGCATTTTTTTTTTAAGTTTGATTGCTTAACTCAACTAAAAGTCGTGTTGGGTCGCGGGTCAAGTGAGTTGGGCCAAATTGACCCGGAAAAAATAGGCCTAAATTTTTCAACCCAACCCACCAGTGAGTCGCGTTGGGCTCATATTGACACCTCTTATGGTTTCATTAAATAATTGTGGTACAATTTGCTTACAAGCAATTAACCAACATTACTTTTCATGAACCAATTCCCAATTAGTGCTAAACCAGTAAAGCAACACCTTATTAAAGAGAAATTAATAATATAATATCCAGGTAAAGAAAATCTAAATCAAACATAAGATCCACCCTTAGTCAATGATTTAACAACTCATACATATAAATAATTTTTTTTTTTTGGTTAAGAGGAGGGCAAAAAGCCCAAAACTACACTAGAACTCTTCTGGGGAAGGACACCCCCAAAGAGTCATGAAGCAGCAAAGAACTACAAAAAGAAGGAGGGTAACTAAAGACATGCAAACCCAAAGGGAGAGAAAAGGCATGGGAAGCCAGAGAATCAGCTAGCATATTCCCCTCTCTAAAAGTGTGAGAGATGTGGAAATTGTTGAGATGGTTGGAGGCTTCATGAATGGCCTTAACAATCTGGTTGCAAGGATGAGAGGATGGACAACCCTTTGTAAGCAAAGTAACAGCAACTAATGAATCAGATTCAATCCATAGATTAGGAATGTTGTACTCTTTGGCTAAGACTGCCGCTGTTAAAATCCCCCAAAGCTCAGCCATATTGACTGTAGTTGATCCAAGGAGTCTAGAGAAACCTAAATGCCAACGACCAATGTTGTCCCTGAACACTCCCCCATAAGCTGCTAACTTGTGTTGACTCCTCACAGCCCCATCTGTATTACATTTGGTCTAAAAACCAGCTGGAGGATTCCATCCAAATAATTTCCATTGAAAAGAGGATTGATTTGATAAGGTGTGGATAATAGAAGAAGTCCCTGTATTGGTAGACAGATGATGACAAAGCCGAAGGAAAATATCTCTAGCTGATGATGAGCACTGATTAAAGATTGATTGATTCCTTTCTCCCCACAGAAGCCATAAAGCATACCCGAAAACTATGTTCCAGGGAGTATCACCCCAGAGAATAGTTGTAGTTGACAGGTTTGATAGCATCCAATCCTGAAAGTTTAGGTGGTAGAAATTCGGGAGATTGAGAGAGGTGGTGATCATGCTCCAAAAAGAAGAGGCTCTACGACAATCACGAAGAGCATGTAAAGCAGTTTCTGGGTGGCTATTACACAGAGAGCAGGAATCATTGACAGGAATTCCCCTAACAGCCAGAAAATTCTTAGTCTTAAGACCATCATTTAAGGCTAGCCAAAGGAAACACCGGATCCTTTGAGGCCCCTCCCATTTCCAAACATGGCCCCAAAAGGAATAGTTAACAGTATCATTATCATCCAAGGCTGCATAGGCAGATTTAGTTGAAAAAGATCCGTCATTAGTGAACCTCCAAATTATTCTGTCGTTTCCCAGGGATTCATGACCAGACAAAGAAGCAGTGATCTCAAGAAAAGCTTCCTGGGGAATATAATCACTAAACAGCTCAGACTTCCATCCACCACTGCCATCAGAAAAATGAGCAATTGAAGCATTCTTTATCTCTAAAGGAATATTGGATGCAACCTCTGAAAGAATTACACCCGATCTTAGCCAAGGATCTTTCCAAAAACTAATATCTCTTCAATTCCCAACCAGCCACCTCATTCCCCTCAAGATGTACTTCCAAGTTTCCACAATACCTTTCCAAATAACCGATTGATTTCTCTTCCTGTTAACCACTGGCATTATGTAGTTACCTGCACCATATTTATGCCGCAAAACTTTCACCCAAAGAGCCTCTCTATTATTGATTAAACCCCAACCCAACTTCATGATCAATGACAAGTTAAAAGAATGGAGGTCACGAATACTAAGCCCCCCGGCAGATTTAGGCTTGCAAATTCGTTGCCATCCCACAGAGTGAATTTTTTTTGTATCATTTTGATGACCCCAGATGAAATTTCTGGCAGTTTTTTCAAGCTCATGGCAAACACTCACAGGAAGGAGGGTAGTGTGCATGGTGTACACAGGAAGAGCAGAGATGATAGCTTGTGTGAGGGTGACTCGTCCTGCCATGGAAAGAGAGGAACTCTTCCAGCTACTCATTCTCTTTTGGACTCTTTCAATAAGGTGTTGATAAGTTCTCTTTGTAATCCTCTGATGCAAAATGGGAACTCCCAAATATTTTCCAAGGTCAGAAGAGAGGGAGAAACCTGTCCGAGAAGCCAAATCTCTAGCAATAGGGTGGGGGACATTCTTAGAGAACATGACTCTGGTTTTTTCAGTATTAACTTTTTGCCCAGAGGCAGAGCAGAATATATTAAGACAGTCCATAATGACATCAATCTGATCAGAAGAAGCTTCTGCAAATAAGAAAAGGTCGTCACAAAAAAGAGGTGTGAAATAGGGGGACCATTTTTGCTGAGATGGATGGGCTTCCATTGATGAGAAGAGACTTTGAGATTGATGAGGTGGGCTAATCTCTCTAGGCACAGAACGAAGATGTAAGGGGAAAGAGGGTCCCCCTATCTGATCCCTTGGGAAGGAGAGAAAATTGTAGATTTAGAGCCATTAATCAGAACTTGGAATCTAGCAGAAGAGATACAGTTCATTAGGATGCTGCAGAAGTGATCATTAAAGCCCAAGTCTTTGAAGGTATCTTCCACGAATTCCCATCTAATCCGATCATAGGCCTTTTGCAGGTCTATCTTAATTGCCATGAAGCCTTTTTTCCCCCTGCAAGCTCTCATTGAATGGAAAATTTCTTGAGCTACAACAATGTTGTTAGTAGTATGTCTCCTAGGGACAAAGCTAGTCTGGTTAGGGTGCCATTACCCAATTTTGTCCGACAATCTTATTTCATTTTATTTCATTTTTTTCTTCTTTCTATGTATATATTCCTATCCTCAAGACTTTTATTCCCGTATTAAAAAAAATCCAAAAAAATCAAAAATTGAAAAAAATAAAATGGTTTAATTAATTAATTGATTAATTAATTGTCAATAGTTAGTTAATTGATTAAGTAATTAAGTCGTTTAACAAAAAAAAAGGGTTTGCAATTGGGCCAATTAATTTGTAAAACTTTAAAGTCCCTCTTGAGTCAAATAGGCCCACTTTCTTCACTTAATTTAACAAATTAAAAAAAGAGAGAAAGAAAAGAAAATTGGAGGAATGCTTGAGGCAGGCAAGTTGTGCAACTTGCACTGCCTGGGCGGCAATCAGACAGCAGTATGGGCAAAAGCAATGCACAGAGCAATTTGCACATTAAAAAAGGAAAAGCTTTTGCCTATAAAGGAGGCCATTGGAGCCATTTTTTGGGGGGGGGGGGGGGGAGAACAAGCTGTTTTCAGAATAAAAAACAGGGGATACACATAGAAAAATTCAGAAAAAAAGTTGGTTTCAACATCAAGAAACCAATTTCAGAGAGGGGAGCAGATTCATTTTGGAAAGAAAAATACAGAGATCAGAGAGCAAAAGCTTAGGGCTCAATATTTGAGTTCCAAGCCCTTTTGAAACAAAAACATAGAGTTAAAAAAAAGTGCAACAGGAAGGGGGAGGATCAGAGGACTATCAGAAGAACCAGTTAAGGATTATCCAGTAAAAACTTCAAAATAATTGGTGGCGTTGGTAAGTAATCTTAGCTGTACAATCTGTTTAATTATTCATCATCACCTATTTTGTTGCATACTGTGAACTGAAATGAATGAGTGTCTCTTGATCATGTCCAAGTCTCATTTACATATATAGAATACCCAATGAAAATTACAGTCCCTGAAATAAATCTAAAAGCATAAGCCAAACACATAAAATCTTGGAAAAAAAGAGAGAGCATACACAGAGACAGGGGAACCTATCACTATTTCCTGGGAAACCTCTTCACCCATAGCTAGGGAAGTTCTTCTTCTCCCTAACCCCACAATATCATTTCAGAAAAACAACACCAAAATCAAACTGCATATTCAGCCATAGCCTCCTACACCAAAAAAGAGAGGGGAAAGCCATTAAATCCAAAAGACAGATTAAGAAAAAGAGAAAGATAGGAAGAGAAAGAGAAGGAGAGGACTCCCCTGGCCATGGCGCGCTGCCGGCAGCAGTCCCCGTCGGTTGCTCCGTCTCTGCTCCTCTCGCGCAAAGCCGCGTCCGCCCTTGCATGCAGCGCCGCGACTCCTCTCCGTCGCACAGCCACGCTGCGCGCAGCGGCGCGTCTCCCTTGGCCGCCGCTGTTGCGCGGCCTCCGTCCCACAACCAGCACCACCGCATCAGTCGCCGCGACGCTCCCCCCTTCGCGCGGCCGCCGTCGCGCGGCCCTCCCTCCACCTTGCTATAGCGCCACGAGCCTCTACACCTCCATGCGCCGCCACCACTGTGTGGCTCTGCCATAGCCGCCGCCCCCCGCCTTGGCCTCCCCCTTTTTCCTAATCCCTAACCCTAGTGTTGAAGGAGAAGAAAGAAGAGAAAGAGAATGAGGGAATGAGAGGCACAGAGAGATTGAGAGAGCGGGTGAGAAATTGATAGAAGGGTGAGTGTGTGTGAGTTTGAGGGAGAGAGACGGTGAGGGTTTGAGAGGAGAGAATGAGAGAGTGTGAAGTGAAAGTGCAAAAATGCTAGAACCTTCTCTGAAAAAAACGGTCCATTCCCCTCCCTTTTTCTTTTCTTTTCTTTTCTTTTTTCATTTACTTGTTTAGCTCATTTGATTTTACAATTGGGATTGTTTGCATGTACGCCGGTTCTCTTTATTTGTCTGCAAGTTTGGGCCAATGATGTGAGCTGAGGCCAACCCTTTTATTTTTAATGTGTGTTAATTGTTCTAATTTCATTTTTTTTACTTTCTTTTAATTTGATATTTTGACCCACTATCTTGTACTTCCTTTAAATATTTATATTCATTTATTTTATCTGTAAATATTTGTTTAATTCTCTTCCTTTGTAAATAATTGATTATCTGTAATTTTAATTATGTGTTCTTGTAAATATTAATTTACTCAATTTATCCCATTTTTGTCTTTGACGTTAATAGAATAGCATTTCTATCTTTTAATGTCATTCAGATTAATAAATAATTGAGCATAGTCATTTACTAGCTCAATAGTTTGTCCGTTTGTAAATAAGAAAACATTTTTAAATAAATTGGTTCATCAAACCCATCACGTTAACGGAATAGCATTTCTATCCTTTAACGTCGTTCAAAAAAGAATTATCGAGTATAGTCATTTACTAACTCGGTATTCAGATCATTTTGTAAATAAGGAAAATATTCTTGGAAAATTAAAATCATTTATCAAATCAATTACGTTAATGGAATAGCATTTCTATCCTTTAACGTCATTTAAATTATAAAACTATTGAGTATAGTCACTTGCTAACTCGATAGCCTGCGTTTTTGAAAATAAAGAAAAATTCTTTCAAAATAAATTTGTTCACAAATCCATTACGTTAATCGAATTGCATTTCTATCGTTTAACGTAATTTGAATTAATTTATTGAGTATAGCCTTTTGCAAACTCAGTAACGTGTGCAATTGCAAAATTATTTTTGCACAATAATGAATGACGTTATTTGAATAGCATTTCTATCAATAACGTTATCAGAAAATATTGAGTATAGTCATTTACTAACTCAATAATGCGCTTAAAAGCAAATCTTTTTAAAAATAAATTTTCTCGAAATAAATGACGTCTATTGAATAGCATTTCTATCAATGACGTTTTTTGGGGTTCATAGTATGGTCATTTACTAACTTGAACCCAAATTCTTTTTCCTTAAATTGAAGACATTTTCAAAATCAATTTCCCCATTTTTCTTTCCTTTTTTCAAAAAAACAAAAAAAAATCAATCAATCTCTTTTTAAAATTAAAATCAATCTTTTTCAAACACATTTTTAGAACTACGTGGCTTTGATTTCTCCATTGCACCTGGGGATACGTAGGAGCGGGATTTCCCCGTCGAGCCAAAATAAATTTTTTAACATTTTTGTCCCATCGGTTTCAAATTAATTTTTTTTTCTCATCATCCTATAATTTAAAGAATGTAAATAAATTTTCTTTTTGAGGGGTAAAATAAACATTTTCAAGAGTTAATAAATTTTGCACAATTAATTAAAGGTAACCGTTTTTAACGGATGTTGTAGGGTGCTAACACCTTCCCTACACATAATCGACTCCCGAATTTGGATCTCTTGTTCGCAGACTGGTTTTCAATTTTAAATCATTTTCGGGTTTTCCAATTTCCCCAAACCAAATAAATTGGTGGCGACTCCCCAAAAATCATCTTCATTTTTCAACATTTTTTTCACGGGCTCACCGACCCAGTCGTGGCCCCGGTCGCGACATAGGGTGACCAAGAAAATCCATATGCTGTTTGAGCCTTAAGGAAATGATTTTAGTAATCCCCTTATAAATGACATTACAAAGACTTATAGGTCTGTACTGGGATATAGAAACAGGGCTGTCTATTTTTGGAATAAGAACAAGAAGGGTGTCATTAATATCCTTAATCTTTGTAGGATTCTCATAAGCTTCCTTTATGAAGGCACATACTGAAGGACCAACTTTGTCCCAAAATTTATGAAAGAAAATTGGGTGGATACCATCCGGGCCTGGCGCTTTGTAAGGGCGCATTGAGAAGATTGCATTCTTCACATCATTTTCAGAAAAAGGTGCTTGAATGGCAAGCAAATCTGCCTCTGCTAGAGAAGGGAAATGACCCCGAAGAGGTAAGGAAGATAGAGGGCCATCAGCTGAAAAAAGCTTCTCATAGAAAGCCACCATCATTGAATTTAAATCTTCCATATCAGTAATTTGGACCCCTTGATCATTAGTGAGGGAAACAATTCGATTTTTCCTCCTTCTAGAGACAGTGGTCAAGTGGAAAAATCTAGTGTTACGGTCCCCAAGCTTTATCCAATCGTATCTGGATTTCGGAAACCAAATGAGCTCCTCTTGGGCTAAGGTATCATTATACTCCTTCCAAAGCTTTTTCTGAAGGATCTCAAGGCCTCTATCAGTGGCCATGGTAAGTCTTCTATTAATCCCCTCCAGTCTGGCCATGAGTCTATTTTTCCTGTGGAAGACGTTACCAAAAGTCTCATGATTCCAATGAATAGCAGCGTCCCGAAAAGAAAAACTAGTAGAGAGCCAATTTGAATTGTTCTTCCAAGCCGATTGCACCAGTTGAGGAAAAGTAGCATCTGTTAACCAGGCAGCTTGAAAACGGAAAGGCCTATGCCCAAGAGAAGATATAATTGAAGGGAGTGTTTGGAGTAAGATGGGCTTATGATCAGACTTATAGGCTGGTAAGTGGGAAACAGCAGCCTCAGGGAATTTTATCCTCCAAAGAGAGTTTGAGAGGGCTCTATCAAGCCTCTCCTTAACACCATGCCATTCCCAGGTAAAGGGTGGCCCAATATACCCCAGGTCCTCAAGCTCACATCCCTGCATACAAGTTTTGAAATCTTCCATTGATCTCCAATTATGAGAAGCCCCCCCTGATTTCTCTGACGCCCAGAGGTAGGCATTGAAGTCACCAAGCACCACCCAAGGATCATGCATATTAGCACCAATATCCATCAGATTATGCCACAGAGCCAATCTTTCTAACATCCTTGGACTACCATAAACCACCGTAAAAAACCATCTATCACCACCATTTGAACCAGAAACAACCCCATGAATAAATTGCTCATGGGAAGACAAAACTTTAAAGTCAATAGTATCTTCATCCCAACCAATCCAAATTCCTCCCGAAAACCCTTTAGCCTCTACCTGGAAAGAAGAAGAGAACCCCCATCTAGCCAACACCCTGGCGCCCTTGGCACCACTTATTCTGGGCTCCAGAATGGCACAAAGATTTAACTTGTGACGAAATTTAAGATCCCTGATTAACGAAGGGAAAGATCTAGAACCAACTCCTCTGGAATTCCAAACCATCAAATTATTTTGATTCATAAATAAACTAACTGGAAAGGAAAAACACCAGTGCAAAAGCACTTCAGTTTTTAGATTGACCATTTGAGCAATTAACTTGCTCAGGGATAGCAGGACAAACAATGTCAGACAAAACAGCTCCCACAACCTTTGGAGTATGATGCTCAGAATCCACTTTGGGTAGGCTAACAAGTGGGGATGGCTTGTTTAGGGGATCAGGAGGTCGAGAATTACATATTTCAATACCCATGTTTGTAGTTGGGCTACAAATGGTGGCTTGTTGAACAATAAAAGGTTGGGCCACTGGGATAGAGAGAGTGAGGGGGGGCTTATTATGGATATGCTTAACGTTATGGGCTTCAACCAAATCAAGAGCCATGCTGGCCTGCTCTCTAGCAGCCTTTTTTATTTTAGAAAAAGAAGTGGGACCCGATTGTGAGAGGGGCAAAGTAGCCTTGCCGTGACCCAAAGAAGGGGCCTCAACATTTTTTGCTACACGGGTTTTCTGTTGGGGGGCTGGCCCATTTGGGGAATCAGATGGCTGCACACCCATAGCATTTATTGTGGACTCACCCGCACCTTGTCCTGGCTCCTCCACAATCATTGGGTCATCAGCCAAAGCCGCAAAACGAGAACCTGCAGAGATATTCTTGTCGGCCACCTTTCCAATATCACCTATCATTTCGTTGTTGTCCTTTTTAGAATTTTGTGCAGTGGTCCCTTGTCTTTTGCGCATCCCTTTTTGGACCAGCATCCAGGGACCATACGTCCCATTTCCTTTCCCCCTCACGTCCTCTGCCATTTTTTGTTGCTCCTTAATTGCAGAGTTGACATTCTCCCCTGCACCTTGAACGGTTGGCTCTACATTATTTTTCAAGGGACATCCGTCTGCTCTGTGTCCATATTTCCCACAGCTGAAGCAAATGAGATACAGGCCTTCATACTCAACAGAGTAGGTTCTTCCCAGCAACTCAAATTGAGACACTAAGGATCTTCGCAAATCCACTTCAATGCATAATCTGGCAAATTTGCCACGTTCTGTGACAGTCTCATCCCATACTCCATTTTTAGGCTTCATAGTATTAGAATCTATTCTGACAGTTCTCCCAATCGTATCACCAATCTTACCCAGAATCGTTCTATCATAGTATTCAATTGGGAGGGAAGGGATTCGGATCCACACAACAACTCTACTTAATTCATTTTCAAGAGGAAAAAATTTAGGCCGCCATTTTTGGACCACCAAATAATGGCCAAGAATCATCCAGGGACCTCCTTCAAACACATGGTTAAAATCATTGTAATTTGAAAATCTGATAAGAAAGTAATCATATTCTAAATCAATCACCTCCATTTCTCCCATGGGGTTCCACAGCTTTAATAATCTGAGATGCATAAATTTCAGGCCAACCCTCTTCCCCAGAAGTTTGATAATAACTGTGTTTCCACTATTGACAAGCATGCTTTCTTTCTTCCTTCGTCACTTCCACTACCGGGCAGGAGACAACACCAACATCAACATCATCCATGTCTTGATCCTCTCTGCTACTGGAGTCTTCATTATCATCACTTGAGTCTTCATCATCCTCAGCCTCCTCATAATCCGAGTCATCTGACTCCTCTGAGTTAGAGCTTTCCACCTCCGAATGATCATTAGCAAGACCTAAACATATGTCTTTATAAGAGAGGACCTCTCGTTTACTCCCTAACTCTCCGTCTTTCACCTCACTATTCTCCAAGGGGCTAGGAGAGGAAGATGATGAACGCTCCAAAGCTTCGGGACAGGTTTCCAAAACCACCGTATCTCCCTCATCTTGAGACTCCGGAAGCCCCCCTACTTTGGCTTTTTTGGTACTCCTAGCTAGCAGGTCTGCCTCTTCCGGGGACAGGTCCTTGTTGTCGGACATGAGAGGGAAAATGATATTATCAAAATTAGAGAAATTTGAATAATGTACCGATCATATAACGAGTGTCATAATACAAGAGAGATAATAAGGATAATGACAATAAGAATTGTCTCACACTCGAAGAAGGTTTTTACTGCCAACAAATCTTTAGTCACAAACCCCTATTACTGCAACATCTCATCCACAATGAGGATATTCTCTCAATGCCTAATTGCCTTAGGGTATGTTTGGGAGTTGAATTTTGGAGGGGAAGAGAGGGAAGGGAAGGGTTTAATGGAAGCCCTTCCCCCCTTTGTGTTTGTGAATTTAAGTATTTTACAAAGTCTTTCCCTCCTCTTCTCCCCCCCCCTTCTCCCTCCAATCCTTTCCTTTCCCTCCTCTCTAAACTCACAAACACACCTTTAAGGTTATGCACATGAAAGGTATGGAAGGATAAAATATTATTGATCAAATAATAAGATTGAAATTTAAATAATTGTTTTTTTTATGAATTACAAATTCAAATTTAAAATAATCATTCATTAATATAAACAACCATATAATTTCTAATACAAATTAGATATATTATAATATTTAGATATTAAATTTAAATTATTTATTTTAAATTCAACATAATTTTCATATTTCAATGTATTTATTTATTTTAAAAAGAGATATATATTTTTAAAATATATTAATTATTTAAAATATCTCGTGAGTTGCATGAGATAAAACACTAACTATATAAAAAATTATCACTTATTTAAAAAATATTTAGCATTTTTTCCAAAAAAAAAAGTAAATAAACAAAGCATATCAATATAGTCATACTTTTTTTTAATTAGCTGAATAATAAGTATATTAAAAAATTAGTGTTATTTTTTGGTTCATATATTGGACACATGTAAGTCAATGGAATAGAATTTGCATAAACCCTAATAACAGTAAACCTCAGGTTTTCAGCGATAGTTGTAGTTGTGGCTCGTGTGTGAGTTGGTAACAGAGAAGAAGAGGCACTCCTTGTTGGAGCTTCAGCAATGGCGGCGAAGAAACAGCAGCACGCGGGAAGCCACAAAAAGAGAAAGCGAATTAATAGTAACACCGATGAAGCTAATGAATCTCGTTCTAATTCAAAGTTCGTTGCCTCAAAGAAGCACAAATCAGATTCAGTTGGTAAAGAGAAGACGAACAAAGCTCCCGCCACGGGCCGAGAACGTCGCCTCCATGCCAAGGTTCTCTTCTTTATTCGAGCTCTTCGAAATAACGGAATAAGTATCTGTTGTGAAGTTTATCAGTTTATAATTTCACTTAACGTGGTGACTGAAATATTCCCGAATCTGCCGAGGATTTTCGCAATTAGAGATTACTCGTTTTGATTGATTAATTCGTATTATGATTGTTTCATGCCAGGAACTTGCAGAGGCTAGAAAAAAGAAGAGAAAGCGGCATTACACTCTCGAGCAAGTGAGTATGCTCATAATCCAATCACTAGATATTATTTATTTATCTATTTATTTTATTTTATTTGTTGTTCTTTTATGAGTTGAATTGAAGCTTTAACTTTCTTGCACATTGACGAGGTGTTGTTTAGTTTTATTTCCGGCCAACTAAATACCTTATTCTAATCAGGAACTTGCACGTTTATGGGAAAAGATGAGACGTCACGAGATCGCTAAAGAGGACAGAGCTAAGTATGTTTATGTAGAAAAAAGATATCAAGGACCGATATTTTCCTTTAGGGGGGCATGCTATGCCTTTTTGTTCTCCTCATTTTTTTTACTTTGGACTTTTATATAATTGAAGGCTGGTGACAGAAGCTCTGCAAAAGATGAAGGGGAAGATTCCTGAGATTGCAGGGTCTCACATCTCCTCCCGTGTTCTTCAGGTATATACTTGTTGCTTTCCATCTTTTTGTTTTTCAATTTTCATTTTCACATCCTTTTGGAGTAGCTTGCAGGTTTAATATTTTGCCTTTTTTTGTTGTAATCGAAAGACTTGTGCCAAGCATTGTTCACAAGCTGAAAGAGATGCAGTATTTGAAGAGCTTAAGCCACATTTCCTAACTCTAGCGTACAATGCATATGCTGTTCACTTAGTAAAGAAGATGCTCGACAATGGTAATGGTCTACTTGAAATATATGTCTTGTTATATATCAGTGTCACTCTTTCTTCTAATTGGCTGTCCTCTATTTTTAGCCTCCAAGAAACAACTAGCTGGCTTTATCTCCACTCTTCGTGGTCATGTTGCTCCTCTTCTTCGCCACATGGTTGGATCAGTCGGTATGTAACTTAGGTTTGGACAGTATTTTGCTGTTATCCATGGAGATGGTTTACTTCAGTCATGTTTCAGTTTTGAATGGCTCACTAGAGGAGAGTTTTTCACTTTTTTTGGATGTTATAGCTGCAAATTGACATGAAGTTTAATTTGAAACTGGTTTATTTAGGATGTGAGATAGACTAACAAAAAGATAAAGGGGGGAAATCCAAAAAAATAGTTATCTTCTCACCACATTTCTGCTGATTTTCATGCACTGATACAAACTGTCAAGAATTCGAATATTTCAGCATTTAGCCAAAATCAAATTCCCCCTCATTAAGTTTTGTGTGTCTACATGTTATGCAGTTGTTGAACATGCTTATGAGTTAGCAAATGCTGCACAAAAGCAAGAGCTGCTTTCAGAATTATACTCAACGGAGCTACAGTTGTTTAAGGACCTAGTCTCATTGAACGAGAGCAGGTAAGGATTCAGCGGTTTTGCAGCATTTGGGTTAATGTTGGTAATCTACATCTCTTCTAGGTGTCACATTTTAAAAATAGCATAAAGATAATTACGGGAATTTAGAATATATAGTTGTTCTTGTGGAGAGTGCGTGTAAATGTATAATGCAAAAGGACACATCCGACCTCTGCAAACTTACGTAGAACGGAAGAATGAAACGTCTGTTCCAACTTTGAGGAGTTTTGGGAGGGACCAAGGGGTATAGAACTGGGAAGCAAAATTTGCAGCATATGCAATAGGTAGCTAATTAGTGTTTTTGACTTGAGATTTCTTATGTTGACTCTATATTAACAATTCCAAGGCTTCTATATGTGAGTACACTGAAGAATATACCATCATAATATGTGTTTTTAAGTTTTAACACACACTGATAGTTATCTAAGTAAGTTTGACTTAAAATTAGGGAATACAAAAAACTTGGGAAACATAGTACGTTGAATTCTTTGAACTCAACTTTTGTTTATTTACTTGTGGATGGGTAATTACCTAATTAAATTGATTGATAATTTTATTTCATGCAGTTGGCAATGTATAAAGAAGCACCCGCTATCCAATTTTTGTTAGCAATAATTGCTCCTTTTCCTGAATTGATGTTACTTAATCTCTTGATTTTACTGATCTTGACTGGATGACATTCATTATGTTGCTTTATTTTGTTCTCTTGCTGGAGTTGTTTCCTTATCTTTTAATTTAATGTCAGATTATTAGATGTAATGTCGAAGTTGGGTCTACAGAAAGGCTCAGTTTTGCGACATATGTCTTCAGTGATTCAGCCAATTTTAGAGAAAGGGATAGTTGATCACTCTATCTTACACAGAGTATTGCTGGAATACTTTACCATTGCTGATCAGGTAATTCTCTCCCCTTCTCCCAATAATTCTGCATGCTTCTTGTAATAGCCAACAATTTTGACCATGGCTATAGCTTATGTTATCTAAATTGAGTTTTTTTTTTTTTTTAAAGTCCTCTGCCACAGATATAATCCAACAGTTATCAAGTCCACTCCTTATTAGAATGATTGGTACCAAGGATGGGGCCAAAGTTGGAATTCTTTGTGTAAAATACGGGAGTGCCAAGGTTTCTTCTGCAACTTTTTTCTTAATAGAAATGTGTGGAGTGCTCATGATGATTGAATCTGACATATTTATTCATGCACTTCACATTTCCTTTTTAGGAAAGGAAGAAGATTATCAAAGGATTGAAAGGGCACATAGAGAAAACAGCCTATCATCAATATGGGTGTATGGTAAGTAATTCCACACTCTAGCTGTGTTTTGTTGCCTGTAAGAGTGATTATATTTATCAATTCATCTTATTATTTTCGTGTAACTAGTCTGCACTTGTAATTGCTGATTACTTTTGGTCAATTGAATTAAGCATAACCGAATTAGTTAGGTGGTTAGTGTTAGTTGAAACAGATTAGCTACTAGCTTTGTGCACTATAATAGAGCTCCTCTGTACATTCAGATTCATAATATCACATTTCACTTCTCAGATCTCTCTCCATCCTCTCTTTCTCTCATTTTCCCATACTTCCTCTGATTTTCTGTCCTAGCACTCTCTTACATTGACTAGCCTATCTAAAGCTTAGTTATGCTTTTCATTTATGGTATCAAAGTCTAAATTATTCATGCTAAAGCCTCCTCCCCCAGGGTGCAAATGGAAAAATATTTGGCTGGCTGGAACTAGGCCAAAATGGACACACTTAAATAATTAATAAATTTGGAAATAGCTGTGAATGAAATTTGGACCTAGGTATTTGACAGGTTTTTTGTTTTTACTGAACACTTAGGGTTAAGAAAGGCTCACATACTTGTATGAGTTGGTATGCTTGCTAAACATATTTATATGCCTCTACTGTTCCTTGAGTAATCCGTGGCAAGTCTATTGACTCAATAGTTGCTGCTCTATTCTTTTTCTACTTGTTTTTGAATATCGTGTTTCAAATTTTAAAAGAAGCGATGGACTCCCCTTATGAGTAAAAGCCATTCATGTTGTTGCCCCTAACTTTTAATTCCTCACAAGTTAACTTCATTCAGATTTTAGTATGAATACTCAATTTGTTTGATTAAACTCTCAGGTGCTGGTTTGCATCCTTTCAGTTGTTGACGACACAAAACTGATAACAAAGGTATGTTTGGTTTTGTTCTGATTCTGATTTTCTCTTGAATAGTCATTGTTTCTATTTCTATATAATTAAAGTTTGTCATTAAGATTTAAAGCATTCTCATTACAGGTTATCATTCGTGAACTTCAATCAATTCTAAAGGAGCTTGTTTTGGATAAGGTATCTCCTTTCATACTTCACATATGATGTTTACAAGCTTTATAATAAAGAAGTCAATATAGTTTTCATCAATTAATAAGGATCTTAAAATCCTTTAAATGCATCTGAGCAGTTAGCATTTGTTGCTAGTTTTTTTAATCCTCCCACCCTAGCTCCTTTCAACCCACCTATAAACAATATATAAAAGATTATTTATTGTATGTTCTTATGATGTAGTTAATAATGTTTTCTGGGTATGTTGCCAAGGTCTGTTGCTTACTTTTGCATTTTACAGAATGGAAGACGTCCCTTACTCCAATTACTACATCCTAATTGTTCACGCTATTTCAGTCCTGATGATCTTGCTTCTCTGAATTCAACTATACCTTTTCTGTCTCTCAAGGTTGCTTTTGTACCTAACTTTTATGCTTTTTGGTACTTTAAAGCAGCTATATATTAGTCACACTCTTCATTGTGATTGCTGTCAGGATCAGTCAGAAGCAAGCTCTCAGACAGAAACTTCTAAGGTTACACCCGCTGAGAGTGAATCCAAGGAAGACATAGAAGTGGCTGTGCATGAAGTTAATAATGATAAAACTTCTGTGGATGATTCTGACCTAGCTGAGAGTGGGAAGAAAGACCCATTTGTTAGAAGGCAAGAACTATTGATCAAGAGTGGACTTGCAGAGGTGGGTTGCTTTAATTTTCCTTCTTATGATTTAATTATTCTTCCATGTTGCACTTGTGTTTTATACTGATGTTTGCCTCTGTTCTTTCCTTAACCTTTTGTTCCTGATTCAACCGTTTCAATAAAAAAGTTATTTACATATTTCTTTTATATTCTGTTCACATTATTATATTGATTTTGATAATATGCAAGTGTACCTGGTCGATTACTTTTGAGTTGTGATCTTTTGTTGAAAATGCTGTTTGATTGTAATTTTCTACAGAGTCTTCTTGATATATGTATTGAGAGTGTGGGAGAACTGATACGATCAAATTTTGGCAAAGAGGTCTTATATGAGGTAATAAGGGTGAAGTTGATAATTTAGTTTCTCAAGTTTTATAAATCTGTTGCCAAGCAATAACCTTTTTGGTAAATTCAATGGCACATTCAGGTTGCAACAGGGGGTTCTGGTGGCATACTTCATCCAACCTTGGATAATAAGATAGATTCTCTTCACAAAGCGATAGCATCTCTTGCAGCATTGCCTAAATCAGAAGATTCACAAGAGGAGCATGTCCTTGAAAATTTTCATTCAAGTCGGACCATTAGAAAACTAATTTTGGACTGCCCCAACTTCGCTTCCACCTTATGGGAGGAAGCTTTAAAAGGGAAAAGTGAGTCATGGGCACATGGTCACAGGTGGGCTTCATTTGCTCTTATATATTATTCTCCAATGAAATCAGGGCGCAGAGGACTATTGATTTATTATGCTCTCTTTATGTCTTTGACTTTGTGATTGCAGTTGTAAGGTTATTTCTGCGTTTTTGGAATCACCAGATTCAAAGGTACAGAATCTTGCAGAAAAAGAGCTACAGCCTTTGGTTGATAATGGAATTCTCAAGAACCTGAAGCCCAAAGAACAATCGACTCAATGATTTTCATGTATGATGCATCGAGAAAGGAACTATATCTCAACAGGACAGGGTTGGCGCACAATATCAGTAGCTAATACACCTTTACGTTGACTTATGCTGTGGAGGCCGGAATGGGTTTCTTTTTCTGGATTTGTAGAAAATGAGTTAAAGGCCTAAGCTAAATTTTATTGAGAAAGTTGCTGTCGTTGTAATTTTGACTACTGAAAGAAACAGTGCAACTGTGCAAGTGCATTGACATTACTTTAAGTAATGATCTATTTTTGCACATTTTAAATTGCAGCAATTTTGCAGTTACACGAATGCTACTGGCCTATTGTACCATTTATGTTTTGTCGGCCTTGTATTCGGCTGTTAAATTCAATTTTTCAAGCTATGTTGCCCTGTGATTTTTCAATTAAACATTGCATTTATGTCGCTGAGGTTCCAAAGGAGTAGCATATGTATCCTGACAAATGGATGATGAAATGGCAATCAATCCTTTAAAGCGAGAATGTGGCAATCACAACGCGTTAATTGAATGTAAAAAAATGTTTGTAGCTAACATCATGATGATGGGACAAAAGCAAATTTGTCTGTAAACGTATTCCTTGTTTTGACCTCAAAAACTGGGGAGGCGTTCTGCACTCCTCTCTTTCCATTGTGCAGCATACTAATTGTCTGCAAGTACCAAAATGTCGAAGAATTCTTGTAAACATGGCCCCTTAGGTGAGGGTAGCCTTGGTACAAGTAGTCTGATGGATTGAAAACAGGGGTTTCTTTCTCAAATCTATGCAGTGACTTGCTTCTGTGTAGATAACCAACCGGATTGTAGAGTGGAGATTCTTTCCTTGACATTGAATTTGTTCGCAAACAGTTCTCTATCACCTTAGCCTCCTCCTTGAATCTCTCTCTCATGTCCCTAATATTTCTCCAAAGTTTAAAAGATCTTGACCTGCTGATAATATCCCATGCCTTGAAACCTGAACCATTAGAATTGCCGGATGATGTATATGGGATTCTTCTGCACTCAAAGCAGAGATGCTTATACCTCTCCAAGTCAAAAGCTTTTCTCTTTGCTGCATTAGAGAGACATGTATATGCCTGCATAAAAATTGGGGTGCAGGGAATGAGATTGTATTCCTTATTTCAACCAGCATTACACACCCACAAAGTCAAGAATCACCAAAGCAAAGAATGAAATGCTCATTGACCCATTGTTATAGTAATTGCAGGCTAAAATGGGTAACCAATAAAATGAAAAAAAATCACAAACTAACCTCAGAAACAAGCTTGAAAGCAATTTCAGCCTTTGGATGTTTGTTCTTATCTGGATGAAGTTGCAAGGCTACAGAAGAGAAAATAGAAACCAAAAAGAAAAACTCATTATTCAGGAGAGACAGAGAGAGAGAGAGAATGTAGATTGAACAAAGAACCATAAAACCAGTTAAACCCACCTAGTTTATGGTATCGCTTGCGAATGGCATTAACCCCTGCATTTTCTTCCACCTATGAGAACCCAATATGAAGAAAATTTGCATCATAAGAAAGAAAGAACCAAGAAAACTGCTACACCCAGTTTGCATTAACCATCAAAGTTTCAACTTTCAAGAACTTACTCCAAGAATGCAATACCAGTCGATGAAAGTTGCATTTGCTGGTGGGCTTGGAAGATGTCTGTGAGCACACAGCCCAGAACGCATGGAAATGGAGCAAATCTCTAACACCAACTTGGCCTTGGAATCTGATTCTTGTCCCATTTGAGAGGCAAAATGGAAGTGAACGACAAAACGTGAATAGGGGTTATACAAATAGTGATGGTCGTTTCTTTCTTTCTTTCTTTTTGTTGGTTCTCAGAGGCAGTAATAAACAGAGGTGTTGCGGTTAACAAAAAAGACCAATATTTTCGGAGGAGATTTTTGACACTGGATAAGTTGGTGGGAACAAACAAGTTGAGAGAGAGAGAGAGAGAGGGGGTTAACGTTAGTTTCTCCACGTGGCACTGATTGAGAAGGATTAGTTAGGGGCATTTGGCCCTTACATTTTTCATCTTTATTACATGCTTAATTTTGAATTTAATTGAATTCCTATATATAATTAGAAGTTAGATAATAGATTAACTAAATGTTGTTGTAGCCACTCTCTACCTTCTCTTCATATTTGTTGCAACTAACGCCTAGTAACATATTATTAGGCTGCAATTGGAACCTCCTAAGTAACTGTGACAATTACAGAAGTTCAGCGGTTGTTTTCTAAGGAATTTCAAAAGAATTATTAACCTTAGATGTTGGACCAATTGCGTGACATGATTAAGCCATTTACCAGTTCTTATGGCTACTTTTTCAAGAATTCTCTTTCAGGATCTATTTCTAGAGTTACTTTATTTTATCAGGGCATTGTGGAAATTTAGAAACCCACATCACATTTATGAAAAGGGAGTACCCTCCGTTTCCCTTTAATTAGAGGCCCATAACACTTACTGATGCAGATGAAATTACAGGTGAAGGAAGAGTTTTTGGGGTAGTGGTATTGTGGTAGGTAGATTGCAATATTATTTTGGTACTATAACTTTAAATTCAATGAGAAATTACCCGTGAATAAGGGATGGGGTGGGAGCCTTTGCGTAGGGTGACCCACTCATATAATGGCCAGTTGAAACTAGGCTTAAAAAGACACTCTGTAGGTTAAAAAATGATCTAATAGGCCCCCACCTTGTATCCATTTGTTCAAAAGATCGTATCATTCTTGTTATAATTCATTATCAGATCCTATTGCAATGCACCTAAAGACTTGATTTTTGAGCAATCATGCTCCACACAAAAATTACCTGCTACTATAAGTAAAGTTGGGTGTTCACTTAAAAATGGTTCATTTATTTATGTGTCTAAACTTCAGCTTTGGTTATTCTCACTTTCTAGGAGCATCCAAAACGTCTCCTTCATAATCGTGTGTTAGTTGGGTCTTAGGTGAAAATGTAACAACTATCAGTGCAATGCCTTTGAGAGGAAAGTTAGTTTGTCCTGGTTCAAGTTGGTTTTGACCCTGAATTCATAAACAGCTTAGAACCTTTTTCAATTTCCCAAATTGGGACAAAAGGGTTTCCCCATTACCAGTTTTTAGTTGGAGTAAACTAGGGAGTTGATTCAAGACAAAGGTTTTGTACAATTCAACTATGGAATCAGTTACTTAAATGCTCTCTTTATACTCCCTCCGGTATTCATAAGAACTTTTTTTGGGTGAGTCTTGGTCCTTTTTATAAGAACCTTTTCATATTGTCTTATGCATTACTTATTTCTTGACCAAAATACCCCATTAGTGGAGGTAGGTGAGTAATTAATTAGTGGAGAGAGTATCACACAATAGAATAATTAAATAGAAAGAGAAAGATAGTGGGTCTCAATAAATTCAAGGGCAATTCAGGAAATATGATACACATTCATGAAAAATTTATTGTAACTAACTAAATTAACCAACTTCCTTAATCTGTGTGAAGTAGTTAAAATGTTCTTATAATTAGGACCGGAGGGAGTATGAAGTTGTTACAAGTTTGAATCAAAGAATTACTAATAGTATTATTCCTTTAAGTATTGGTAACTGAAAGTTTGTGTTGAGCATAGCAACTGTATCCAAGCCCAAGATAGGCTTTGTTTTTTGTATGGGGACAGATTCCAGTAGGGTAAGATTATATACATTGATACAAATTTTAGTATTATATTATTATTATTATGCAGCTGTCATAACTCATAAGTCATAGACCAATACAAATTTGGCGGAATTGGGGGATGGGGTGGAATATCGAAATGTATGCAATTATGTATGTGCTAATATATAGGGCACTGTTCATGAGACACCCAAGGAATTTTTCTGTCACCCAATTAAATTAGTTTGTGATCATTTTGCTCGATGCAGGGCCAATTCCCCATTAAATCCAACGAGAAGTAGTTAGCATTTTGCTTTGAAGTTTGAACACTTTTGGAAAAGACTAAAAGAAAAACAAACAAAATAAAATAGAGAGAAGGAAAAGTCTGGTACTTGGAATCAAAAGTACTGCATTTTAACATAGACATGGCCCAAGAAAAGATTCTGAATTGAAAATGAAAGTAACTACTACCCGTTACATCAATGGGGATTGGACGCCATATAAGCATGAAATTATAAAAAGAAAACAAAAAATAACATATATTAAAGTTATTCTTTTTAAAAAAAAATTGATAAATAATCTTTAATGTGTGTAGTTTCTCCATTAAAATTATTTTGATTTTTTTATAAGAATTGTATAATGAACCAATTACATGAATATTATTGAATCGAGGAATTTGTAAAAATGCATTAGATAAAATCATAATTTAATTAATTAGAGTTACTTTATTATAAATTGATTTGGACATTAGAAATGTATTGTCCGAAATTCAACTTTAACGAGATCATCTTTGACAAAATACTGATAGACAAGGAATTTTCATGTTTTTACTTGTCACGGACTCACAGGCAAATCAGCATCTGTTAATAACACATGACTATCATAATGATTCTTATCTACAACCATGTTACAATTTGATGCAATGGATGTCCACTAGCCTTTTTTTGGTGCAAGACCACAGGTATCCTTCATGGGAGGCAACCTGTCGAGTATTTAACACAGCTGTATACCCAGGGCTCGAACTCGAGACCACTGGTTAAGCTGGAACAGCCCCTTACCAGTTGATCCACGTGCTCGGTGGTATGTCCACTAGCCTAAACTAACATTGTAAGAAAAGTTTAATATTTTTCTCGTTTTGGAGTTCTATGTCTACTACTATTTTCATTATTGGTTTTTGAGGTCTCTCTTATGTATAGAAGTTTAGAAATGCGGATCAATAGTAATTTTCTCTTGTCACAAAAACAAGTAATTCTGTGTTTTTTTACTGGCAAGACTTGTAAACAAAATTGAAATATAAGAAAATTTTAATTGTAAATATTTTTTTAAAAAAAATAATTTAATTGTTCAAAAGACATTTTACTGGAAATAAAAATGAAAATTAAAATATAAAATAGAAGTGTTTGAAGTTTTCCGTTTTAAATGATCTTAAAATTAAATTGATTTAATTGAATGAGGATTTTTTAAAAGGCGGGTTATTAAATATTCCATTATATCTAATGCCTAATGGAAAACATTTGATTATCGATTAAAGAAATTCAAAATGTAAAAAAAAAACTAATTAAATAATTAATTTAAAAAATACTAATTTAATTTGATATGAAATCATGTAAGAAGTCATAAAATGATAAAAACACATTTATGTGAGAAAACTATTGTAGAAATTATCTTATTTTAAAAAAAAATACAATTTTTTATATGAGGATGTATTGTTTTTTTTTATTTTTAGATATAAAACATAAATCTTAAAATAGAAAAACTCATTCTTAAATTCCAAAAATATAGGTGCCAAGGACAAAATATTTAAACATATGTGATATGGTATTATTGTCCATTTAGGCTTGCGCCTTCAGCGAATCACAAAGTCAAAGGAAATGGTACCTACTACCCACACTTAGATTTGTTATTATTTATTAGTAAGTATATATTTCTTAGGTATTGTTTTTGTCACGTTAGCCACCTTAATTGTTCTTGAAAAATGACGACAAACGAAGTAAATCCAAATAAACCTAAAAGTAGAAAAATATAATTTAAAAGAAAAGGCTCATCAAGATGTGATTTTTACGTGATCCTTTTTTTTTTGTCAAAATAGATTAGATTAAAGCCCAAATGGCAGCCTAACGGCACTTACATGGAATAACAAATCCATAAGAGTGATTCTACAACGCTTCAACTAATAAACATTACAAACCATAACATGCTCACTCAAGATACATAGAGCAAATCAAATAAAACACAGTAACAAACAAAACAACTAAACATCATCTTCTCCATTATGGTCAACTTCATCACCAAAGGGAATATTGTATTTTTTCTTCCTTTGTTTTTTTTCTTCACTTCTTTTAATGGTTGGCCAGCTCTGCTAGCAATGCAACCATGCAAGGACTTCCCCATTGACATCCGAGATGAGTGATCTCAACTCCAACACTAAATGTAGTAAGATAGATGGTGATAGTCATCTACAAGAAAAGGAGGGGAAAGAGACAACAAAATGATAAACAAAAAAATTGAAAATGTGGAAGAAATGAGAAGGTGGAAGTGGAGAAATGAAAAGGTGGTGGTGGCTGGAAAATAAATAAGGAGATTGAGAAATGAGGGAAATGGAGGTAATGGAAATGGAAAAAAAGAGAGTAAAAAAACAAATAGAAAAGAAAAAAGAAAACTCTCACCGAGGAGAGAAAATGACCCACCTAGTGTGGGTAGGAAATCCCCTCATAGGAGGAGAAATGTCCTACCATGGAGGGAGGGAGCCCCACAAGGGGGCGATGGTCTCTCCTCTTTTCTAACACTCTCAGCGGCGCTAACCCTAGCAGAGCAAATGAGCTGAGAGAGATTTGAAAAACTATGAGCAACAGTTTTGCGAAGGTTTTACGTGATCCTTTATGCTGCGTCATTTTATCATCTTATAAGTTATACCCCGAAAAAGCCTTTTTTTCCCTTATTGGTCTTGTTATTTTTTGTCGAGCCTTATTGGTATAATGTGTTACAAAAGAAAGCGGTCATTGCTTTTCCCATCATGTTTTTTACTATTCCCACCCCCATATTTTTTGGAAAAATTTTAAAACCCAAAATTAACCTTCAGTTAATTGGCTTACGGACAAAGCTGTTGAGAACTATTCCCAGACAACCTTGTTCGTAAGCCTATTTTTTTTAAAAAAAAATGACTTACGGACAAGGGTATCCGGAAACTAACTTACAAGGTTGTTCGAGAACTATTCCCGGACAACTTTTTCCGTAAGCTTTATTTTTTAAAAAAAAAAAAAAGCTTATGGTTTAGGGTGTCCGATACGTGTGTTTGTATGGGGAAAAATGGGGAGGGGGAGGGGGGAGGGGGAGGGGGAGGGGGAGGCTGGGGAAGGGGTAGTCTTGGAAGACAAATATGGTGGGGATAGAAATAGTAAAAATACAGGTGGGAAAAACAAAGGCCAAAAAAGGTGGACAGATCCAGCAGCCCAAGCATCATACTATAAAACGGCCCAAACGCAGCCCACAAGCCAACACTAGCAGCCAAACGAACCCTGCCGCATGTGGCAAACTCACTTATTCTATCCAGAAATTCTTAATTACCAATTACCCAATTCACCACCCCATGGCATCGAGGATGATTTCCGATCACCCAAAACAAGAAAGGGCATTCTAGTCTTAATATTAAAAATTCCTACTGCTTTTAATAAAAAAAACTAGTTACATTGGACACAGAGATCTTTGATATTATTACTATTAGTCTAGAACTTTTGGATTGATTTCTTAATTAGGTCAGAGTTATAATTGTTTAAAATTCGTGGGTTTAGACTTCTATTCAAATATTGGAGAATTGCATTTGCCGGGAAAGTTCTATTACAAAAAATTGTAAAATAATTTTGAGAACTGAGAAGAGTGGAATGTTAAGAGAGGAGGTTAAGAAACAGGATACTACCCTGAATATTCATGCTGAAGAATGAAGATAGTACTTTGATAAATGGCTACAATCATCTAATCTCCCCTGTTCTGTTAGTTAATTTAACCTTTTACTATGCACGAAATAGGCTTCTGAATAAATATATATCACATCGGATAAAGAGTCACTTCCAGTAATGGTTCCACAAATTATCCTTATAATTAAGAGTCAATTCAGGTAATTCATCAAAATTTTAATATAAGTTAGTTAGTTTAAGAGCCTCTCCTGAGAGGAGAAGCTTCCAAAAATTGACGGGCAAGTCCCAACCAAAGTAGGGCGGGTCTCGCTCGTCCGAAAGAGTGTGTTCGTAATGACAGGTGTCGGCACGATTCACCGTCTCTAAACGATCATTGATGAATCGCCTTTCACCCCCTGACAGGACAGGTTGAGTTTTCAACTGAATGCTTGGTTTATTTATAATCAGCTTCCAATTCTTTAATTCACAAAGCCTCCGATGTGGGACTTTAGTAATATCCAGACAAATAAGTACAGAAGAATAATCAAATTCAATATGTTAAACTCCAGAGGCTAGAGCTTCTGTGATAACTCTCTCGCCTATTGGGTCTTGTTAACCACCGTAACGGGTTTTCAAAGACTCAGGGGGCTCTTCTTCCATTATGCTTGTGCCGACTTTTTCAAAGTACTGACGTATGGTTGTTTTACGGTCAGCAAGGAATGTATGATCCAAAAAGTTATTGTAAGCTTCACCCCCAAGGTTTTTTGCAGCCAGGACACTGTAATAATTCATTAGAATCAGTTAATTTTACAAAATACATATCAGATTACATTAAGCTTATAAGATCAAATCTCATTTAACAGATAGTGGTTATAAGCTAGTGCATTGGAACAAATACATGGCTTACAGCATTTAATCCAATTTCCAAATAAAAAAAAAGCATGGAGAAGCTAGATAATTCATGAAATTGTATGAGGCAGATAACGGAGATATTCAACCATTTTTTATTTTTCCAAGGGCTAAAAACAATTCATTTATTTAAGTCCTTCCACACAAAGATCACAAAACCAAATAACAAAAGGACAACACAAAGATCACAAAACCAAATAACAAAAGGACAACGAGTATCGTGACATATATGTGGTTCATATATTAAGAATGGCAATCATGTTTTGTTTGGATGAAGATCTTGTGTGTGTTTGGTTTGGCGTTGAAACTGATCAAGCTCAAGTTTGGATTTCTCAACGTAACTATTTCTAACGTTGAAAACGTGCGTTTGCCACGTTTCAAGCTACTTTGGATGCAAATCTCTAGAAGATATCTAGTATTAGTTTGCAATGACTATCTGATGTTCAAACCCAAGAGGCGATTGTAAGTTTATACAACTTCAATTTCAGTATTTTGAATCTCTAAATACAAATAATAAAAAAAACTCACAAGCAATGACTTTAGACTTTAATATTATTAATCAATAATTAATATTTAACAGACTACATACCAGTGGCGAAGATAAACACGGCATGGTAAAACATCATCGCGCCAAATCTTATGGATCATATATTCTCCATACTGTTTAAAATATATTTCCCTTCCCTCTGCAGAAAAAACAGAAGGCACAGGTGTAAGGTAAGCTTCCCGTATATTAATGGTATATAATGAATAAACTATTCTGACAACTACATCAGGAGCAGCATCGCATACATGGTGATCGTTATTATAATAAGTATGCTTGCAAATTTGTGCATGAACTTTGCTTCCCCTTGTGTCAATACGCCCAAGAAAATCTCACTACATGTCAATTTCTAAGCAGAACATGTTCGAACTTAGTTGTGAAAGTGATGATGCATGTTTTTATTTAAAAAATCCAATGACTAGTTCTTAGAAATAAGGACTACACTGACTAGTAATTCCTTTCTTAACATGCTACCACTATGTATGTATGGTTCAACCAAGTGAAATTTCTTCAAATTTTCCAAGAGTTCTATGTAAGTTGATGGTGTATGAAATATAGAGTAAAATCTAAGAAAATAAATTTCGTTTTCATCTCATTATTCCTAAGATCCTAGACCTAGCACACATTGATTTTTCTGGGTAATTTAATATTTTCTAACAGAACTGATAAGTTGTAACATTACCACTGCATTTAAATTTTAAAAATTCCTCATCAGTGGAAGAAGCACAAAGGACCTGCATTGATGACAACACAAGGCCATCACACGATTAACACCATATCTCACTAATAAATCTAGCAAAAACAAAAGCTTTATGCTGAAGTCATTAGCAGGAAGATTGCTACAAATGCAACATCTGAATTAACATACTGCAGGATTAGTAAAGGGCTTCCCATCCAGTGATTCAGGAACAACCTACAAGAGACAAAAATAAATAATATGAAATTAAACTCGGAACTGTTGAAGCAGGTGTCAGATTGCATTTTATATTATCACCAGAACAAACTCAAACAAAACAATAGTTAGCAACTCACAGCTAAAAACCGATATTCGCGCTCCCTTTCAATAAATGCTGGAATCTGACAAAGTTGGAAAAAACAATTGGTCAGTTCAAATTTATTCCCAGAGATAAAAGAAGACTAAGCTGAATCTTATAAAAGTAGCCCTCACCACACCAATCTACTAATAATTGAAAGTTCAGAACTCAGAAGCCAATACCTCTGTTTTCTTAATATCAAAAACAGTGACTATAATGGTTTCACCTTCACAAGGCTCAGCAGAAAGGGCGGCAATTTCCTGAAAGTAAACAAACAAATCGGCACAAACATTCAAGCAACAATTATCACATCACATCTCAAAGTTCCATTTTGCAACATTTTCTCTCTTTTTAAAATCCTTTTTATTATTGACTAAAATAGTATGATAGGATAGGCTAATAATAACCGGAGCCTAAATTAGTTTTGGAAAATAAGAGTTATTTATTAAAAAAGAAACTCTGTCCGCTATAAACACTGAGAACTGAAGAATGTTGTGTTGTGCTGATGGTAGCTTTTCTTTTTGTAGCAAAATAATAGTAATATGGAGAAGGGAAACGAGACCTCGGTTTTGGCGTTGGCGATGCCGTGAGTGAAGAAGAAGCCTCCGACGACGGTGAAGAGACGGCGGAAGCCGGTTAACCTGGCGATTCGGAAGTTAATAAGGTGTGGGAATGTGGCTCTGGCACTTTTCTCTGTCTCAAATTAAAGGACAGAACACAAAATTAGGGTTAATTAATAATAATAATGGAAGCAATTAGGGGAGCGCAGAGGCAGAGAGTGTTAGTTACCGGAGAGGAGAGAACCGTAGCCGCATATGGAGATATAAGCGTCTCCGTCTCCGTCTCCATCTCTGTGTAGGAAGGGCAAGGCTTCGAGTTCGTTGAGATGAGGAGGCATGGCGAGTCCTACAACAGAGTTGGAGTTGGAGGTGATGATGCTATTGGTGCCTCTGTTTTGTTTTTGCTTTCTCAAAACTCGATTCTTCCATTTTTATAGTTGACAGTTGACATCACAACTGGCCATTTTGTGTCGTTTCGGCAAAAAAGTATGGGCGTTAGGCTAGTTGATTCCAATACCACATGGATCCGTAAAGGTGGACCCATTCACCTTATTTTAATCCTAGACTAGATGCTCCCAATCAAGATTAAATAAATAAATATGAATCTGAAAATATTATTTAAGTCAAGAAAGTTTAGCTAGCTACCACACAATTGCAAACTTGTTATTACAAGTTTACAACCGTACATTGTATTTGTATGGGCTATTTAATTTAAATTAAGTATCCATAATTATGAATTTCTCATTAAAAAATATATATTTAGTACATGTTTAAATTCATTTGTTTTGGCTTTACAAAACCTTCGAGTAAAAATATTTTAAAGACAATGTTTTATTAAAGGTGTTAAATATATTTATAATCTCGTAGAATATAATTCAGAGACTCATTTTAAATTTAACAATTATAACATTCAATCTTATTTATTTGTTTGTGATAGAATTTGTATTTAATTAATTTCAACTTTATATATTTATTTTGACATGCTAATTGAATTTTTAGGACATAAAGAACATTTATAGTTGTTATTGTTAATTTTTTTATTTCATAAAATAGTTCTCTAAATTTAAAATTTTTCCTACCTTGGACTTAAATAAAATCTATATTGCTATGTTGTTATATGTCATATGTGTGCGTAATTTTTTTTGCTAAGAATTTCCCACAGACATAGTTGTGGGTTTCACTCTCGAACAAGAGGTGGTAGTTAGATAGAGTTCTCTCCAAAGTAACGACTCCAGGATTCAAATATGTGTGTGTAATATGGTTATATTATCATTCAAATATTTCTTTTTTCGTTTTAGGTCTAAGGGAGCTACTTTTTATACCTGATTAAGCCAATGCAAAGAGGGGGCACAAGATGGAAAGAAAATTGTTGTTTGTACAACAATACAACATACAACATAGAGTGATGAAGAAAGAAAAGAGAGAGAAATGTGATATGTTGTATGATGGAAATAAATACAAAGAAAAAAGTACGTTGAATGAAGAGTTGTATAATTTGTGTTATATGAATTTAATATCTGAGATGGAGAAGATATATGTGGTGTATTTAAAATCATGTATTCTTATCATTTTATAGATTTATCAATAACCTTGTTTCATATTTTTTTAAGGTCCTATTAATAAATGTTCCCGCTGCTTAAAGAATTAATATATAATTGACCAAAAAGAAAAAGAATTAATATATATTGAAGGGTTTTATTGAAAATAATGATATTAATTATATGTATAATAGTAAGTATTACATAATATAATAAAAAATTTATATTTTAATTTTTAATGTGTGTCTTAAATACATTCGTGAGCATTTTATTAATAGGCTTATTGTCAAAACTTCCAAGATTAAAATAAAAAAAACTAACTTATAAATATAGCATTAATTTTTGTAATAAAGTATGGATGCTTTTCTTAAATTTATTACAAAAAAAAATACTTTTATTGCTACTCAATTTAAATTTTGAAAGGTTAGAAAGATGAAAAGTTAAGAAAGATATAATGAAATAAATAAGAAGTCAAAAGTCAGTAGTCAACAGTCAATAGTCAAATATAATAAAAATACGTTGCATTTATTGTACTTTTATTAAAAAAATACATGAATTACTATTTTAAAAAGTAAAAACATGAAAATTCATAAATAAAAAATGGAAATTTAAAAACTTACTACTTGAGTATAGGGGCAGAAGAACTTTTATAGAATACACATAAATCAATATAACTCTTTATTTTTAATCAATGAATCCATGATTGATGTTGTCTATGAAACATCATTTTTTTTAAGGGTTTGAATATAGAATCTCATGTTAAATTACCTAAATCCTCACCATTAGATCGATCTTTATTGGTCGAAACATTATGCTTTTTGTGTGCAAGACCACAAGAATCCTTTACGGGAGACAATCTTATTTGAGTCATTATGCGTTTGACTAAAGAGATATACTATTAACAAAATATTCAATATAATACTTTTAACATACTCCTAAACTCGAATATAAGTAAAAAAATAACTCATGTTAATTAAAAATGTTAGTTAACTTTATTTAAATCTTTTAATGTAATCTAAAAAATGAATTTCATTTTCTATACTATCCCTCCACTCCACATAACACTTCAATTTTGTTGGAGTTTTTTTTTCAAATGAGAATTAATTCTCTCTCCATTTTGAAAGGCATATGGTTAATTAATTGACTAAACTAGCAGATTAGTCCTTGACTTTGCAAGGGTTGGGCAGTTTGGTCCCTGAGTTTATAAAATAGCTCCGTTAGTCCTCGACATTGCAAGACGTCAGTCACTCTAGTCCAAGGCTCTTAACTCCGTTAAAATTTGCTGAGTTGTAACGTTATACTGCCACCTGGGATGCCAAGAAGGATTCATAGTTGCTCTCTCTCTCCCCAAAAGTCTTTCTCTCTTCCCGCGCATCTCTTAGGAGAATCCGTTGCGCTTCTCCCTTCTTCTTCAACTTCCACAGGTCTCTCTCAATTTTTTTTCTATCGCTCCTTCTTTTTCCTCACATGTTTCTCATTCTTATATTTATTTCCTCCTTTCTTTATATGTCTCTCATCAATTCTCTTAAGACAAGAGTATGATAAACAGGGGAAGTGACAGCCATTGGAGACAGCCATTCTTTGCACAAACCATCAAGAATCATGTTCATGACTTTGGAGCCTCTCAACAACTTAACTCATGCTGGGTCTCTCATCTTTATCTTCCAATACACATTCCAAAGCCACTATAGCGAATATCTCCATTTTTTTCATGTCATTATTTGCACCTTTGCCTCTGCTTTTTGACAAACAAAAATCCAAGTTTTGACCCGAAAGAAGATGATTTCACAGATGAAAACGAACCATCATCCAATGAAGGGTTTGAAGAAGAAATATTTGAAAATGAAATGAATGGACAAATACAAGATGCTGAAGAAGAAGAAGAAGAAGAAGAGGTGGAGGAGGAGGAAGAAGAACAAGAAGAAACAGAGGAGAAAACAGAGCAAGAAGAAGCTGTTGCATGTGGGTGTGAAGAGATGAAAGAGAGTGACATGAGAATGGAAAAGCACGAGAGGCTAAGAAGGTGCAAAGAAGGTGGTGACCATGAAAACAGTGAATTGTTGTTAAATTGGGGTGAGCCACTTTGGGTGGTTGCTTCCTAAGTTTGCCTATGACTTGTCAGTTACCTTGCAAAGAGCAATCTGCTGGAGCCATGTATCGCCAATTGAAGCAGAAATCACCGCAGTAAAGTCTGGAGAATCTGGTGCAGAAGAGAATGCGGGTAAAAGATTGGCTGAAAACAAATTAGGAAGCGAACCTGAAAACAATGGTAACGGTGGAAGATGAATCTTTTGACCAAAAACGGGATTTAAAAAACACTGCAAACTATAAGTTTGCCTATTTTCCTTATAGAAACGATTTTCGAACATGAGTCATCCCTTTATTGACCGAATTTGAGGAGAAAACAATGCAAGATGCTGAAGAAGAAGAGGTGGAGGAGGAGGAAGAAGAACAAGAAGAAACATAGGAGAAAACAATGCAAAACGGCAATGTTTTGACACATTACAACATCCTACGTGGCAATATAACGTTACAACTCAGCAAAATTTAACGGAGTTAAGAGCGTGGACTAAAGTGACTGACGTCTTGCAATGTCAAGGACTAACGGGGCTATTTTGCAAAATCGGGGGACCAAACTGTCCGACCCTTACAAAGTCAAGGACTGATCTGCTAGTTTAGTCTTAATTAATTAGGGGTATTTGGAAATAAAGTTTGAATAAAATAAAGAGTATTTTTTAATGATATTATTAAATATGTAACTTGGGATGATGAACAGGGATCACATCGCATGAGAGGGGTTTAACTTTTGGGGCTGTGCAGAGAAAATGTGGAAGTGTTGAGAGAGAAGAATGAAAACGCGCGGTATCGCATGCTTTTTCTGTTTTTAATTTTACACGGTGGATTTTTAATTTCACTTTAATGATGTGTAAATTTTTCATTAGTCGTGCCTAAAACTGACGTGTTAGGTTTGTGCTCACACAAGAATTACTCTATGATAGAATTAGTTAAGATTTACTTATATTGTAGAGCACCATACATGATTTGTTTCCTTATATTTGAGTTCAGGGGGCTTCATTTCATGAGAACCATTTAATCACTTCACAAGGATTAAAGAATTTAGTTAATTTAGTTGATGACATTAAATTTATAAAAAAAAATGAATATCATTTCAAAATTACTCTTGAACTTATTGAGGTCCATTTCTTTTCTCTTTTAACCTAATTACTCAATTATCTTATTTGATTTTTTACCAATTAATTACTTACTTACCTCTACTAATAAAAAGGGGAGTTTGGAAAGGAAAGAAAAATATATACATTTAATATGAAGAATTTTTCCTATCATTTTCATAGAGACACTAATAAATTTAAGTATTTACTATTTATTATAAAAAATGTCAAGTAAATGAGTGTATTATTGTAAAAAAAATAAGACAAACTCTCCTATTATACAAAAGACTTGGGGTTGTAACTTTTTTTTTTGAGAAATAAAATTCTTACAACATACAACAATACAACCAAGGTAGAGAAAGAGAGAAAAAGAAAAGAAGAGAGAGAAATGTGAGATATGATATGTGATGTGATGGAGAGATATAAATAGAAAAAGTGTGTTGTATGAGTTGTTATATGTTTATTATTGTATGAATAATTAATCTCTTTTTTTTTGTTTGAGTGAAATTTATTTTAATTTAAGTAAATAGGGTGCATCCTATCAAATAAAGGGGCGAGCCCAAATATTTTGGTGAAATCCACATAAGTTTTATCTAATATTAAAAATAAATTAAATAGGCGTGTTGGTAATAAATTTCTATGCCTAAATCATAATTTTGGACATCAAATTAAAGCTAAAAAATGTACTTAATTGTTCAAGTTTGCATTTTGATTTGTTAATCATTGTTAAATTATATTATTAATAGAGATTTAAAGCTAAATAGTCTATTTATGAACTTAATACATGATACGGTATTGTATGTCTATTGATCCATGTAATTTTGGTGGGAAAAACTTGGTTATTATTGTTTACTTGTTAATTATTTATGTTATCATATTCATAAATAGACATATATTTTATAAAAAAATTATGCATGAACTGGGACATATTATCTTATGATAACTTGATAAGCCATCATAAAAAAAACCATATTTTCACTTATATTTATTTGTTGATAGTAAGTAAACACTGGTATTATTTTAATTGTTGAATATTTTCAATTCACCATTGAAGTCAATTTATAAAACAAATCATAGCATATAGATAATTGTAAAAAAAAAAAAAGTAGGTCCCCGCTAAAACTCACTGAATAAGTAAATAGTCACTCAATATTTATTTAAAAACCGAATTGAATAACCATGAATTCAATTCTTTCACTGATATATATCATAAGTTTATATACAAATCTATATGTATTTGTTGTTATAAGGAAGCATCAATGAGCGGTTTAATCACCCAGCCAGTATCCTTAAACCTTAATCAACAACTTTAGTGACTAGGAGTTGATGAGAGGGGGAAGAGTGAAAGAAGAGGCAAATAGCTGACATATCATCCATAGCAATGCCACTTCTCTTTCGTTTCCATTCACGTATGGCACATTTCACTAGCCTCTTAGCTGCTTTTTCTTTATGTTGCGTTTCAGAAACAATCTTCATTGCTTCTTGGTTAGATATAACATCCCATACCTAAGAGAGAATGATGATGTAAAAAAGCAATTACTTAAACACTTCAAATGATACCTTAAAAACTAGCAACACACAACATCTAATGCTTTTACAGCCAAAACAAGCAAGTATGATCTCTATTAAAAACTGCACCTTTAAGTAGTGATTGCATTAATAAAGAAAAAACACAAAGGACACATACCCCATCTGTTGCCAAGATGATAAATTGATCCCTGGTGGAAAGTTTTCTGTGTGTTACATCTGGCACTGAGATTACTCCAAAGTCCTTCATACAGTAGTCACCAAAAGCTCTAGATATTGCTAGTCCTGGTGTTTTGGCATTTGGCATCCAGACCCTGTACACTCCTGGTTCATCTTCCAAACAAAATACCCGCCCTCTGGATTGTTTTATGCGCTCTGCTTCCTCTGAAATCAACAAAATCATGACTCAGATTTTCTTCAACAAACACTTTCACTTCTTATGTGAGAGTGTGTAAGATATATAGAGATAAATCTCACGTGGTAAATTTGGCTTGAAGTCAGTGGTAAGTTGAATTGGAGTTAATGTGCCATCCTCTGAAGTGGTTACCAAGACTGCCCTACAATCACCTACATTTGCTATGCTAAGATATTCACCCTGAAACATTAGTGACAAAGACACTTCAGGCTACTTTTGATTAATACATCAAATTGAGAGCATGGCAGATCAGATGGAAAACCAACATATTATTTTCTTCATTATTAATTTAAGAATATGATGTAAAACCAAGACACTCATTCATAATTGATTTTAGTTTTTCTTTTTCTTCTTATCAGAAAAACACTAGAGCTTGTATTTTTCTAGTTAAAAACCTCACTACCTTATTGACCACCCACCTATTGATTTATAACTTCTGGACCCCAATCCATTGGAATAAACATTTCACTGAGGTAAAACTACCATTGGAAGCATGATACGTGTATTGATAAAATTATGTAAGTTGGACACAGGAAACAAATTACCAAAATATTTCAAGATTCAGGTAAGTAAATCAAATATATCAGTACTTGAAAATAGCAGATCAGATGAATATAATAACCTGTTTGATAATTGTCAAAGCTGTAGTGCCACTTTGAAAGGAATCAATCCCAGTGTGCTGCTTCAGATCCTGGTCAACGGCAGAGAAAGTCTTTAGGTAGGATTGTTTCCATATGTCCAATCCAAGGTCTGCTTCCATTTTAAAATCCAGGTCAATTGAAGTTGCAGCTAGATTTTCCTGCCAATTGCAGAGTAAAAAGGCTGGTACTAGCTTCCTGACCCTTTTGGCTACAAAGTGTCCCCAAGGGCCATGTCCATCAAAAATTCCACAGAACATCATGTCTTGTTGGCAACCAAATTCCTAACATCAACAATAAATTAGAACATTATAGTAATTCCTACACTAAGCTTATTACTTGTAAAGTGATGGTGTAGGTGTACCTCCCAAACCACAAGACAATCCTGGTTGACTCCTTTCTGGCCCTTATTAGTGAACACAGAAACAAAACTGTTGGCCTTGGTTGACTTAACAACTCCAGATGAACTCAATAACAATTCATTCTTCTTTGCTTCCTTTGCCAATTCTTCCACAGCTTTCCTTCCATCATGTTTTTGACAATTCTTCTCTTTCTTGATTGACACAGTTCTCGCCAATCCATTGACAAAGGAATATGGAAAATGA
The DNA here is from genome assembly GCA_026901365.1 of Sesbania bispinosa. Taxonomy (NCBI): domain Eukaryota; kingdom Viridiplantae; phylum Streptophyta; class Magnoliopsida; order Fabales; family Fabaceae; genus Sesbania; species Sesbania bispinosa. The sequence continues at coordinate 643,384 of QLOH01000394.1, forward strand.
ACCATGGTATCTACATTCCAATCATAGTGCCAGAAATTATACAAACTTTCAGTTTCTAATTTCCTATTCTAGTAGAAATGCAAAAATTTAAAACCACACATCAAAGGACCTTGAAACCTCATCACTTATTCATGTATCAAGTTCACAAACAGAAAATTAAATGTAAGAATGATAAATATATATATACTAGACCTTGATTTCCCTCTGAATTTGATGAAGAAAGAGAATCAGTTAACTATTTATATGCCTGAGATTTGGAATCACCACCAGCAATTCCTATAGCCAGGAACCGAGGGATGGAAGCTATACTCTCCATAACAAGTTTCAAGAACAACCACCTTACTTCTTGTAATTGTATATTTGTAACGTGGGGGTGGTGGGTGGTTTTACCATTCTACCCTTGCTTTAGCCACCATAAGATACAAAACATGTGGGCATTTTAGACAATGAATGGTGATTAAATGTGATAATGACCGTGTGACTCCATCTTCTGGGGCCTAATTAGTAATTAGACAGCAAATAAATATATTGATTTCAACAAATCAGGATAAGCGTAGGAACAGTTTATACAGATTAGAATATAACAAAAACTAACAAAATAAATTGAAAATTGAAAAATAAAAAATGACAATGACAATTATTTCGTACGAGGTCGGTATTTAACAACTACTATTATAGGGAATTGACAAGTACGTAGCGAATTAAATAACTTACTTCTGTGGATGGAATTCGATTGTTGTTAGTGGATGGCTATAAATAAAGTGATCTTCAATCTCTTTTTTATCATTTCTTATGGTAAATATCTTCAATTTCTGATTAAACACGGATTCAAAGGGAATGAATACTTTAATAATGAGACGTTATCTGTTGAGATATTTTAAATAAAACATCCTCAGTGAATATACCAAACACAAGGCTATCATTTGGCCAGCTGTTTCTGGAGGGCCCTAGGATGTTAAGAGTCAAACAAATGGACATGTGTGGGGTGTACCAAAACAATGTGGACATTTGTGGGATTATGTTATGACCCACCATGGACTTGGTAAATTATCAAGCAAGCATTCATGACTATGGTTGCTTTGAGTGGGGGCCTGATTGCATTATTGCAAGATATTAATTCATCATGGTCTTTTGCTTTTTTTGACAAACAACAAGAACAATAGTAACGCCAACTACTACAATTTATTAGAGGTAATATGTGGCCCACCCCATAAAGTGAAAGATACAAATAAATGGAGTAAAGTTAAGTGGAGGAAAAAAATATTAGACTAAAAAAATAAAGAGGAGAAAAACATTAAAGAATTACATCATTGTTTCTCATTTGATTGTGAAGTAAAAATAGAGAAAATAATAATAAGATCCACATAGGTATTTTTTTTCTTGTCATTTTGAGAAAAAAGTGTGAGAGGAAGTTTGTTGAAAAAGAAATTTACCTACTTACCATTCTATTAAAAGGATATAAAATTATTTAATATAAATATACTTTTTTCTCTCATTTTTCTTTCTAATCAAATAAGAAGACGAAAATTTTCACATTTCTTTCATCATTTTTCTCACCATCCAAATTATATATATATAGAGAGATATAGATAGGTGAGGATCAACTTACTCGAGGAGTAACTCTTGGTAAGGTTACTCCGCTTAATAACTCTTTGTGAACATTGAATTTCATCAATCCAACCGTCATATTAAAAATGTTCATTAAGTAGATCAAACCTATAAAATTTCATAAAATTTAAAAATTATTTGATATTTCATCAAATCGTGTTAGTTTAACGTACAATATACTTTTAATAATATATGTAAATATTGACTTTGAGATCACATACCTATGAATGTCCAATTGACCTAAAATTTGGTGTGTATGATCATCATATTAATATAACAATATTCAACGGTTGGATTGATGAAATTCTTCAATGTTCACAAAGAGTTATTAAGGTTAGAGTTACTCCTGGAGTAAGTTATCCACACCCATATATACACACACACACATATATATATATATTCATTTTTGTCTACTCATTTTATATTTTTTTCGTTTAGTTCTGCATCAATCAAAGCAATAATAATGGAGCTAGGATATAATAAAATAAACAAAAACAAATAATTGAATTGATGATTATTTTTTTATATAAGATAAATTATGAATTTTCCACAACAATGAACGGTGCAGATACATCATTTACAAGAACATTGTAAGGCCATCTCCAATGGAGCAACTCACATGAGTTGCTACATTGAATAAAATATAATTTTTCACGTATTTTCATAATATCATATAATCTTTATAATTTTAAGCAACTCGACTAACTTTTTCCTCCAACCCAGCAACTCTATTAAAGTTTCTTAAATGGACTCCACAATCTATTTATATTAATTTTATTAACTTTATGTATAAAAATAATAAATTATTGGTTTGGTCCCACTTAATTTATTTACACGCCGTGTGTAGTTCCATACTGTTTCTCGCTGGAAAAACCCCTCCAATGCAACAACCCGGTGGGAAATGATTCTTCGTCTGACATAAAGTAAGATAGCAACTCCATTGGAGTTGCCCTAACTAAATCCTCCTTTTCCACACTCTCTCGCCACTCACCTTACTCTCTTGGAGAATTGTAATAAACGAAATTTAGCAAATAATAAATTAGCGGTTATTCTAACCTATGTAATATTGCACATGATAATAAAATAAAAGTGGAAAGTTTTTATGGGAAATTACAACCATTACAACACTCAATGCATTGGTAACGTTACTGGTTGTAATTCCCTATAAAAACTTTCTACTTTTGTTTTATTATGCTGTGCAATATTGCACAGGTTAGAAAAATCGATAAATTATATACCTCATCACAGTTAAGGCTCATCACTCCTTCCTAAAAGTGTGTTTATTAGTGGGGATCGAATCCAGGAACTCTTCCCACAATCCGCATGTTGATTAGAGATTTATAGCTCAGCTTACATTAAGAAATATGACTCATATTTTTATTTTTCATAAAAAATATTTTTAAAATTTTAATTATGTCGTTTATTTATTTTATATTATTTATCCTTAATAATAGAGCATTTATGACTACTTGAAAATAAGCATAAGAGTATAATTAAAAAATCTTTAATTATAAGTAGATATATAAATAAAATACCTGCTTTGTTCATATTTATAAATAAGGCATAGTTGACCAAATCACACAAACAAATAAAAAGTGATTAAAACTAGTTAATCTTATTGGGGTTTTGAAAAATATTTTAATTTTTTAATTTTACCCTTATTTAATATTATTAACTAACTTCATTATCATTTAATAATTAGAAAGATATTAAAGTTAATAAGGGTAAATAAAGAAAATCTATTTAATGTCTCTTTTTGGTGTCCACATTTTGTTTCCAATTATACCCCTAATTTTTTCAAAATTACTTTAAAAATTCACGACTTAAATGATAAGGATAATATTTTAAATTTAAATTAAGAAATAGGGATTAAAATTAGAATAGGAAAAAATAGAATTAATCAGGATTTGAATTTGAATTGTGAAAATAAGGATTAGTGTTAAAAAAGTTATCATTAAAAAAAACAGAATTCAGTATATTATCCAAAGTTAAAGAAGAATTTGAATTTGAATTATTAATCTATACTTTTCAAAATTACTTAAAAAATTCACGACTTAAATGATAAGGATAATATTTTAAATTTAAATTAAGAAATAAGGATTAAAATTAGAATAGGAAAAAATATAATCAATAAGGATTTGAATTTGAATTGTAAAAACAAGGATTAGTGTTAAAAGTTATCATTAAAAAAACCAGAATTCAGTATATTATCCAAATTTAAAGAATGATTTGAATTTGATATACTAATATATAAAGGTGATGTCTTTTTTTTGGTTTTGGAATCCATTCACTATTTGGATACAAACTACATTTACATTTTACATTGTGATTAATTTAGTTTAATTTAGAACGTTGGATATAATTTTAATTTATTTATACAAATTAATTATATAAGGCATTTGAAAATATAAATAAACAAATTTTACGTTTTCCCCCAAAAAAATGTGGATAGACAGACATGGTAGTGTTTGTCTTTTTTTTTTGCAGTGGTAATAAATGCTTCCTTAAAATTATAAAGTGACATATAAAAAGTTAACACAAAAAACTTTAATAATGTCACTTATAAATAAGAACGAAGGAAGTATTTATTTAGTGTACTCCTTACTCGTTGAGTTTGTTAATTTGGAGGATTTTACATATCACAATTTCAAATACGGTAAAATAATTTTTTTAGATTATATTCTTACAAGTTTTATGCCTCACAATTCTTTCTTCTCATTTATTTTTGAATTCACAAATTACAACAAGGAAGTACACAAAGGACTGAACTCCAAAACTAATGATTGAATTAATAATCCAGTTTTATTTATCATAAAAAGTACCGGAGGGAAATTAAATGCTAGAAAGCAAATTAAAATGAAATTAACTTGCGAGCGTTTTTTCTGGTCAAACTTGGGGGAGTTTTTTTTTGGTCAACAATTTGGGGGAGTTTAAGTACCATTATAAGATTTTACGTTGGGCTATTTCTACGTTCACGGACCTCGGCCCCAAATTAGCAGAAGCCCAATCCAATGATTGAAATTCGGCACAGCCCCACACAATCCAAAGTACGTTCTCCCAAAAAACGACATATGGCGGTTTCGTGGTCAAATTGACACGTTAGCGTATTTGTGAGACTTGTAATCTCCACATTTCACGAGGAGGAAACCCATTCCGATTTTTATTTCACTTCTCATCCGAAATTTAAAAAAGGAAAATACACTTTCAGATTCAGTTACGTGAACTTCACGATGATCGCGATGATGATGGTCGCTGACACCGTCGCAGTTACCGCCGCAAAAAGTCTCGGCGTCCTTCGTGGCGATCAATTTTCCATCGCCGATTCCGGTGTCGACCAGATCTGGGCGATGGTTCAGCCTTACGACGCCGTAGCACCGCCGCCGGTAAAGCCCAGTTCGTACAGGGTACGTCGTCGGACGCTTCTTCGGCGAAAACAACGAACCAAACGCAGGCTATCGGGTGATGACTCCGGGAATGAAGGGTTCTTCTTCGGTGACGGTGGCGATGGTCCTTTTATTGGCGGCGGCGGCGGTGGCGGCGGTTTCGGTGGCAGTGGCAGTGGTTGGAATTCGAATAGATTTGGGGACGGACATAATTGGGATGAACCGTCGTCTTCGTTGCCGGACCCTGCGTTCGATTTCGTGTATCAGGTGCTGTCTTGGATTATGCTATCGAATTGTCTGCATTTCGCGTTCAAGAAAATTGTTCGAATTGTTGCAGATGGATCGATTGTGGATTCTGACAGGGAAAAGGTTCCCTCCAGATTGGCTCCAATTTGTTGATTTGGTACCATTCATACCTCAAATCAATGCTTGTTGGGTCGTCATTAGCCATTCTTATTTAATTGGGAAATTACTGTGAATATTGTATATAATTTATCATTTAACTTCTAATTCCATTGTAATTAATATATTCTGTTTTTACTTTAGGGTTGCCTTAGCCCTCTTAATTAATAGTTTGGGTACATCTAAGTTCTAACCATTACGATTTAATATGATTCTAGTTTGAGTTATGAATCATTGCTGCATGATCTGGGGTAGTCAATATGAGTTATTTCCTATCATATCTTTACTATTTGAATTTGAGATAATAAGTAATGTCATGGAGAGGAAGGTGATTTTTGGATCTTCCTTGGTAATACTAATAGGTCCAATCATCTAAGTCAAGGTTATATTACTCTTCAACGTACATCGCTTTTCTTGTGCCACCACTTCAATGTTAATTAGGCCAACATGTTACAGTGTGTGATGTAAAATTTCTGCACAGTTTTGATGTTTCATTCTCGTGTTCTACACTTTGGTGTTTTGTTAGTTTCAATAGTTTACGTTATTGACAAATATTCATTGACAACCTTATGTATGGTTCAAAACGAGTAGAATATGGGATGTTTTATATGATTGAAGACACAGTACAGTAACTCATTGTGCTTTTGTTCTGCTCTCAGTGATTTATTTGTAGAAGTTGGATTGGATTGGATTGGATTGGGGTGTTTACAATATGTTTTTCTATTGACTATTTGTCTATTCCAGTAGAATGCCCAATAGGTGTGTTTTTTTATGCTTGCCCGCAGATGTTTCTTCCTGAGTTGTGTCTAAAAAGAGGCAACTAGATTCTGTTTTGTATTTTTCGCTTCTTTGCTTTGTTCCCTTGGTTGATCTTTATTGGGTACCATGTTGGGGAGATCTCCCATGTCCCTGTGTTTGGTTTCATAAATATGACATTACAAACATGGATCCGGTCAACGTTGACCCACGTTTGAAATGTGTGTTTGAAATGTGTTTTTGAGTTAGCACACTCAGTTTTGAACATTCCACTGACTTAATGATTCACCTTTGTAACAAATGCAAATATTTTAGATATGATTAACGATATTGGAGAAAACTTACTAGGTCAAACTGGTCAGATTGGTTGGCAAGAATTGTGGAAGTTATTCACTATGTGACTGTGTGTTATTTGACCAAAAAGTTACCTTCTCCCTTTGTGCAAACTGAATTAGCGAGTGTTATATTGGGGGATGAAAATATTGTTCTTTATGTTTAGTAGACCATTTTGTTTGCCTTAATATTAAGTGGGAAGAGATTAATGTTAGATTGACTTTAATGTTTATTTTGGTCATATTCTGTTTAACTTTGAATAGTCCAGATCGTAATTCGTAAGGCTTTACCATGGGTATTAGAAATCTGAACTAAAATTGCATATGATATTTGGGTTAGTACCGGAAGAGAATTATAGCATCACAAAGTATTGGGGTTAGGTTTTGGATTGTGTTAATAGCAGAAAACTAGTTGGATACTTGCATGGAAGGTTTCTTGAGCGTATGGGCTAGAGTGAGCAGGCTCGATATACTAGATAAAATGTATAGTTTGGGCTTTAAATGTTGAGCCCGAGTTAAATCCAAACTTTCTTTAGGCCAGTTCATTTTTAAAATGATGTCCACTAAAAATTGTGAAATAGTGTAAAAAGTTGAGTCTGGGCATTGCTTTTCAAGCACAAATTAAATCTGTGCTTTCGAGTTTCGACCAAAAAAAAATTATGTGTTTTTCAGCATGGTGGCCTCAATCAGGCTAGCTTGAATCGGATTGGGTAGCTTATTTTCCAATGATCTAGACCCTTCTCCTTCCTCCTTCTTCCCTTTAACCAGAATGTGTTTCCCTTCTTCTTTTGTCTCGCTTGATCGTCCAAAAATAAGTTCGCCCCCTTTATTTTTTTCGTTGAGTATATATATTTTTACATACTAACAACAAGTTGCTGGTAGTGGTAATATAATTTTTACATACCGTAAACTTATTGCTGATATGTGAAAAACATATTACCAATATATAAGTTGCCGGTAGTCTTCTACTCAACGAAAAAATAAAAAATAAATGGGGTGAAGAATTTTAAAGGTTGAAGTCAGTGAAAAAAATAGAGAGATGAAAGGAGAGGGAACCGGACAATCAAATATTCAAAAGGAATGGGGCATTTTGGGATTAAAAGTAAAAAAAAGTGGGATTGAGATGTGTAAAATTGAAGGGGATAAGTTAAAATCAATTCCCATATAGTTAAATCTTGTAAGTTATAAGTTAGTAAAAAAGTGGGATTCAGGTGGAGAGAAATAAGAAAGAAAGGAATGAAATAGAGAGATATAAGTTAGTAATAGAGAAATAAGAAAGAAAGGAATGAAATAGAGAGATATAAGTTAGTAATAGTGGAAAAATTCGGATTGTTTCATATAAAAGAAATAGGATGGAAATAAAGTATTTATATAACAATTTTTATAGTGTATCCATTTGTAAATGATCAGGGTGAAAGAATTTTGGAGAGATTTGGGGGAAAATGAGGGATCACTCTAGTCTTGTACTGTGTGTGTGTGTGTGTGTGTGTGTGTGTGCGCCCAATTGCCCACTAAAACGAACCTCAATTCCAACTGAATATGACTAGGTTATATAGTTAACTAGTAATTTTGAAAGATTTGTCCTTTTGTGAACCAAAAAAAAAAGATTTGACATGGAAAACAAGCTAGGTTAAATGAACCTGAATATTTTTTCCCAGTCTCGTACATGAACCTGAATTTAAAAATAATCATCTTACTATTTTATAAAACATTTTGGTTTTCTAGATTAGACTCACTTAAACAATAATTATTTCTCTTACCGGTTGGGTTCACTAATTGTCTAGATATTGTTCATGATTTATATGATGGCGGATACTGGCTTTCCATTATAGCTTATTACATTTTATATACACTAATAGATAACTTTTTAAATTAATTATATAGCACAAAACTATATTTTACACTACGTATACATTTGGATATTATGTTTCTAAACCTGTGTTATGCAGGATATAGATTTTTAAATTTTATTTTCTATTATAAATGGAAATGCGTTTAGGTTAATTTAGGTTTATTAACAAAGTAAAAATTTATTCAAGATTATAGTGAATCATATATTTCCATATTATTAATTAAATGAGTTTAGTATCTTAGATAAATATCATATATCATAGAGTCAAAATATTATAATAAAATGAAATTACAATACAACACAAATAAAAAGTTTAATTATATATATAGTAAGTATAAAATGATTTTACACATACATTTAATTATTTGTTGTCACATTATTTATTAAATTTAAAACACACTATGTTAGTATAAAACTATTTTCCACTAATAATATATATATTTTAAATCCATAAAACAAAACTTGTGTTTATAATAATTAGTCAAATTAAATTGAATCTATTTTAAGAGATCGATATCCTAATTAAGATTGGAGCAAGTTATTAAAGTCGTTCAATATTAGTGTGAATGACCGACATATTTCATTGGATCAAGGAGATAATAAACAAATAGAATGTATATAAATTAAGACTAAATCACATAACTGAAATGTACGTCGACCTTCAATGATTGTCTAAATATTATAACTATCTTTTTAAAAAAATGTGATAGGTATACAAATGGACAAAATTAGTTGCAAATGGGAATGTATATATTCTTTTTACTAATTGAATCACATTTTATATTTTGAGAAAACCTTAACAGGTTCTTAATTATTCATCGAAATAATAACAAATATCTAATAAAAATTTGACAAAAGAAAACTTTTCTAATTGTTTTTTTTTTAATTATCATTTATCATTTTGTATGTGGAGTAGTAATGACGTTTTGCTCTTTTTCTTCTTCTTCTTCCTGTTTTCCCCCCTGTTTTATGTAGAAGACATGAATGTTCACTGTGTGTGTATGTTTGTGATCTCGAATAATAAGAAAGCATAATTAAGATATTGTAGTATACTTTCATTAAAATCTAGTGCACTAGATATCAGGGTCCCACTATATGAAAATGAGGTTTGGTTCATGCACCACCCCTTCTTCAGTTCAAATTTATTATTGTATTAATTAGTACGAGGCTACTATATCACCAACTCTAAAGTATTATGAATTGACTTGCAACAGTTTCATACATACTCCAAGATCTTTTTTTTTAATGTATTATAAATGTAAAAAAAGTTTTACATTATATTATTAGAGTTTTATTATTTAAAAATTTTGAGAATCCACTTATTCTTAAATTTATTAAATAACGTAATAATATATTATGAGATACAATGCTTATACTTTTACATTAATTAATAATATGTACAAATTAAATTCTATTAAAAGAAGGTCTACCTTTGAAGGTGTCCATGGGTAAAGTAATTTTGTTCAGTAGCCCCATGGGCATGGATTTTCCTTTATAGAATTCGAGTGACCGAACAAATTAATATATATACTTTTCTTAGTTTGTGTCTTTTCATTCTTTTCATGATCTAGATTGCATGCCACATAAAAATGTACAGGATTGATAACGTACCCACTACAATTAACAATATATATAGGTGATTCACTAGTATACTAATAATTCCACTTTCAATTCTCTATGTTTTCGTATTTGTTCAGTTACTCAGTACATGAATATTTGTAAATAATTCAAAAGTAAAACATAACAAATAGAAGATATATAAGGCTAAAAGATCAGGGAACAAGTTACAACAAAAATTAATATACTGAGTCAAACGAAGTGAGTAGTAGTACACGAACAGCTATTATGTTATATTGTGATCTTTCCATTCATTCAGAGGAATAACGCACATGACGGAGGAAAAAAGGAACACGAGCGTAGAAATTTCTGAGCGTACGTTCGATCAACTTGCACTTGCATGGTCAACTACCAACATTTTCATGTTGAAAACAATATACTTCGTACTGTTCTTGAAATCCTCATTCTTCAGTCATATTGTTGCTTATTCAGATTTCAAATTGTGTTCTTCCATAGATTAACGGGACGATGATGCATTTATATATTTTTTTAGGATTTAATTAATATACATTGTCAGTGTAAAATAGTTTTACACAGACATCCAATGGTATGCTGTCACATCATTTAATGAATGTGACAACTCATGTGTTATTAAATTCAATAAATGTTGTGACAACACATCATTAGATGTATGTGTAAAATTTATTTACACTGATAGTGTATATATATATTAAACTCTATTTTTTAACGGTTTTTTTAACCTGTTAGACATGATAATAAATAAAAAATAAAAAATTAATATAAATTACAATTATCATAACATTCAATGTATTGGTAATATTAATAGTTATAATTTTCAATAAAATTTTTTCATTTTTTATTATCCTATGGAATGTTGCAAATTTTAGAAAAATTAATTTTTTAAATATTTTTATATATAAGTGAATTTTTTTCGTAAGTTTTGCACAATAATCCAAATTTATCCTTTATTATATTAATGATTTATCACGAAACTTCAATAATTTTGATATTAATATTAGAATTTAATAATTATGTACGTGTCAACAAATCATAAGTTTATAACATGTAAACATTGGGTACATACACTCGCGGCAGTGTTTTTAATTTTGTGATATATATAAGGCATCTATATTCTTAGATTTTGGTTATGAGTCTAATTCAATCCAAAAAATTAGCATGTAAAGTGATGATTATTCAAGATTTATATAATTTATTTGGTTTAATCACTAATCAATATGACTCCTTAACGCCCCTCACGATCAATACTGGAGATTGGAGTGTGACATCTATGTAGGGGTGTTCAGATCCAATCCAATATATTTAAAACCGCAGCAACCGATCCAAAAAATTGCAAATCAAATAAACCGCAAACCGAATTAACCACAAACTGCAAAAAATCGATTTTTTTTACTGGATTGGATTGGATTTCGGTTCTCCTGTGAGAACCAATCCAATCCAAACCGATCTAATCTTTTTATACTTATTTTGCCTATTCTACCTCTTTACAGAGACGCGACACTTAATAGTTAGTACTTACTAATTCCCTCTTGGTTGGCCGCTCCCCCCCTTCGGTCTTCTCTTCTCATTCACTCAATCCCTCTCTCAGTCTGCACCCAACACCCATCTCGAAATTCTTTAAAGGTTAAAGTATAGCCTGTCAACCAATCGCTTGTTTTCTGAAACAAATTAATTACATGCATCAATTGCTTTATATATACAAGTTTGTCTTTATGATATATTGATATGAGATGTCAATGAAAGGGGAAAAAAAGAACTCATTCAAAAGGCATCGTGAATTGATTGGTATTTGATAAACCATGTGTCCTAACATTGGAAAGCATATAAAGACTTCCATTTAGATAATTTGTATCTATGTATTTGCTTTGTAAGGTTGATGTTCTCCTGAAATGAGTACTAGTTTTTTGTATTGGAGTAGTATGGTGTTTATTATTTTACTCTAAATTAACTTAAATAATATATTTTTTGTTTCTATGAAAAACTGAAATCCAATCCAATCCAAACCGATTAAAATTGGATTGGATTGAATTTGATGAAAAATCAAAACCGATTGGATGACTAAATAGCAAAACCGAAATGATCGGATTGGATGATTTTTCCTTCAAAACCAATCCAATCTAATCCGTGAACATCCCTACATCTATGGGTGGGCCGGCCCAATATATAATAAATCTAAGATATTGGCTATATATGAATATGATATGATTTTAGATTTTGGATTTGGGGTAACTCCAATTAAGTTAGGCTAAATCCAAAATCCAATATATATAAGCTCAAAAAAGGGACTAAAATTGGATTTGGATAATGTGTGAGTCTCACATGCATGGGTGGTTCCAAACATACCCTCTCTCTTTCTCTCTCCTATATAGGACTTGTCCTATAAGATGAGAGGATCATGATCCACTAAAATTAGGGTAATAAAAATTTAAGGTTAATTTTTTTAATGAAAAACTCATTAACCTTATTTTAATATCAAACTGAGCAATGCAATAAAAAACAATTGAATAGCATAAAAGGATTAAAACTAAAACTGGCGTTTGATCTATAGCTAAATCTTTATATTGTTATATATATATATATATATATATATATAATATAGAGTCAGGATCCGTTGACACCAGGTGTCAAACTTGTAGAGTTACACCTCTTAATAACTTTTTGTAGAATGTGAATTTGACCAATCCAACCGTTGAATTGAAAGTTCTTATACAATAGATCAAGCTTATAAAATTTCATAAAAATCAAAAACCAATTGAAACTTCATCAAACTAATTTATTTTAACGTATAATATGTTTTTAAAATATAAGTAAAAGTCCATTATTAGATAACATACCTATGAATGTCCAAATTACCTGAAATTTGATATACATGATCATGAAGGTAATATGATATGATTCAATGGTTGGATTGATCAAATTCACATTCTATAAAAAGTTATTAAGAGGTGTAACTCTACAAGTTTGACACCTGGTGTCAACGGATCCTGACTCATATATATATATATATTTAAAATTACTTATTTATTCATATATGGAGTTATATAAATATTAAATAACATGATTACTTATCTCATTTCACTGTAAGTCTGTAATGTACTTTTTCTTTAATTTGTCGCGCTTTGATCCGGATAGCGATCCTTTCCAGTTAAATTTAGGAAATCATAGCTGTTAAAAAATTTATTTTTATAAAAAGAAAAAATATATATATACATGAGAGCCGTAGAATGCAAACCCCACCTTGGGAAAGTATCCTAGCGCGCTTTAATCCATTCTGTTGAGTGTGTTTTCTAAGGAGGGTTGGTTGTGGACTTGTGGTCCTATTTCTCAGCTATATATGGTAATTCTTTCCATATTTATGCTTTTATCGTTTTTAGAAGTGTGCGCTTCAAATAAATTTAATATCATATATATATATTTAAAATTTGTTTTTTTCTAAGCCTTTTAAATTTGTTATTTCTTGAAAAAATATAAATAGTTTAGTTTTGAATTTCTCAAATAGATCTCATGCTATGACAGTTTCAAAAAATATATTTTTTTCAACGTTAGCACCAAAAGATCAAAAGAACGGTTTGATGTTTTTGTTATATATTTAAATATTACTGGTATATTAACCCGCGTAACATGTGGATAAATGTATCTTTTTATTTAATTAAACTTAAATTTATAATAAATTAATATTTTTAAAATTAAAAAAATTGAAATAAAATAATTCTGAATAATTTTTCAATTTTAAATTTTAATAGTGTATTATATATTACTATTAAAATCTAATTCATGTTATTATTTGATAATAAAATATAATAAAAAATTAAAATTTTAAAGATAAAAATAAATATTTATATATTTAAAAAATTTGAAATAGAAAATAATAGGATATGATTTTGACTCTTAATAAATCTCAAAATTTAAGATTAACATTTATTAGCATTTAAAAATTCAAATAAAAAGATAGAGAGAAAATTAACATTAATGATTGAGAGGGAGAATCTCTCACTCACATGATGTGAGTGAAATTCACCATCCAATGAGAGAAAAAGAAAGAATGTAATAAAAAATCATTGAGTGAGAGAGTAGGTTGATTGAGTGTCGTACTCTCCAAGGTAAGATCTTGAAATCATAATACACAGAGTTGATGGAATTACTAATTAATATCATTACCTTCAACTATTTTTAACCAAACTAACAGACAAGTTAGTCTTAGAAGTTACTCCCTCCGGTCCTATTTATAAGACAAAGTTTGAAACTTTTCAATGGTCCTATTTATAAGACAAAGTACACATATCTAGAAGCATATTTATTATTTTTTCTCATATTTACCCTTGTTGATCATTAAAGATTTTTATGTGACATAATTATCATGGTAGTGACATTTAATTTTAAATAGGGGTAAACTTGTAATCTTATAGACTAATTTCTTGAAAATCAATGCATTTATTACTTTTCTTAATATGTGTGTTTTGTCTGAATTCTCTTATAAATAGGACCGGAGGGGGTACTTAATAAGAACATGTTGGTTGAATTAAAAAATATTTGATAAAATAAGGTATTGAACTAATTTATAAATGTAACATAAAAGAATATATTTATAAGATTTTTATATTAATTCTTTTTTTATTTTATAAATCAAAATATATTTTTAGGCAATTATAGTTTTAAAGTTTTTTAATTAATTTAGTGTATATGAAAATAAATTTCTTCACTCAAAAAGCATTGAAGAGGGCATTTCTCAATTCAACATATACTAGTACTATAAATGTTTTGGACTAGGGCTCTGATACATGCACCGATCGACCTCACAAGCATGTACCCACTTTTCGAAAAGAGTAATGTTGTTTAACAAACAACAATACAACATAGAGAGATTAAGAGAGTAAAGATAGAGAAGAGAGAGAAATGTGGGATATGATAAATGATGTGATGGAAAGAGATGAAGAGAATAAGTGTATTGTATGTTTTTTGTTGTATAAATTATATATCTCTTTCGAAAACAAACTCCATAAAACGACAACCATCCCATCCCCAGATAGGTGCACGACCACGACGCGAATGTACCACACCACACGCCCTTTTCCATTTTATTTAATTAAATATCGAAATCCAAATAGGGCACTATATATGCATTCAGATGCAGTTTCAACCTCCCCAAATTAACCAAAAAAAAAAAACACATCCAAACATATGTAGTTTTATACGGATGTTAATTTTAGAAACCTAGAATCTAGCGATCCCAGCCACTGCATCATGTCATTCTCAAATTCCGCCTGAAAACAGGTGACGGTTGGACATAACGATGTCGTCCAGCGTCCACAGGTCCCTGCTGTCCCATTCACCAATACCAAGCACCTCATGAGCCTGAGCCTGATCATGCTCTAATTCTAAGCCCAGGAATGATTCGATTTGATGCTTCAGCTGATCAGGATCCTGGTCACCGTGGGCCTCGGGTGGCCCACTGGGCTGAGTGAGGCAAGGCTTCTTGTCTGGAAAGTTGAGCTTAGCCTTGTCTCGGCGGATGCGCTTAGCGGCAGCGTCGTAAGCTAGGGCAGCTTCTTCGGCGGTGTTGAAGGTGCCGAGCCAGACACGTGCACCCTTGTGTGGGTCCCTTATCTCAGCGGCCCACTTGCCCCATGGCCTTTGCCTGATTCCTCTGTACACGTTCTTTCGAACCCGCTTACACTTACCACCCTCACTCTTGCCTCTTTCCTTATTTGCTACCACCACTTTTTTCTTCTCCACTGTCACATAAAAACACATTATGGAGTCTACTATTTGTCTTTCATCTCTTTATTTCAGTGGATGCTGGGCTCAGGTCCATTAAGATTTTTGATAAATAGCTAGAGTATACCATATATGCAAATTTATGAAAGTAAGTAAGTAATAAAGTTTTTATTTTATTTTATTTATATATATAAGAACTCAAAAGTTATATATCAACTTGGCTACTTGGCCAACTTTTCTTGTCTTCCTTTGTTTTCAAAGATTAGGAAAAGTAAAACGTAGACAAAGAAAAATCATTGGTATCTGGCTAACGTCAAATATTACTCAAAAGAAAGGCTCTGCTTGAGGTTCACTCCACATTTCCATATTCAGTTTCATTATCTACCATCAAAGCCCAAAAGAGAACCGGAAATAATTAGGAGAAAAGAAAATGGACACGACCAAATGAATTAATATATCATGTAACATTACACGGGTTAATAGATAAAAAATAAAAAGATTTTTTTGAAAATTACAACTATCACAGCATTCAATGCATTGGTAATATGAAATGTTACGTTTTTTAATAAAACATTTTTACTTTTGATTTATTATACGTGCAATATTACACATATTAGAAAAACCATTAATATAGTAGTACAAAGTAAAGGATTGGGGATTAATTACTCTTTCATATCCTAATTATAAAAACCTTTTAACTATTTCATCATCCAATTGTGTCATACTCTCTCTACTAATTAATTATTCACCTACCTCCACTAATGAAGTATTTTTGTCAAAGAATAGTTAATGTATGAAATAATCTGAAAAAAGTTCTTATAAAAAAGACCAAAAACCATCATAAAAAAATTTATAAATAGGACGGGAGAAAGTAATTCAAATTGAAAATAGAAAATCAATTGGAGAAATTGCTTTCTAAAAATCTGGAATTTAATTAATGCACACACTCAACAACCTCACACACAACACAAGAAAAGGCATCTAGTAAGGGGATGGGAGGAAATAATAGTCGTGGAAATACTAAAAAAAATAATGAAATAGGTAGTACGTAACGTACCTTTGTTGTTTGGTTTTAGAGGGAGGTTGGGATGATGAAGGTGGGAGAAGGGTGATTGGTGGTGGGAAGAAGAGGCGACTTCGAAACCAAGGAGGTCAGAGAAAGTGTGAAGCTCTGACCAGATGTCGTCGGTGGTCAATCTCCGGCAACCAAGGTTGGGGTTGTCATCTATGTAATCAGAAATAATTGCACCACCACACATATTTTGTGTGCCTGCCTGCGTTGAACTTGGAACAGGACAAATAAAGTTGAGACGGAAAGGATGGTTGGAGTCTTAGATTTATAGAAGTGGGGGGGCAAACAATCTCTCACACCACACACAAGAGGACAAACCAAGCATCAGACACTACCTAGCGAGTAAGGAAATGACATTTATTTTTATTGTAAAATATCCCATTATGTTTATTATTGTTTAAAATATAAATTTTAAGTAAAATATATAAAAAATATATAAATTTTAAGTAAAATGAGGGTTGAAGTTATATCGGTATAAGTTCCATTAAATTTCACACCATTAAATAAATAACTACATTATAAATTTTATTATTTGATTAAAATTAAAATCACTATCGTATAGATTATATCTATAAACTTTTATACTCATCTAAAGCCATTTAGTATGTTATAAACGCCATACATTAAGGTATAACTAATTTAATTATCAATTTTTAATAATGAAATTTTATAAAATTTGACATAAATAATGAAGGTAATATGTGGTTACAAATAAGTGGTTGCATCAATAAAATTTATATTTTATCTAAAATTATAAATGATGTAAAATTAATGTAATTTACAGTAGTATAAGTTAAACCCTCCAAAGCAAGTATAAATATATTAAGAAAAGTAAATAAAGTTCAAAAAACACATGTTACAAAATAAGAAAAACATGTAATATTCATGTGAGAAGTAGAATTTATACATAAATGATTCGATTATCATGAACAAAAACTTAAATAATAAATTTAAGTATGCCAATTTCAGTCAAACTAAATATTTTTTTTTTGGTGTTGATCTTAATATTCTACTAGGGACAACTCTACTTAAGTCGGGAACATTTAGTTCTCCCAAGTTTTTTTTTCATGCACAATGCTTGAATGTAAGACCTTACTAATTAAGGGTTTAGGGTTTAGGGTTTAGGGTTTAGGGAATAAATATGTGTCACTTATTTAAATATGATTCAATAAATGTTAATAATAAAAAATACCTTTATCGATCCCAATTCTTCAAGATTTTATGTTTTAAATATTAAAATCATATAAAGTAAAATTTTAAAAATTAAAAAATATAAAACAACCATAAATTAAAATAACACAGCATTATATTTTCCTTATAGAATTTCAAACATGTTTAAAATTTAACCGAATTTAAGAATAAAAAATATATAAATTTCACTATTTTATATATTTTTTAATATTTGAAACACGAAATTCTAAAAATTTGAAATTAGTTATATTAATGATTTAATTTTATATTAATGAAAAAAGTACCTACTATAATAAAGATAAGAATTATAAGAATTAATTGAGATAAATTAAAAGTTCATGATACCTTACTAGCTATTATATACTCTTCCCCCTTAATTTTTTATTTAACACTTTTAATTAGAGGATGACAATATATGAACTTATAGCATTGCTTTTCTTTAAAGAAAAACATTATTAGATAAACGGACGATTCTAGGATGGACCAAATAAAATTTAGTCCACCTAGTTTAACTTACACTTTTTTGCTTACAAAATGTGAATAGATAATTTTATTTTTTATTAAATAGTTTTTATATAATTATTTGAGTTTAATTTAAGAAAAAATATGGATTTACAATACAACATATGTTAATTTCATTGAAAATATATCAATTTAAAGTTAAAAGGCAAAATTTTACATTACATGGTAATATCAATTTGAATTTTTATTATTTTCAAGTAATATTTCATAAAATCAACTAAAAACTATTTTAATATTAATCATTAATAAAATGAGCATTAAATTTGGTGATTAATAATTATTTAAAT
The DNA here is from genome assembly GCA_026901365.1 of Sesbania bispinosa. Classification (NCBI taxonomy): domain Eukaryota; kingdom Viridiplantae; phylum Streptophyta; class Magnoliopsida; order Fabales; family Fabaceae; genus Sesbania; species Sesbania bispinosa. Next base: position 662,100 of record QLOH01000394.1, read on the forward strand.
TATTATATTTTCACATGTTGGATCACGTGAACCATGGTATACCTTAGACAAACCCAATGCTATTTTCTCAGTCTTTAGTGCCATTTACAAGGCTTGATTGTTTAGCCGACCCATTTTGACTAATTAGATGGATGAGAGGCACGCTTGACTATAAATTTATACTCATGCGATGTGCGGTGTGAAGAATCGTGCAAAAAAATGAGGATGAAATATATGATAAATGATATAAGTTCAATTAGGGTAAACTTCTCTATAAAAATTTAAGAAAAAAATATAATAATTAAATTAAGAACATAAAGTGAATTCAATTTTTTTAGAAGTTAAAATTACTTTTTTCAACTCAACTTTTTTATAAGCATGCACTTCCATAACTTCTATATAATTAAATAATTAAATTCACTTTACGAAAAAAAATTAAATTTATTTTACCTATTTTATTCATTATTTTTTTTTTCTTTTAAAACTCTCCTTCTATATAAATATATTTAAACTGGACCATAAAAAATAGAAAGAAATATAAAGTGAAAGAAGTTAAAAAAAATGAAGTGAGAGAAAATCGTATAAGAGCATCTCAATTGTTGAACATATATAATTTTTTTTTATAATATATCATACTTGCTCATGATATTAAATTATCGTTGGTTAAACTTTTAGCATGACCTCACAACTTATTCAACATTTATACATTTTGAGTTCGTTTGGTTTATAATTAAGTAGAATTAATTCTATAAATCAATATTTGAGATGGGTTAATTCTATAAATTAATATTTGAAATGAATGATGTACGTTTTATGAATCATGTTGGACGGAAGTGATTTAAAATCAATTATGTAAAACTATAATTTTGCACTCAAACTCTAATCCAAACATAGGCTTTATTGTTATTGGGTTTGATAGCACCGATTCTTAAAGTTGGGATGATATATAGTATAAAAGTAGAAATTTTTCAATAAAAAAATTTATTATATAATATACATAAAAGAACAATTAATTTTGTTTATTAAAAACTTTCTATTTTCAATATTGCTACCCTAATTATTTATAAGGGTTGATTTTATAAAAATACACTACTCATCTCAATTTAAAAACAAATTGCTTCCAAAAATTAGTTTGGAAACTAATTTTCAAAAGATTTTTTTTAACATAATTTTGATAAATTAATTTCTGAAAATATTTTTAACAATTTAATTTCAGAAATTATTTTCAACAAGTACACCTTACATTAGTCTTTAAAAAAAGATTTTTTTCGCTTAAATTTATTTTCAAAATGCAATTTCCAAAAGTGGGCGAAAGGTTTTTTTCAAGGAAAAACTAAAAAAAAGTAAAGGAATGGAAAAAAAGTGGGAAAAGAAATTTTAGTTTTTTTATTTATTAGTATATTTGGTAAACCTAGTTGAAGTTAAAAAATTAAATGAAAGCTAAAAAAATTAGCTATATAATTTAATTAAAAGTGTTTTGTAAAATTAGTTGACATTGATAAGATGACATTGTGAAAGTTATTAAGAGAAAGTTATTAAGAGATTGATAAAATTATAATGAATTTGTAGGTAGTACCTCAATAATTAATGTTTTTTTAAATAAGAACTACTTAAAGTATAAAAAGTTACTAGTAGCTACCTAAAATACATTATCACTAATAAAATAATTTTAATTATTAATTCTAATGTTCATCTACGTGAAATGTCTTTAACAAACACAGTCACAAGTGCTTGGTAGTTGGTTCATTAAGGGTCTAGAGAATGAGTCTTGTTACTTACCTCGACCGGAGAACTCTCTTTGGTGTTAATTATCGTCACTTGGTTAATGTGGAAGGAGAGGAAACATTAACGTCCATTATTTGCCACATCATTAGCTACATATATAAGGTTGATCATGACCAGCCGTATGAAACATGTGGTCCTGTCACCCACCAGAATCGAAGATTAATCAAGGGAGGATTTTATATCTTGGGTCTCTCTTTCTATTATATGTAAAGTTAATTAAACATATATAGATGGAGCTTTTAATTAGGCATGACTCAAACAATGCAGCATGTACGTACGTGCAGGGTCTGTGTTGAGGGATAGTTTACATATATATGGGAAATTTCAGTGATGGTTAATTATATGAAGTTCCACCTTGGTTAATATTCTTTATCAGCAAGAAAAGCTTATTTTTTGCAATAATTATTTTGTAGATTTGTTTCTCTTTTGGGCTTGGGGTACTCTGCCTTGTTTGATTATAAAAAAATTGTAAAATTGTAGACCCGTCTTCTTTAATGTCAATAATGAATTTTAAAATATAATTACAATGCTATTAGATTAAGAAAAGTGATTGGCAAAGTCATTTCTGAGTGTCAATCTGCTTTTGTTAAAGATAAACTCATCTTTGATAGTGTTGTAGTGGTTAATGAAGTGTTAGAGGAGGCAAAAAGGAAGAAGAAGACTTGCTTATTTTTCAAAGTTGATTTTGAAAAGGCGTATGATTCCGTTAATTGGAATTTCTTACAATTTGTGATGGATAGAATGGGTTTCCCCCTCAGATGGAGGACTTGGATTGCAGAGTGTTTATCTACTTCACGAGTCTCAGTGCTCATTAATGGAAGCCCATCAGTTGAATTTGGAGTGGGAAGAGGCTTGAGACAAGGTGATCCACTAGCGCCTTTCTTGTTTTTAATTGCTGCAGAAGGATTGAATTCTCTTATGTCTAAAGCTGTCCATGAGCAGGTTTTCCAGGGCTATCTTGCTGGTAGGGATGGTATCATGTTATCCCATCTTCAGTATGCAGATGACACTATTTTTATGGGGGATGCCTCAGTGAGTAATGTGTGGGCTATTAAATCTGTTTTGCAAGTGTTTGAGTTAGTGGTTGGGCTGAAAGTAAATTTCCATAAAAGTAAACTTTTGGGAGTTAATGTTGATTTGAGGTGGTTGGAGTTAATGGCTCAGTTTCTAAATTGTAAAGTTGGGTCTTTTCCGTGTTACTATTTGGGTATACCTATTGGGGCTAATCCGAAGAGATTGTCCACTTGGCAGCCTGTCATTCAGAAGGTGAAGAAGAGATTGGCTGGGTGGAAATGTAAACTGTTGTCCTTTGGTGGTCGACTTGTCATCTTGAAATCAATTCTACATTCAATCCTGATTTACTTTCTTTCCTTTTTCAAGGCTCCCGCAGGTATCATTTCTCAACTCGAATCCTTATTTAAAAATTTTCTTTGGGGTGGGAATGATGAGCATAGGAAAATAGCTTGGGTTGCATGGGATGATATTTGTAAAGGAAAGCATCATGGGGGTTTGGGTGTGAGGGATTTGAGAGCTTTTAACTTGGCTCTCTTAGGGAAATGGAGATGGAGACTTTTAACTGAGCGAGAGAGCTTGTGGTGCCGAGTGGTAACGTCTATTTATGGAGAGGTTTCGGTGATAAGGGAGTGGAGGAGAGGGGAAAGGTCTACATGGTGGTGTGAGCTTTGGAAAATTGAAGAAGGTGGCAATATTTCTTGTGATTGGTTCTCTAATAAGTGTGTTAGAGTTGTGGGGAATGGCAAGAGTGTTTCTTTCTGGAGACATCCGTGGTGTCTCTCTATTCCTTTTTGTGAGCGCTATAGTAGGCTTTTTTCGATTACAAATAATAAAGAGGTGATTGTGGCGGAAATGTTAGGCAGTAGAGATGGAGTTTCGGGGTGGAGGTGGAGTTGGAGACGACAACTTTTCCAGTGGGAACTATCACAGTTATCACTTCTGTTATTGGATTTGAGCTTAATTCAGGTGGATGAAGGTCATGAAGATTCTTGGAGATGGCTAGCGGATCCTGGTGGGTTTTATTCAGTTAAGTCTGCTTACCAAGAAATTGTTAATGATTCTATTTTAGCTGTTTTACCGCTTCACAGATTCATATGGTGTACTTTGGTTCCTTCCAAAGTTTCTTGTTTTGCTTGGAGGGTGATGCTAGATCGAATTCCATCAAAGTTTAATCTTGTTAAGAGGAATATAATCCAAATTGAGGATGCCAGATGTGTGTGGTATAGTCATGGACCAGAGACCTCATCTCATCTATTTTTTGAGTGCTCCTTTGCTTACCAGATCTGGATGTTATGTTTGAATTGGCGTGGTTATGTTTCTGTTTTCCCTAATAACTTCTCTTATCATTTTGACCAGTTTTTGGGTCTACCTTTGTGTAATCATAAAAATCGTTATAGGTGGTGTGTCATTTGGTTATCTATATTGTGGAGCTTGTGGCTGGGAAGAAATAATGTTGTTTTCTCAAATAAGGTTGTAACCCCTCTTGAGATGTTAGAGCTGGTCAAATTATGCTCCTGGAAGTGGCTGAGAGCTAAAGATAATGATTTTTGTTATGACTTCTCATCCTGGTCAGAGGAGCCTGTTGCCTGCCTTAATATGTATTCTGGGGCAGTTTAGTTTTTATTGGTTGAGAAGTGGTTGTCCTTTTTTAGGCGTGTGTATTAGAAGTTTTTATGTTTTTGTTAGGCTTCTAGTTTTTTAGGTTGGTTTAACTGTGGCGACTTTCTGTCACTCTTATTTCTTTTTGTATTTTTGTATGGGTTGGAGTACCCCTTGTACTTCCTTTTAATTTAATCTTTTTTACTTAGCAAAAAAAAAACATACGTGGATAAAGAACAAAGGTAGTAATATCAATATTTTATAAAATCTCATATATATCATTCACGCATATATTTCTATATCTGTGAGAGTTTTAAATAATGTGCACATTGTTTCAAAATCTTTTTAATTAGTATTTTTATTTTTTTTAAAGATTTTATTATCAAGACTTGGACTTTTTTACCGATAAATACAATGTTGAATATTTTATAAAATCAATACCAATTCAGCATAATTCAACTCAATTTAAAATCGCTTCAATTCGATTTTTATTGAAATTTTAGCTTAAGTGTCCGTTTGATTACCCATTAGAAATAGGAAAAAATCAATTATTTTGAAATTTATTTTAAATCACTTTCATCTAACGTGTTTCCATGAATCATGTATTATTTATATATTTTCTATATTAATTTTATAAATCTATCAAAATCAATTATATCAAATTATAAAAATATAACTATTTATCTAATATTCTACTCAAACTAGTCACGATCGAAACTTTATCCACTCATCATAACACCCAATTCTTGGGAGAGAGAGGAGTTCTCTCTAGTAAATATAATTCTCCAGTTGTAGAGAGAAAGAAATACAACACACGTGGGATGGTTCCCACATGTTTTGTATCTACTTCTCTCTTCGACTAAAGAGTTCCAAGTAGAGGATTTTCTTCCATTCTTGGGAGTGGCATTTTTGTCTCACAGAGAATTTGAGGTCGATTACCTAGCTTTAAAGTAACTATGATCATATCCTTCTACATATCGTTGAATTGCCCTGTGTATACATTTAATTAATATTATTCAATTATTAAATAAATTAATTAGTAACTTTAATTAAATAATGATGTAAAAGCCTTTAGGATTTTTTTGGACCAAGTATCAAAACATCAAAACACACCATTGCATTGAACTAGTTATGACCATATATATGCTTCTGTGTGTACATTTAAGTAATATTATTAACTTTTCTAAAAACTAATTAATTATTACCTCTTTACTAAATATGAGGTAAGAACCTTTAGGATATTTTGGGGACCACTTTTGAAAACAATGAAAAAAAAAACAGCTACCCAACTCTAAAGGGGTGTTTGTTATATATAACTACATTTCTTCTTTTTGAAGACTATATAACTACATTTTTTAGAGCATGTGTGATGGTATGATGAAAATGAATATTTCCTTGTTTGGCAGAAAATTAGAAAAAACATTCTCTTAGGAAAAGAATTGCCATGTTGATATGATTTTTATTCTCCTCTAAAAAAGTAGATTCCCCTAAGTGGTGGGAATGAATTTTTCTATGATTTTTATATTATTATCCATGTACATCTTACTTTTTCATCCCATTGTCATTTCGTTTAGTCCTACTTTTGGTAGTACAATAGTAACTTCAATATCCCAGCTCTTGTGTAGTACTAGTAATATCTCCAGTTTTATTTATAAGAACACATATGATTAAATCATCAAGATTAAGGAAAAGCTTTGAAATCCATTAATTGTAATATTAATTTTGCATTTTATCCACCGATACCCTTAATATTAAATAATTTAAATATTGATAAAGTCACTCCTAATGAAAGTCATTATTAGAGTAGTCACTCATGCTCCAATAGTTGGTCATTGAATTAGCGTAGTGCATCCACTATCCTAGAAAATAGGTGAATAGTGGACAATAAATTAAGAGTATAATTATAAAGGAAAATTATAATTAATATACAACCAAAATTAGTATTATGTTTCTTATATTTAAAACCAAATAAAAATACATTTTTGTTTAGGATGAGAGGTAGCATTAAAAAAGATGTATAAAAATGATTTCTCTTCATTTCATGTTCCATTTCGGACTTCGAAGGGAAGCGTGGGCCTCAGATCTATGTAGTTAGTCCAATCCAAAGGAAAGAAACCCACAAATCTTCCAATATTTTTTTTGGTAATCAAATCTTCCAATATTTGAATCCAGTACTCTACCTATCTGCTACAGAGATGGGCCTCGCCTGCATTGGTTTTTGGGCCTGGCATTCGGAATTTGATGGCTGCATGTCAATCATTCACTGACTCTGGCTGGCTTTTGCACATTATCTCGTATACGAGGACACACAGTGGTTTCATCGCTTTCCAGAAGCTGCACAACATATATAAATTATAATGCATGGAGAACCTAAATAAGCAGCAGAACTAGAATTGGTTGCTTACAGAACTCATGGACTAGCCCTCCATTCTAAATTTGAGGAGGATGTCCGTAGGAGTTATTTGAAAAAAATAATAATAGTAATTCATTAAAAAATAACCTTGAAAAATGGAGTTAGATCAGCTATAAATATTATTATTATTATAGTAAAATATGTTTTCAATCATGTAAAATACATCTGATTTGGTTTTCATCCATATAAAAAATAGTTTTAGTCATCATAAAATAAGAAAATATGATATTTTGGTCATATAATGCAATTTTTATCCCTGTAAAATATATTTATTGATTTGTCCTGATAAATAATCTTATTTTTTTAATTTAATATCGGTAAAATTGATGATTAATCTTGGTGATTTTATAAGTGTTAAGGGCATTAATAACCTATCGGTCAAATCGGGGTCGGGTTTTAATGAAATCTGATCAAAACGGGTTTTTCCCGTCAAAGTCAAGATAAAGACGGGTCAATACTCACGGGTTCAAGTTTGATTGTCATGCATAATTATTATGATTATTATGTGTGTATGTCAAATCGATGAACAAAGAAATAAGAAAAATGGAGAAGACAATGATAATGAATAATTTAAAAGAGGCCGTTTACTTTCAGAAAACGTTTTTTATTATTTAAGTTTAATTACAAAATATGTTAACTAGTTTTTCCATTTCAATTCACGTTTCAAAATTTTACAAGAAACAAAAAAATCAATAAAAATTTATTTTCTTACAAAATTTTTAAAACAAAAATAAAATAAAAATAGTGTGATATTTTTATAATGAAGACTGAAAACATCTTTATAATCATAACTAAAAAACAAGAAATATAAATTGAAAGTGTTTTCTCAAAGGTAGTTTTTTTTTTACAAAACGGGGTTTAATTTAAAATTTGTGAATAAAAAATGTTTTTGAAGAAATTTATAATATCCTTAATACATCGATCTACTTAATTAGTTGGAGCTTATTGTGTTTTTTTTAATGTAAAAAATTATTTAAAACGGAAATGAGAGAGAGATTAAAAAAATGAGTGTCCAAGATAGAAAAAAGGATATGAAATTACCAAAAGTACAACTAGGCTAGCGGGGTGTGCAATTAAGTACAAATTGTGTGATGAGCAAGTAACATTAATTCCTCAATAAATTTGGAGATGGCAAGTACAAGTTCAATTTCCAAACGCATCACCGCCTTCTTAATAAATTATGGCAAAAAACACCATGTTGGCCATTTCATTAGTTTGGCGTATATTCGAAATCATACCCCCTTTAAAACGAAGAACAGCTGCAAGAGACTATTAGTATATATAATTACTTAATGACAAGTTAATTTATTCATTAAATACTACTACTACTATACAGCTAGCCAGGGCATTATCTTTTGGTCACTGAGACTAGAGATGTAATACATGCTCCATCATGAACCAAGAAAAATAAACTCCACAATCAATATGCAGGAGCATGACACAACAATACAAATAGAATATAGACCCTTCTCGCTTGTATTTATATATTAGTGTAATTATCCAATTAATGCGATCTACGGTTCATCAGTAAAAAACTTGTAACAATATTGACAAATTTATATTAAAGGAATATTCAACTAGTAATAATTAACAAAGATATATAATTAGTTCATTTCTTCTTATGTTTTTCATCTTTTAAGTTTTTGCAAGATATATAACCTGTTGCAGAACAATCTCTTCATCATAACTCGTCTTAATTAATAATTATCAAGAGTCATTGTAGTTAACAAAGTACATAAATTACAAATTCTAAAGCGTACAATATTTGATATATAATAAATCAAACGTGAAAAAAATTATTAGAAATAGAAATATCACAACATTTCAATTAATTGTTAATGTGAAGTGTTACTTTTTTAATAAAATCTTTTCACTTTTAATTTATTATCTGGTACAACATTACAGATGTTAAAAAAACCGATATAAAAAAAGGAAAAAAAACAGAAATATACTTAATTACAAAATGGATATAAAACTCATATTTGAATACCCACGATAACAAACAAATTTTGAATAGTTATTTAAATTTAAAGCAAATTGTCATCCGTGTTCATTAGGGGTGGAAATAGGCTAGACCGCTCCATAGGATCTACGGCCCAGCCTAAATTAAATAGGTCAGACTCATGATTTTTAAAAAGCCTATTTGGCTTGACATGCTAGCATATTATAAATAATATTATTTTTAATAAACATATAAATATTTTATATATAATAAATAGTATAATAATATATAATTTTTTAAATTCTTCTGTTGGCTTATTTAGAGATAGGCTTATTTTCCTATCTAAACGTATATGTTAGTGACATATTTACATTATAAAAAGTAAGTATTAGTTTGTAAGTTCACTAACCTATTCAAAGATAGATTTATTGACCTGCTTAGAGGTCATAATATGAAATGAGCTTTTAAACAGGTTGATAGGCCAAACCAGAAGTCAGGCCAAACCTAAAAAAAATGGCCTATGACAGGTAACATGCCAGACTTGGGCCCTACAAAGCCTAACTCGGCTCGGCCTACTTCCACCCCTTCACATACACATAAATAATATATTAAACCGAAGCAAAGATAATATTATGTAAAATACATAGATTGCTTAACAATTTGGTATAATATTTTCACGTATAATATAAATATTCACCGCTGTAGTTTATATATTTTATATTTTTATGTAAAATTTCCATAGCTTTTCTCTTTGGTGATGCAAAGGTTTCATAGCCACAGGACATATTTTTTACTTATTTGATTAAAATATTAGTATATATACTTTCATTTTTTAAAGTTTTAACTCCCATATAATTATAAATATTTATTATATTATAATGTAAAGTTTTCATCTTTGAATTATGTTTTTTTTCATATAATAATATTAATGAAACATGAATTTACGACCTTGTATAAATGAGTTAATCCGTTTCCAACCATTAGAGCTGCACATGGATCCGGCCGACCCGATCAACCCAACCCAACCCGACATCCTATATAAAAACTATCATACTATTAATGATTATCTTATTTGAATTAAATTTGGTAATAGTAAAATAACATTCAATTCAAAATTGGTGTCATAGTAGAACATTAGTTTGTTAATTTGTGAGATAGAGACTCTTATTAATAATTATCTTTTTTTTAGTTTTATTTTTTTATTTTTTGAAATAATTATATAGTCAAAGTGTCAAAATCATGGAACTGCGAGCTTATAATTTATAAAGTCTAAATGGTGATAAAAAATAATCAATTTCTATAAATTTGTTTTTTTTAATTTTTTAATTATCATGATCCGATCACCCAATCCGGCCTTAATTGATTTGTGTTGGGTTGGGTCTATAACATAAAAATGATAAAACTAATCCCACCCAACTCAAACATAATTAATCGGGGCTGGATCTAACAGTTGTGCAAATCCAACCCAACCCAATCCTATGGAGTCCTATCCACTACTAATATAACCTTAATGACTTTCATGTACATTATAATTTAGTTATATACACTTGCATTTAATTTTTTTTTATATTTATTATGTTATAAACGTTACTCGCGTGTGACCAAATGTATTGTTAACACGATATGAAGTTGACGTCAAAGTGGGGGGGTGGGCTGGGGGGACAAAAGTATGCGTCCAAGATGGAAAAAATATCATTACCAAAAAAACAAAGATGGAAAAAATATATAATATATATGGAGTTCTCAGAAAGAAGTACAACTATGTAGTATGATGCACAAGTACAAAGTAGTATGACGTACAAATAAATTACATTATTCCTCGATAAATTTGGAAAAATACAAGTTCAATTGCTACACACAAAATATATGTTAAATTAATTTCTATACTCATGTTTTGTTTGATATAGTGAAAAGAAATAAGAAAATTAAGAAAATGGGAAGAACAAAAATGTGAGAGATTTAATATGTGAGATAGAAAAAATGTGAGAGATTTAATAATTGATTTGATGAAAAATAAGGAGAAAAATATAAATAAAAAGAGAAGTAAAATGATGTGTGAGATATATATATATATATATATATATATATAAGTGTGAAAAAACAGGACTAAAAAAATCGAAGGAGATTAAATATATAGACTTTATACAAAGTTTCAAATTGTTGAAAATTAAGAAAATTAAAATGTGAAGAAAGAGATCAAATTTTCTTTATCTTGTTTCTTTGAATAGAAAAGATAATAAAAAAAAGTGTTATAAATGTAGTTAGTTACTATGTTTCCCTTATTTTGAATAATTTTATTTTTGTGAAAATGAGGAGAAGAGAAAATAAGGACATTTTAGATATTTTACATAAAACTTCACTGATTCTAGTTTTCTACACAAATCTAGGGTGAACAATTTTTAAAATGGGACTCGGATTTTCTTCTCCACTTTTTATATAGCATTGTGATGGCCAGATCATAGGTGAAATTATCTTTTCAAATATTTTTCCTTTCCTTTCTTTTCCTTCTTCACAAAATACACACCGCCAACCATGCATATACTAAAAAAATATTGTTTAAATATATATCTCGCCCAATTAACAATGGTTCAATATCCTTCATGAAATGGCTCTTCTTAGAGCACAACAATTCTTTTTTCTTTAATTAGTGGATGATGAAGTATATATTTGTAAAAGATGAATTGATGGCAATGTGTGAATTAGAATGGTGATATTACCGACAAAAATATGTTTATATAGCGGAGGTGCTTGACATTCATGAAGTACATACGGTATCATTTCAGGGACATATTTTGTAGGTGCTAGTAGAATGGGGAAGATTTTTTTAATCAAACATGCTATTAGTCATTTCCCGAAAGATTTTTTTATAAGTAATATTAGTCCTTAACTTATATTTTTGAGAGGCTTAATTCAGTCTTTATATTTGTGTTTCATTAATATAAAATATCTCATCAAAATTAGAGATGAAAATAAAAACTTACTCATCATTAGTTTTGACAAAATACCATGTTGTGTATTTCACTAGTATGGGGTATATGTAAAATTGTGAATGAATTATCTTAATTATGTTAAATTTTCATACGACCATATATCATATTAATTTTTTTTACTACTTATAGTATATATATAATCAATAAAATCAGACCTATTTAATATATAAATATTTATAAAGAAAGAGATGAATAGAAAATTTGAAGATAACAATGGCATGTAATCCCTAGTAAACGAAGAAAAGTTGACAGGAGTAGGATAGAATAGTGAATAGTTAATGACAAGTTAGTTTAATTAACGAATTAAATAGTAATACAACTGTGCATAGCATTATTTTTTGTCATTGGTACTAGATATCTGATGCAAGCGCCCACATCAGCATCGTGAAGGAAGGAAAAAAATAATCGAGAGGCACGAGGTCGCCACACGCCCTTCTCACTCTTTATTTATAAAATTAAATTAAATATGTCAAATGGCAATACGGTTCCGGTGCACTCAGATGAAGCGTCCGACCGGACCGCCCCAACTAACAGGAGGAGAAGAGAACAGATAATTAATAAGAAACATCCAAACACAGTCTTATACTAGTAACATTATTTCTCAAATTCCGTTTCAGAACAGGTGACGGTTGGGCATAACGACGTCGTCTAGCGTCCACAGGTCCCTGTAGAGTGAGTCCCACTGCATCTCAGGCTGAGGTTGAGGCTGCTCATGCTCCAAACCAAGGAATGATTCAAGGGTGGAGATTTGTTGCTTCAGCTGATCAGGATCCTGGGCCTGGGGAATGCAAGGCGGAGGCCCAGTGGGCTGAGTGGGCTCTGGGCTGAGGCAGCGCTTGATCTTGGCTGGAAAGTTGAGCCTGGCCTTGTTTCCGCGGATGCGAAGGGCGGCGCCGTCGTAAGCGAGGGCGGCTTCTTCGGCAGTGTTGAAGGTGCCAAGCCAGACCCTTATGCCTTTACGTGGATCCCTAATCTCAGCAGCCCACTTGCCCCATGGCCTTTGTCTGATTCCTCTGTACAAATTCTTCCGAACCCGCTGCTCACCCTTCTTCTCAACCACCACTCTTTTCTTCTTCTCCACCTTCTGATCACATGTCCCCACTGCTACAGAAAAACACACATCATTTTATTATGAATTGTCCTTTTTTTCCTTTCAATTAGGAGGATGCTCATTTGCAATTGGATTTTTATACCCATGCCCGATGCAAATTTGCTTAAGAACTCAAAAAGTTATCAACTTTACCCTCTTTTCTTGTCTGGCTTTCTTTTCGGAAAACGTTGCACAAACACGCCCTTCCTTGTGTCGTGTATTTTTTTTTTTGGCGATACCCTATTTAGGTGCCGAATGTGTATCTATCTATCTATCACTAAAGCCCGGCCCAGAGAAAACTAAAAGAATTAAATACCAAGATGAATACAGCTAGCTAACAATTAATCCAGAGTAGAGAACATATTATGAGCCTAGATTGAGATAGTGATGTTAATTATCCGGTAATTAAGACGAAAAAGAAACAAAAAAGTTTGCTTTTTTAATTATTGAAACATCTAGAATTAATCTAATGAATAGTCTAGGTAGAAGGAGGGGGAATCATATTCATAGAGGAACATGAGGGAAATAAAAGTAGGACGTACGGTATATACCTGCAGCAGCTTTGTGGTTGTTTGGAAAAAAAAGGGAGCTGTGGATGATCGAAGTGAAAGTAGGTTTCTGAAGAAGAGGTAGCGGTACCGTCGAAACAAAGAAGGTAAGAGAAAGTGTCACCCTCCTCAGACGTAGTCCAGAGGTCCTCGGTGGTCAATCTCCGGCCACGGTTAGGAGGATTAGGGTTCACATCTACAACCTCAGATTCAGAAATGATTGCACCCCCACACATGTTCAGAGAGAGAGAGAGAGAGAAAGTTGAAAGCTTGAAATTGGACAAATAAAGCTGAAAAAAAAGTTGCTGGTTGAAGTCTAGATTTATAGAACTAGGCAACCATTATTCGGGAAAGGAAGTTCATCTGACCTTGCCTTGTCCTGTAAAAAATTTGTCTTTTTTTAATTCTTTACATAAATAGTATTAAATTAGCAAAATTCTATTCATATTTGAAAACAAAAAAAAATATAAAAGTATGACATGTAATTAAAATTTAAACATAAAATGATATATTTCTAATACTGGTCCTATATATAAGAGATAAAGATGTGTTTTTGTTTGATTCTGAATATAAAAAATATGGCACTATTTTGAATTATATTTATTATAAAATTACTTTTATATGCTTAATTTATTGTTTTGCCATGACATTATTAATTATAATTAACTGATTTCAAAACATTTCCATAATCTTGATTATTTAGTTATATGTTTCTTATAAATAGAATCAAAGGTAGTATTATTCACCATATATAACATCTTTCTCATAAATAAGAGGACAAAGTAAGAAGAGTTTCAACAGTAAACTAGCAAATCGGTCCGTGACTCTGGAGTGACCATGCATTTAGTCCCTCACTTTTCTAAAATAGCACATCAGTACAGACTTTACTAAAAAACATGCACTTTAGTCCCTAAAGTGCATTATTTTTTAATAAAGTGAAGGGCTAAAGTGTATGTTTTTTTAGTGAAATAAGGACTAAAGTGCATGTGTTTTTAATGAAGTTTGTACTAAAGTGTTATTTTAAAAAAGTCAGGGACTAAACTGCATGGTTCCCTCAGAATCAGGGACCGATTTGCTAGTTTACTCTATAATTAATATTCATACAATAAAATCATACAACAACTCATACAATATACATTTTTTCTTCATCTCTTTCCATCATACCACTCATCATATCACTTATCACATTTCACACTTTTTTACCTTTTCTCTTTCTCTCTCTTTATCGAATATACAACTTGTTGTATTAATAAGGTTTTAAAGGTTTTTCAAGTAAGAATCAGAAGTTTTTTCACAATGGTATCAATTAAACATAGTACGTGCTTGGTTAGAATTTAAACCCCCCCCCCCCCCCCAACAAAAAATCATGGTTTTGACAAAAGCTATAATACATGAAGCTTTTGTTTTGTAGTTAATCACGGTAAAAATTGTTTTTTTTTACTTGTCCCGATATAGTTTTATGACTTATATTTTTCTTAATTCTTAAGAATCGATTTTTACTATGCGTAGTTAATATGCAAACGGACACAAGCTCTTTGTCAAAACAATGGTTTTACATATTCTTCAAATTAAATATGGGTGGAGATGAAATTATTTTAGGAGTAACTCTTGTCAAGTTTATTCTATTTAATATCTATTTTGGTGGTGATTTTGGGCCACCCCCACAGCCTAATATGCAACCAGTGAACCTGGCAGAGAAACGAGTCGGACGTCCCGACCTGGGTTGACTAGAGAGTTGTTCGTACAACCCGGACAAACACCTACTTGTGCCTATCTAAGTTAGCCCGAATAGCTTGTATGGACAAACCCGATACCCCTTTCTACAGGCCCACACGCCACCTCCGGCCTATAAAATTCATTGTTTGAAACGAAACAAGCTGGTACACAATTAATCTCCCCGTAATTACTTGGACTGACTTGAGCGTCAAAGTGTTTTCTGCAGGTAACAGCCATCTCGTCCAGGATCCTTCCAGGAACCCGAGACGAGAACACTAGACGATCGAACCAGCCTCCAAACCGAGTTCACCCAGAACAATATTTCTTTATAAAAATAAATTTAATATATTAAATCGTTGAATAGTGTGATACTAACATATTAATCATGCACACTAAATTTTAGATAAATCAAACACATATATATGTAATCTTGTAGTCAATATTTCCCTATATTTTTAAAAGTAAATTATACGTTAAAATAAAGTTATCTAATGGAGTGTTAGTTTTTTTTAATTACATTAATTTTTATAGACCCAATCTATTTATAAATAATTCCTTAAAATTCAAAATTCATAAAAAGTTATTGAGCAGGATAACACTATAAAAGTTAGAGACCTAGAGTTACTCCTCTCAACAACTTTTCATAAATGTTAAATTTCATTAATTTAAATTTATGAATTCAAAACCTATAGTTTTAGAAATTTTTGATATTGGCAACCAAAATTTTATGTATCTAAATTTAAACATTAGTATTTAAGATAAAAAACATGCTTATTTACATTTTCAATCACTTTACTATATCTAAAGTGTGATTTCAACCTCTAATAAATTTTTGAGTGAATATTACAATTATGTCTCTTCGTCATTTTTCCTTAAATTTTTTTTCACTTTTTCGCAAAATATTGAGTCACTTAAAAAGTTTTGAACATTATTTTACTCAAAATTAATTGCATTTACAATATTAAATGATGGACGATCCAATAAAAATTTAGTAATTTTGGTTCCTTAACCGGTTCTCAATTATTCTCCTTCTTCAAACCTTAATCTCATATCTTACCAAAACTTTTAAATTTTATCAAATTTTTACTAAATATTTGTTTTCCAAATTTTTAAAATTATTTTAGATCTCAAATCTATCATAAACCTCAAATATTTAAATAGAAAATAAGAATTTGAGAAAGTTTCGAGATAGAAGAAAATTGACAACAATATTGTATTTGCTTAATTTCAAAAAATAGAGGGAATAAAAAAAGCTTGAGGATTAAATATACATAGTTTATCCTAAAAAGATTGAAGTGCAATTTAAATTTAAAATTTTATTTAAAAAATTAAACATCAGTTTTTTCATTTAGGATAACATAGGGCTAATAAGAAGGAGAATGAGTTAGGAGAAATCTCCACAACCTTAAATCAGGAGGGTTCAAATTACACCGGTGTAAGTTACACCAGGTGTTACACCGTTGAATAATTTTTTAACGGATCATTGTATTAAATAATCCACCGTTAGATTGAAAGTTACTATCATATAAATCATACACACAAAATTTTACATTAATCCGAAATTATTTGATATGTCATTGAGATGTCTTAAGATTAGCGTTATATATACATTTAAAATATATGAAAAATTCAACTATTTGATTATCAAGTTATTATTGTCAAAATTTTATAAATTTTGACACATAATCATGATAATGAATAAACATAATTTAACGATTGAATTACTAAAAAATAAGTGATGTAACACTTGGTATATATATATATATATATATATATATATATATATATATATAAATAAAAGGAGGGTTCAAATTACAAAAACTCAGAGATTCTCGCTTGGGTAGTATTTCATTTCCACTATCAAAGGAAGATCCCAAATCCAATTTGAAAGTCAAAGGAACCCACAAATGCTTAGGATCTATTTGATTTACGATTTGATTTATAGAACAAGTGACAAAAAAAAAGAATGATGCTTAATTTATAAAATAGGTTGAAAAAAAATTATTTAAAATCAATTCTACGAAGTTAATTATAATTATTTCTAACTGAAAACCAAACATGCACTTAATTGACCTATCTAATATTTGACCTACCCATCTCTCGAATTCTAGTGACACACTGACCCGTCCCCAATGCTCACATAATTACGTCCCAAGATTTTCCTATGAATAGTAATAAATAAATCTCGTTGATATGATGCCATATTTTTTTTTATTTCATTACCCAAACTCATTGACATAGCACAACACAAGGATTGGGCAACCTAGTGACAACTAGCTTAAAAATGTTTCTGAAACAGGTAGCCAACAAAACAACTGACATCGAGATATTAGGTCACATCGTTTTCTAAATGTAAACAGGAACCCAATCTCCATAATTTTAACAAATAAAAAATGTGTTTCTTAATATGCAAACAATTTACATGAAAGAACAGAAATAGAAAAAGAATATGGCAATTCATATTAAGTTCAAATCTGGGTAAGGAAGCGAGAATATTAATTCCAAGACTTATGCCAGAATGAAAAAACCATACATCGGAAATCATATGAAGGCTGACAGCAATCAAATGCAGTTCATACCCATCACCCCCAAATTATCATGGCAAAGGAAATAGGGGTGGGGTTGGTGTAAACCTATATAACGCAAAAATTAAAGGGGAAAAAACATTCCTAATCGGCCATCTTGTTCAACCGGTGAATAGTACTTCTAGCAATCCTATTACTTGGATCAATCTTCAGCACAGTCCTCAGGTCTTCAGCACCAAGTCTGTACTTCTCCATACTCTCATACAAGAGAGCACGTTGTACAAGGACAGATACATTGGCTTCATCATCTTCAAGAATCTGCATAACATAATGCAGATCAAAACATTCTTCTTCAAAATTATGTGGTGATCAAGAGAGCGGTGCAGTTCAATTCATCATGAAGGCAACCTAGATACATTGCGGAACTTGTTGTGTTTTCAGAACTCATGTACTAGCTATCCATCCTAATCTTTCATACTTCACTTACTTATAGCATTGAATGCACATGATACCTAGGGTGTCAGTGTCACCAAGATATACACAGGACCAGACAGTGATCTAATAGTGAAATTTAAAGTAAAAAAGATTTACTGACACATGGAGCTATGAAGCATCCATACTTGTACAACGTCAAGTATTAGTATCAGATACTTCATCAATATGTATCCGTGAAGTATCCAAAGTCCAACAGTCACACAGCATCCAACTGAAACCATGTACTAGTTTTATGAAGTAAGTTCTCAGTTTGGATGTTTGAAAATTGCAATTATATATTTACTATGCTTTATGAAATTTTTTATGCATATCTATATAAATATCATAGATGAATCGTATCTTATACTTTTCAAAAATAGTTGCATTGCTATATTGGATATGTATCGTACCCAATACATGTTCCATATCTGTGCACCACTGACATGGAGATTTGAGCATATAGTTTTTAGAAATTAATTTTGAAATTTCTAGAACCATGATGCATGTCTTTATTCCATAAATCCAAGCACTGGTTCCAATAAATAGGCACTGCATAATTCCTTACAATAAGGCATCATGTATTTACAGTTTAAGTATGTTACAACTTGAAATTTTGTAATAGATATATATAAGTAGGTGTTGGATGAGTTGCAAACCAAGACCCGAAAAGATATTAACTTTATTTTCATCTCCTTGCTCCTAAGACCGTAGGCCACACCATAGTTTTTACGCAGAATCAATTATTTTCTAAGAGTGGTATCAGAGCTGGTTATTTGATCTGCATTGTCTAGAACCCTAGGTGATATGGCCTCATCATCAAACATCAATACCCTCTTTCAATATTCCTCAAGCCAAGTTCCTATCTTTGTCAGCATTTATTATGATTATAGAAGTGACCAAACAAAGACCTTCTGCATTTTCAAGGATCTTTGGAATGTCATCAACAAAGGGATATCTAGAACAACCACAACTAGTGGCTTTGCAAGGAAATCAATTGAAGCATTGCAAAGTAACTATGAAGAGAGATGCAAGTACTCTTTGGTAGTGTTCGGTCCAGCTATTTTTGGGCTTAAAAGCTGAAACTAAAAATAAGAGCTTTTAGATGTAAACTTAGAGTTAATTGGTAAATTGGTAGTTTGAGATTGAGATTTTTTTTTTAACTTAAAAGATATTTTTAAGCCAAAAGCTAGTGAGAGTAGCTTTTAAGTAAGTTACGTTTTTCTAAATTTTTCTTTATAAAAAATAAGCTACTTTTTTATAAAATATAAGCTAGTTTTTCTAAATTTATCTTCATAAAAAATAAGCTACTCTTTTTTTCTTTTAAAGAGCTTTTCTTCAATTGTGTTTGGTCTAGCTTCTCCTTTTAAGAAGAAAAGCTAAATAAAAAAGCTGGGTCAAACACTAACTTCATACACAATATGGATTGAGCAAGGGTGTTTATCCAAGAATTCTTGGCATTTAAAGGGCAAAAGAAGCTTAGGATATTCAGCAGAATGAGTACAAGGAATGGAGAACATCATTTATAACAAGTTGCAAAAACTTTGGATGGATTTTGAGACACTGTCCATGAAGGAAAGTATAAAGCTATAAGATTTCTCCACTAGAGTGGCTAATATTATATTATTATTAACAAATTAAAAGTTATTGGAATACTATTAAAAAGGATAGTTGAGAAAGTCTTTTGAAGCTTGACACAAAATTTGATCATGTTGCTGTAGCGGAAGAATCAAATATTTGTCTACATATACTACCCGCGAATCAACAAAGTCTCTTGAAGGTTGAAGCACAATTGGACAAACGAGTGGGCAGGATTTTATATCAACCTTCGGAGCTAGCTTTACAATCAAAGGTAAATTTTTCTGAAAAGAAAGATGTAGAGAAAAAGAAGTATAACAACAATATGCCACAAAGGAAAGGAGTAGATCTAATATAGGATGTGGAGAGGAAAGTCAAACCAAGAAAGGGCAAGAACCAAAACCAACAACAAGACCATTCGTCGATGATCTATTTGCGGGAAAAACAATCAGGACAATAACCAGTGCTAGTTTAGACAATGTATCATCTGTAGAAACTCATCACAAGGTGAAAGAATATCCAATCAGAGAACATGGAAGGTACTGTGGAGCATATTTTCTATGTAGCTAGCACCTCAAAAGAGGAAGGAGTCTGGTATGTTGATAGTGGCTGCAGCAGTGGCACAAGAATCAAGGAGAATTTTGTTATTGAATGAGAAATTCAACTCTAAAGTGAAGTTTGGAGATAGCAAGTCTACTGACATAGAAGGCAAAGGAGTAATTTCTGTCTAAAATAAGAAAAGTTATACAGAACTTATCAAAGATGAATTCTCTGTTCCTTATTATCTCAAAACCTCTTCCAACTTGTACAAAAAGCTATGAAGTGAAATTTGATGAATCTAATATATTTTAGAAATTAATTTTGAAATTCCTAGAGGTGTGATGTATGTATGTTTTTAATCCAAAGATCCAAGAACTAGTTCCTAGAAATAAGGCACTACTCTAATTAGGAATAACCTCCTTAAAAATAAGTCATCATGTATTTGTGGTTCAAGTATGTTACAGACCTGGAAATTTTCTAAGTAGGTATTATATGGGCTGCAAACCAAGACCCAAAAATATAATAAGAAGTTTCTTTTCATCTCCTTACTCCTAATATTTTCTACCAAACCTTGCTTTTCTCCAGAATCTTATATTTTTCTGTCAATATTTACCTTATTTTGACCAACTTTTTATCTTCTCTCTTTTTCATCCCCAGCTTTCGGAAAATTAATTCACCAATAGCATAACATATTGCAGCTAGCTTATTATTTTTTTCCCTAGGCAGAGACAGTTTTTAAATTTTTCCAACAATTCAATCTTAATAACAGCTGATATTTAGTGATTAAACAACTCCATGTTACCATATAAATCATAAATTTCCAAGTCCAGTAGATATATTATAATATATATTATTCAAAATCAAAACCAACAAAGGACTAATACTAGTTATTAGTATTAAGATATTAAAATATACCTTTGTACAATCTGCCACTGCCTTTTTATACTCCCCGACTTCTTTGTAACATGAAGCCCTACATGACAAGACCTCCACTGTGGCTTCATTATCCCCAGCTTTCTCTAGAAGGATGACAGCCCATGAAAGCCACTTAATAGCATCAGCAAATTGTCCCTGCTTGTAATTGTCCATCCCCTTGCCTTTGGCAGTGGAACCTGATACCCCAGCAGGAGGAGGTGGAAGCCCCTCAAGCTCAGTAGTTGTGCCACCCACATCATGGTCACCCCCACCAAACTCAGAATCCAAACCCCAATCATCCATTTCAGAAGAGGGCTGTCCTCCAAACCCTTGAGAGGCTGCAGCAGCACCTCCAGATGAGGCCGACGAAGATGTGAAAAACATGTCCATTGGATCACCACCTGATGCCTGGACAGGGGTCTGGTTCGAGGAAGTAGATCCAGTAAAATCAACATTAATTCCTGCAGTACCACTTGATGGGAACGCAGTAGAGCTTGGTTTGGAAGCATTTTGAAAATCACCAAAACCATCATCTGCTGAATCAGGCTTTTGGGCTTTAGCAGCTGAATTAAGACTAGCAGACTGCTTGGATCCAAAACCAGCCAAAGAACTAAATGGATCTTTGTTATTAGAACTGATTCCAGTTGCAGATGCACCACCACCACCCATGTTTCGCAATGAAGGACCCCCGAGATTGGGGGTTTTATTGGCATTCATGTTAAAATTCCCAGAAGATCCCCAAGTAGCACTAGTTTGTGGCGTGTTACCAGTTTTAGGCAAAGAATCAGCCATACTTCCCATGGAAAAGGAGGACTTGTTGGGTGTAGGAGCTGCATTTTTCAGAGGAACATTGGCAGAAGAAGTCTTAGAACCCTGCCCCAAAGCAGAGCTCACCAAATCTCCGAAGAGATTGGGGTTCTTATTAACAATCCCAACGCCACCTGAAGGTTGAGCGGATCCCCAGCTCTTGCCAAAGATGTCCCCAACCATTGAGACGGGTTGACCCGGCAACGCGGACTGAGCCGGAGCGGGTTGATGGGTCCATGATGGCTTCTTAGGTTGCGCAGAGGAATACGAAGAAGTGGTGGAATAGGAATAGGAATAGGAGGGGGTGGAATTGGGGTTTTTCTGATCGTTTAGGGATTTAGGTCGATTGGATCCGATCCCAAGATCAAAATCGAAATTGAAGTTGTTGAGCGAAACGGAGGAAGATTTTTGTGGGTTGGATTTGCCGTAATTGGAATTCATCTCTGAAATGCAGAGAAAGACAAAGGAGATCTGATGGAAAAGGGAAGAAGATGAGGAGTTTCCACAGCACCCCTTGATGATCGATCGCTAATTTTGGTATCTACTATCCGCGTTAATGCGAAGCTGTGATTTCTTTGTTTTTTTGAAGTTTCGGAAATCTAGTAAAGGTGTTTAAAATGGCCCCCGGATAATAATTATTAAATCAATGGACAATGCTAATTTATAATTTTTATTTATTTAAAATATTACTGAGACCCGTAAAGCAAAATGAGACAATTGCACCAAAATAGTCAATTTCATAAAGGTTGATCTTTTAACTAACTAAGGCACCGCTGTCAAGGATTAAATTGCGTTGTTGTTGAGTAAAGATTGGATAGTGGAAATAACAAATAATACACCAATTGAGAGAGGCCAACTCCGGTGATGACTTTAATTATGGCTGACCATACCCTCAGTGACTCAAGATTTGGGTTACACCACCGGCTGGCAGAAGCTTAATATTACGGGAGTTTCCTTGTAGTTTGTTTTGTTAAATTTGGACTCTACTCTCTACCTAATCAATTCTAATGTGTTAAATTTGAATATTTACCTTTGAATGTAATAATTTTTCTTTATTTCCTTTTTCGTTGTGTCATATGATTCCTTTACATCAAACATTTTATTATTATTAATTAATCAATTACATAAATTATAAGTTGTAAATTTTTTAGCATAGCTCAAATCAAAGTTATCTCTTTTTTTTTTTTTGTTTAGGGGAGGGGGTCGGGGATTGGATTTTTCTTGATTGTAGGGTTTGGACCCTACTCTCTCAATAACAAATATGTAAGAGTACACGTGTTTAGTTAACATGCCAATGATGTCACAATAACAAATATGTAACACTTCACTAAATCTGTTGATAGAGCAAAATGTAACACTTCACTTACACCTGTTGTCTGTTGATAGAGGGAAGATAGTGCAAAGAAGTGCTACTTTTGGAACTAATTCATGCATACTAGCACTTCCGATTTGAGGATCAAAGCACTCTTGGTAAACAAAGTGCTACTTTCAAGGAAAAAATTATTTATTTATTCAATTAGTAATTAAGATATTAAAGCATACATAAGTACAATTTGCCACTACCTTTTTAAACTACCCAACATTAAGCTTTGCAAGACAACCTATGTTACGTCATGGCTAAGCTACCTAATCTAGTTGATTTTTGGAGGGAAGGAGGGGACTTATTAGAAGCCCATCCCCTTTGTGTTTGAGAGTTTAACTCCCACAATTGTATTTTATAAAATCTTCCCTCCTCTTTTCCTTCTTCTTTTCCTCGCTAATCCTAAACTTCCTCTCTAAACTCATAAACACACCCTTATAGTCACACAAATGATTTAGGATTCAAGATTTAGGATACACAGGTGGATATTGAAAGTACTCTACATGTGGCGACAAATTACCGATTTTAGACTAGTACATCAAAATGAACAATCCAGTGCCTCATTATAAAGGATAGAGTAAGATAATTGGAATAAAAAAAATAAGTGCAATCATGCAAGAAAATCCATAGAGTAGCAGCTTCAAACAAACGTAAAAAATTGAATATGTGCCTTAAGTTTTTAAAGTTATGCGACACATTAGACACATTCCATTAAATGACACAGGGCATTGAGAACATGTCAGATGCAAAAAAACAAACTATTGCTCTCTAGACACAACCACACAATTGTTTCAAGTCATCAAGTCTATATCAATTATAACAGTCAGTGATCTGAATTGCATATGAAAAGCATAAATGGAAATGACTAAAATGATACTTGAAGCAATCAGCAATCAGCAATCAGCAGAGCATACACAACTTCATCATAATGGGGCGAAGTGGTTATTGTGATCAAATGTCCTTCGAGTGCAGGCGCAGGCATTTTCCACACAGAAAACACATGTAAAATATGACCACAGTATCTTAAATCAAAATTATCCATTAGAAAAAGCTGGTTCTAACATCTATATGTGACAATTTCTTAAGTAGAGTTCCTATTAAACATTTCTTGGTTCTGTCCAGCCGAAGCTGAGGTTTGGTTATTCATTGGAGTTGATGGCTGCATAGGTCCTCCCTGACCTTGACCTTGGTTATTCATCCAGTTCTGTCTTTGAATAGGATCTCTCCTTTCAACCTGCATTGTTTCCCGTCGCCTGTCATGTCGTGGCCGAGGTCTACTCCTACTGGGTTGCCTTTCAGAATATCTATACTGTGGCCTAGGAATTACTTTCCCATCAACAAATAAATCACCTGAAATTCCCATAAAAGTGATAAAGACAACCAAAAAATGATCCAACAATTAACAAAGCTCTTAATATAAACCCCTCCATTCACCTCCATAATCTTTGTTGGGGACATCAAGATATGAATCTGGCAGCACCCAAAGAACTCCAGGTAACTCTGTTAAGGCAGAAAAAATTGCAACAACAGTCAAGCATATGGAGTAATTCCCAATTACAATCACAACAATGACAAACAAAAAAGAACAATAAAAAGGAAATCTCAAAGAAAGCCAACGAAATTAACCTCCATCATAATCCATATAAGAGGAGATTTCCAATCAAATAGATAGTAGCACAACAGCATTCACAAATCACAATAAACCCTAATTACTCACAGTAACAACTCAAATAAGCTAATTTGGTGAAGCAAAATGCCTCGAAATGAAATCGTTTGCTTCAGAGATGAAGTAACAAATCTTTCACCTTTAACTTTATAAGAAAGCTCTTCCGAAATGAGGGCGCCGAAACCTGTATATGTAACGGTGGAAACAGAGTATATCTTCTTCTTGGCCTCCTCCTCACTACAACCACAAGCCAAAGAGGAATTTTAGTAGAAATTAGAAAATGGAAAACAAGTGCGGTAGAGAGAAGAAGCGAAGGCATTGGAACCTTCCAACAACTTCGGCTAGGGTTTTGACATAGGCGTTGATCATTTCGTCTTCGGAGGGTTTAGGGTCGGGGAACTCCATGACGATGAGCCAGTGCTCGTAGTCACAGCCATCGAGAAGAATAGTCTCCTTCGGGGGACGGTTACTCCAGTTAGGGGACGGGTCGTTCAAGGGAGAGTAACCAGAACCCGATGATTTGGACCGAACAGGGAGTTTCACGGAGTCAGGGAAGGGTAGGGTTTGTGTAGTGGCGGATAATGCAAAAGCGAAGCGACAGCGAGAGGGAGAAGCGCTTGAAGATGATGAAGAAAGAGCTCGTGCGAGGGTAGATGCTAGAGTGCGCCGGGCGTTCAAGTACGCCATTTCTGATCCTACTCAGTAATCTGAGTATGAAGGCCGAAGGGATTTTTGAAGGCTAACTAGAACAGAACTAGCCTCCCGAAAAAGCTATGCGGTGCACAGTGTCAGTGACACCAACGAGCCGTGATTAAGAAATTTACAAAAAAAAAATAATAATGAAAAAAATACTAGTAATAGATATTGAAAAAAAACTTCAAAGAGCTCTGCGTTTTTAAATGGCACACAATTTAATTTAAATTAGTTAAAATTTCGGCTACAGGTCTCAGACCAAATAGAGTACTACTTGTCAATGATTTAAGTAAAATAAACATTTTATTAAGTTATTAACATATTAAATGCTATATTTTTATTGAATATTTTAATTGTTTGATTCCTTAATTAACAAATATGTGTGCTATTAATGTCTCTTGTTTGGATTAGCTGGTAAGGGACTGTTCCAGCTTGACCAGTGGTCTCGAGTTCGAATAGGATTATCTGCCGTGGAGGATACATGTGGTATTACACAAAAAAAAATTATACTTTAACTATTTAAAGTGAAATTGAAAAAAGATTTATCACTTTCAAATAAGATAATATTGCATTAACAAACTACATTTTGTCTTTTTTTTTTTATTTAAAATCATTGTTTTAACATGAGATGATAAAAATATCATGAACATTCTATGTAATTGTTCCATTAGGATGTTTAAAAAGCCCTGGGGTTGTGTTTTGTTGGAGCTATCCGAGGATTTAATTAAGGGACCTAGCCAAACATTCAATGTCTTCGCCCTAGCCACGCTAGGCTCGAGGTCGGGGGGCTGTGTTTCGTTAGGATATTTAAATAAGCTCGGGGCCGACCTCGACAAAGGCCAGATCAACTTCATTGGTTTAATAAGCTTATTGGGCTTATTAGGTCGTTCACATAGGCTAGGGTTTGGCCATAAATGGGCCACCTCGGTAAGGCCCATTTATGGTTAACTATAAATAAGGGAGTTCACCCTATACCTAAGACATCTGATCTCTTTCTGACTTCTGGGTGGACGCCGAATAGACATTGAGCTTAGTAGTCCGAAGACTTTTGAGAACGGTAATGTATCGCAGTATCATCTTTGCTTTATTATATTAAGATTTGAATCCTTAAACTATAATAATGTTATAGGTTTAGTTATAGGCTCAGTTAGTTGTCAGGGCATCATTATTGTCGGCTAGTGAAGGAACGTAGCAGGGAGCAATTTAGTGATGTGTACAAATAGCTCCCATTGAAAGCACCTAAAAAGGGTTGCTACATTGTGATGCTCTCAATAAAGTTATGTATACAGCATAACAACATTTGTTTCGTTAAAATCATTTTCTTGAAAGGAAACGTAGGAAATGATACGAAGACAATATTTGCTATGCCACAAGAAGCAAATATTAAAGGAAATGATCGAAAGGAAATTGTGCTTTGTGTTTACTTATTTAAATCGCACATTAATTGAATAAAGGATATAACGCGATACACAAACAAAGTTCTAAGCTGGATCATTGTTTCATTATTCTGGTTCACGCCTAGTCATTTCTTCTTACTTTCTAACAAGACTTAAATCAGGTTAAAGGAGCTACTTTGATATTAATAATAACTGGTAGAAAGCAGCAAATGGATAGTTAGTCATGCTTACACAATGAAGTGTGTAGACACCCCTACCAACCATTATTCTTTAAGGTAAAATCAAGATTCCCGTATTACGTTACTTTCAAATTTATTTTCAGTCAGTTAATATGTCACGTTGCACGATTTATGGGACAAAAAACACTTCCTAATTTTTTAATTCATTCTGAGAAGACTTGGCAGCATGCATGGTTGGTTAGCTATTATAGACAGGGCAAATATGTGTGTGTGTATTGGATGTAATTTGTAAAAACTTGTTGGAATTATCTTCAATTCATGGCTTTCCATATAGCAAAACAGATTCAAATATTTAGTTAAGAAATAAGAAGTCTTCCAAAATATCGTTTGAATACAAAACCAGTAGGTGAACAAAAGTGTGTTCGAATTGGAAGCAAAATGGTAATCAAAATTCTCATTGAGCATTGAAGGCGGTTTGAGTTCATTTAGTTAATTGGGACTTGGAAAAAATAAGAATGATTTTCCCCATTCCATTGCATAATTCCCACATGTCACATAATGTATAATCAAAATCTGTTGTGACGCTCTAAAACCTTGCCTCCATGGATAAATTGCAGGTTCTGATAATTAGGCAAGAAACTTGATGTGATTCGAGCTACACTACACGCAAGCTGGTGGGTTTATGACGCCACCATAGATAGGCTTAATATTGGCACATCTAGCGGCGGCAGGGGCGAGTCCAAGCTTTAGGTCGATGTCTCTAAGTGTAATCCCTTGGCACGGGTACAACTGGCTGCATCTCAAGTCCACTGCAATTGGTGAAATTGTAGTTCCCTTAATATTTGAAAAATGAATATCTCTGATCTTCACAAGTGATGGCTGCACGAAAATATACACATTCATATCAATGTCACAATTAGCTTGCTATCTTCCAATTTTATAATATATAAAATTAAAGAATTACCTTCTTTTTGCAGTCTGGAAAACATTCATACTCCTGGTCAATGATGATGGGATTTTTAACATTTTCCATGGTAATGTTACTGAAGCTTATCTCAGATGCTCCACCTGGATATCTATCTGGCCATGATTTGATTCTAAGGCCATTGGTTGTGCCAATCAATTGGCTGTTCTTGATACGCACGCCTCTCACCTCTCGCTCCTCAGCAACCTTCCCAAGGCTACCGATACTGTTATGTCACACAAGAAAGAAAAATAATCAAAGAAGAAAATAAATATATAGAGCAATTCACAACTTAAATTAAAAAGAAGGCATTAGAAAAGTTTTAATTACCTAATGCCATGTCCAGGGCCACATTTTAGCCTGTTGATGAAAACATTTTCGGACCCTTGAATCATAGAGATACAATCATCACCAGTTGCAATGGTATTTCTGGCTACGATCACATTGACAGAGCTGCTGATATGAATGCCATCGGTGTTGGGGCTGGTCTCAGGTGCAAGGAGCTTAAGTCTACGTAATCTCACGTTTGAACTTTTAGTAATGAACACATGAAAGCCTTTGGGATTCACTGATTTAATGTTCTGTATCACTGTATTGGTCACCTCGCTGAAAAATAGACTCTGCATTCCCAATCCCATACCATACCATAAGTATATATATCAATTAATGTCTGGCAATCATATCATATCATATCATAGTATGATGTAATTAAACTCAGGGTTGATTGAATGGAGCAAGACAGAGTCTGGTTTTGATAATACTGTTTGTGGAGCAAGACTGGATCTGGTATTTGATAGTACTTTTTGAACCTGGAGGTTTTCTTTGCCTTAAACTAGAATACCATCAGCTTATTCTAAATTTTTTTGTGCCAAAAATATATTATTATGTAATTAGGGACTTACGCTGGGGTTTCTGACGCATGCCTGATCGTTGCCTGATTCACAATTCTCGGCGAATTCCCAAGAGCTTTGCCCTTGGCCATCAAAAGTACCCCCACCAATAAGTTTAAGGCCATTGAGTTTCTGGAACATGAGCCAATCGCCGTTTTCATACTCAGAAATATCGGTGGAAGCCAAAACAGTCCCTTCCACTTGAATTGTTACTGGATTTGGAGCAAGGCATGGTCCTTGGAAAAACATGGAAGAAACCAGGAATCTCCCAGCAGGAACGTAGAGCCGGCTTTGCTCTGGGGATTTGCATACTGCTTGCCATGCCTGCATGAAAGCCTGCAAAAATGATGGTAGATTGTAATTAACCACCTTGATCATGTCAATAGAGATTATAAACCAAAATAATACAATCACGTTCAAACGTGGATCCAGGTGAATGCTATTCTCACTATCATTTGCTCATATGTTTAAAACATGATTTTAGAATAAACTAAACACGCCTAATTACCGAAGTGGAATCGGTGACGCCATCAGGTTTGGCTCCAAAACTAATGACATTAACTATTTTCTCGCCAGGGAGGAGCATATCCTTAGAGGCATTTTTATTCCTAAAGATATCAGGGCCAGCAACTGGCCTTGGTCTTGGAAGTGCAACGGCAAAATTGGCCAATGCAAAGCACAAAATAAGAATAGAAGATCTCTTTGCAATGGCCATTGCGCCTCAATGCTCTATGATATAAATATATATATCTACTACAAAATTTTGAGCATAGGGGCCTCCTTGGGGAGGCTAGCAGAATAATTGGGGAAAATGATCCCTCTTCCTCAGCTTCTGTATTTTATATACCATGTTTTCTGCCAAAACAAATGGTTCATCTAAATCAACGGAGAATGTTAGCTTTTTTGGTTTATTTAATTTAGCTAAATTTAGTGATGCTTTCTCTGTATTGAGCCCCTGCATCCGGGTTCGTCCAAAGTGAGTGATTTCCTACCTGCCACATTCTAATAGCAGGAAAAAAAACAGCTTCTGTTTTTACACACACAACTACTATTTATAATTAATATGTGTTATATGAATAACACATGTCTTTGATATTTCATGCATATATATCGAGTCATTTAATCTTTGATCCATTTAAAAAAAATATTAATAAAATAAGTATCTAAAAATTATATTAAATCCCAATTAATCCAACAAGTCGATTTGGATGAATTTGTTTAAGGAGAACTCCTTGTCACTTAGACAAAGCTCTGATATATTTTTGAAATTAAAACAAACTAATTTTAATATGTCCCACATATCTTATTATGAAATTAAAAACATAATTATTTAGAAAAATTAAAATAATCCGTCACTTGGGGCTTTGCAAACTTCTTTTTTTCCTCCGGTAATTTCTTGTTGATCTTACTGCTTACATATCAGAGTTTGCACAAATAAAATCGAAAATTTTAAAGCACAAAGCTAATAGATGAGAAGTTTATAAACATTTTCGTTTCACAACAAAGGTTTCCTTGTTATGAATATTCATGATACTCATCAGTCATCACCCAATCATGCCTCTCTGCTGCAGCTCTGTTCTGTTTACTGATATGAATCTTGAAGCAGCTTCATTGCATTTGATGTCTTCTACGTTCATCTGCATAACCTCAGCAGTCAAATAGGTTGGATAAAATTTGTATTGACAGAGAATTTGAGGCTGTGAAGGGCTCCAAAAACACTTCTGCTGGCCAATATTGGACTTGTCCATTTCCACTCCAATCTTTGAAAAGTCTGCTTGAGATTTCATTTCTTAATTTCTTAGTTCTCAAGTACTGAAGAACGTGGTAAATATGTCACTGCTTTCTGAATACAAACTAGAAGACCAAGGCAATATTTATAAATCCACATAAGGCACTGCAGCTTTCCACCTTGTGTGACCAAGTAGTAATTAAATTAATTGGTGTAGCATCATAATAGAAGGTGGTCCAATCATTGAGGTTGTTAATCCTATATAATAGATGTCTTGAGATGGACTTCTATTCATATTATATATATTCTGTTGAATTGAATGTTGATACTTTCTTATCATGATGTTCCCATATTGTCAAGATATAGTATGGAGTGAAAATACATAATCTTATATACTAAATCAAGGTTTGAATTCTTGATCTCCATTGTAGTCTTATATTCGATGAATATTTAATTATATATTTTTAGTTGATGAATCAATTCCCCCCTCATGATCATTGGTCGAGGCCGTACTCAACCAAATAAAATGAATTAAAGTGCAGTAGGTTGATTAACCCAAAGTCGTCTCTCTCAAGGAATCCAATTACAATTTCAGAATTTCAATCCCATAGCAACTCACACACACAAGAGGATTTTGATTGTTGTTCATACTAATTTCCTAATTTCCAAAACAGAATTTAAATTTGCAGAAAACAATTTCAGAAAAACGAATTGGTTCTCTACCTCATTCACAAATTGGATCAATCATTGGTTTATACAAAATTCCTCAATTCCTTGACAGATTCAAATTCGGATTAAGCATCCTCATTAATTTTCACACTAGAATAAAGCAAACTAGCATGAATCCTAATTTCTAATCCTTGGAATTAAGCAAACCTAGAATTCATTTCAGATTAAGCAACCTAAAATGTGAGTTAGATTCAGATTAGAATTCGAATTTCATAAAGCATGTAACTCAATTTCAAATTCAAACCTAAACATCAAGAAACTAGGAGAAGGAAAGTGAAGAATCTGTCCAAGACATGAAAAACGAAATTATAACCTCAATTTCCTTTGTGAATTCAGTAGAGAAACAATCCTTGAAGCTTAGTCTTCCATTTCCATGGAGGAGAAACTCGAAAATTGAAGAAGATGAAGAAGAGGAACCAAATTCGAAAATTGCAAGAAGAGAGAAAAGAGAGGGAAAGTGGAGAGTCTTTTTTTCTAAAATCTGAAAAATGAATGTAAAGTGTTCAAACTACTCAACAACACACCTATTTATAGAGCCTAAATCACTAACAATCTGATTAGGCCTTAATTGGGCCGAAATTAATTAAAACAGGCCCACAAACTAATTACAAAACTAATCAAATTCGGACTTGTGTCAGACAGCAACAGTAGGCGATTTTCAAACAGCAACTGCTCCTAATTGCTTCATGGTAATATGGTCATATTGGATATCAAATTAAAGCCCCGGAAGTTAGCTTTCCAATGCCACTGGAATCTCTCAAATCGGACACCTATAGCTCCAGATATCATCAAAACAAGACAGGTAGGTCAGTAGGCTTAAAAATCCGAATTTAAACAACATTCACAATTAAAGCCCAATTAAGCCCAATTTGGTAAATTCCAATTAAAACAGTGGATTTAATAACAATTATAGTCCAAGCAAGCTAAGATTAATTATGCAAAGTGTGAATAAAAATGTGTTTATCAATCATGAACCAGGCTTAAGATGTGATCCTTGGCCTATGGGGTCTATCATGAATCTTATGGAAGTAATAAATTAAGAATGATTTTGATTGTTTTGGTTGACTACAAATAGAAGACCTACATGTACATCTGATCCTACTCCACAAACAAGTAGTGTCAATTGGTAGTACCAAGCTTGTCAAATAAGCATCTTGATGATTTGATCTTCATATATAGCAAAGTTATTCTTTTCGATCTTTTGGTCGGGAGGACATGTTTGGTCCCGTGAGCTAGCAGAAAAAGGTTTTATTTTTGTACAGGAAAAGAAAGGTGTTATTTTAAGGTATAGCATCAAATACCAAGTATGAGTAAAAGTGCATATATTTTATTTTAACCAGATAATGTTGATCAGAACAAGGACGACTTTGGAAAAGAAGTGCCAAAGGCTTCATGAACCAGTATCACTTATCAGAACTGCACCAACCTAATTAGACTCGTTGGCAGCCAACTTTTCATGACTTCTTCTAACAGCTAACAATATTACTGTAAACCTAGATCCACAATGATGTAGATAAAAAAAGATTATATGTTTGATAACATTCTATGTATAGAGTTAAGTTAGAGTTGGTGTGCCTAATTTCAAGGATGGACCCATCTTAGTGCTCCTAAAGAATGTGAAAGAAAGAAACGGCTCAAAAAATTGAGTGTGTGAAAGAAACTCCTCTCAAATTGACAAGCATGGCTTCAGTGTGAAAAACTGCCTAATGAGCTAGTTTCATTACTTATTAGATGAGAGTGTAAGGACCTCTCAATAGGTGGCATATTATAATAATAATAATAATAATAATAATAATAATAATAATAATAATAATAATAATGGAATATCACCTTCAAACAAAATTGAAAAGGAGACTTATTTTATAGAAAATGTTTTTTTTTGTCAAAGTAGATTAGATTAAAGCTCTAAGGACAGCCTGACGGCACTTACATAGGAGGAGTATATGACAATAAACCCATAAGAGTGATTCTACAATGCTTCAATTAATAAACAATATAAAACATAGTATGGTCACTCAAATTACACAGGATAAACAAAATAACACCAGAAAATAAAACAAATGAACCCCTCTTATCCTCCCAAAAGGTCAGCCTTGTTATCACAATTGTTTTGCTCCTTTCTTCCTTTCTTGATGGCTTTCCTTTTTTTTCTTTTTTGCTTTCGTTGACCAGCAAACTTTGTTGAAACTGTGAACAAAGAACACCCATGGACATTTCAAATGAGCAATATCAGTCTCATAAAAGCAGTTGGGAAGATGACAATAAAATCAACAACAAAACCCTGGAAAAAAAGGGGGAAAGAGAGAACATAGATAATAGATAGAGGATATTGAGAAGGTATAGAAGGGGAGAAGATGAAACTGATGGATGAGAAAAGAGAAGAGGAAGATGGTAGTGAAACAAAAGAAAAAAAGAAAGAAAAAACTCTCACCAAATAAAGAAGACAAACCATCTACTATGGGTAGAAAACCCTCCTATAAAAGGAGAAGACTCTCCCATAGAGGGAGAAACCCTCCTATAGCGGGAGAAGACTCTCCCATATGAAAAGAGAAAAATATGGTTGTCAATTCATTTTTGGGCTAACCCATTATCGGCCAATTAATTTTAGGGCTGGGTTGGCTTGGCCAGTCCAATTTAGTGGTGGCCTAAACTTTTATTCACCCAACCAAGTCATTTTGCAGGCTATGGTTCAAATGGACTTACCATGGACTAGTCACTTTTTAAAAATATAGTGTATTAATAAAGTTCATTAAAATAAATTAACCCATGTAATAAGTTAATAATCTTTTAATGATTATAAATTAAAATTAAAATTAAAATTAAAAGCAACATGTTATATTTTATACTATTCTATAATTTTGTCAATAAAATAAAATATAATAAGTTGTCATATTTTATTATAAAATAATAAAAAGGATGATATCCAATGAAGGAAATAAAATAAAGTGTAACAATGGTAACAATTAGCAAATGTTAGAAATAAAAAAGTTTAATATACATGAAATATTAGCCTTAAAATTAGCACTAATAACACATATAATGTTAAATTTATCATTTATAATTTTATCAATTATAAAAAATAAATAGTACAAGAAAAGATTAGGCCACTCAAAATCCAGGATAAACTGATGAGTTAAAATAAACTGGGCTTGAAATTTTACAACACAACCCATGCATTAAGGTAATTGGGTCATCCCATCATACTTAGCCCCATTTTAACACCTTAAAGAAAAGTGGAAAAAGGGAATTAACTATCTTGTTATTGTAAGATTATTTTTAATGATTTTCAAATTAAAAGAAGAAAAGAGAAACTGTGTGAGCAATGTCATGTAGTTTAAGAAAAGGAAAATTATAATGGATAAATAATTACAAGTTTTTGATGAGTTGATAAGTTTGATTTTTGTAATTTGTTTGTATATTCACAACTCTTTAAAATACTTTATCAATAACCCATGAGATAGAATATTTGGCAGTTGGAACGTGTTGATAGAAAATAAAATAATTATTAATCAACTTAAGTATATATGGGTTTTCCCACAAACAGATAACCATTAGTACATCAAACTAACATGACATGAGACTTGAAGAGTCCTACATCTACAGCTGCAGAAGACCTTCATATATATTCTGCAGGTCAGCGAGCTGCTTCCTATATATATATTCCTACATACTCATATAGCATTATATTCACATAGACACACATTTGAAGCTAGCTAAGCCAAGCCAACTAGTGATGAGATAATACCTAATTAATGTAATGTAAACATTGAAGATTGAACCAACCGAAGTGGTCATCAAGTTCGAATTGGTTTACCACAACGAATTTGTGGTTTTCCCTTGAAGTAGTCCACGGCCAGTATTCCACCAAAGCGAGCAGCTATCTCTTTGCTATTCATGGCGACCTCTTCCATTTCATCATTGGGCACTTGAACCACCCAACGTCCTTGTCGTGCTGGAAACACTCTACAGCTATTGGGCCTTCTGGATGGTGCTACACCACCATTCAACTTATCTATTAGACCAAAGCCTTCCAAACCAATCTCTCTGGGGTTTGCTGGAGGTGCCATAAATACTATTGCTAAGTGCTAACTCAACACAATATACAGACACAGTACTAGCTAATTAATGCTTTACGTGTGTTTTCTTGTTGCTTCAAAGCAGCCCCTGTCTCCCCCTTATATATAGTAACCAAAAGAGGTTCTTTAATTTATAGCTTCCCCTGCACTGCACTGCACTGCACCACCTGTCCATGGGTAATTTGATTTGAGGTGTTCTTAATTTTATACTTTAATTTAAGCACAAGATCAAAATATGATTCAATTGGGCTTGATTGATTTGAATCAAGATAAGGAACGCGGTAGCCGGTAGGTAGGTGTGATCTGGGCCAGAGATTCTCTTCAACCCAAATTAACTGGCAATTCAGGAAAAAGAAAAATTCGACCAAAAAAAAAGAAAAAAGAAAAAGGTCATTGTGGGACGGTGAATATGATTCCTTTATTATTGACAGAAAAAATGATCCCTTTTTTTTCATTTTTGTAATAGAAAGCTTTTCTTTTACGGAACATAAAAAGCTTATAAGAAAAGATTATATGATATAAGAAACATAGCTTCTATCAAAAGTAATTTTAATGAAAATTATATTATTTGATTATTTTAAATTAATTAACTTTGATTTTGTCACTAAATTAAATTAAAATTCATTTTGTTAATAAATAAATAAAATTTTGAATCAAATGACTATACACCGTCGGTGTAAAACTATTTTACACAGTTATCCAATGATGTATTAACACATCATTTAATGAGTTTAAAATGCATTAATTATCATATTCATTAAATAATGTTGTCATATTTATTAAAATTGATTTTGTTTAACAAATCAGTTTTACTCGGTCCAATACATATGTTGGTGAATGAAATAGTTTATAGATTATTCAATATACATAATGAATTGATATATTCCTTGCATGATTGTCTTTTTTCACCAAGAGCAAAATAACTATTACAATTTAACAAGTGGCATCAAGTGACTTCATGATTTATCTTTCTTTTCAAAAGATGATGCTTTTGTGTCAAATATTGCGTTAAAAGGACAATATTTAATGAATGAAGATTGGTGTAGATCTTATTCTTTAACATTATTTTCGTATATCTCTAATCAATCGATTGAGCTTGTGGAAGAATTAATCCCATATAGCTAGGCATATACATGTACTATTATTTTATTAACTTTTTTTTGGTCGAATATTTTACTAACTCTTTAATCATCATTAATATCCCTCGGTAATTAATAGTAGTCAAAAGTGTCAAATACGAGATCCCTTATCCTCTTCAAAATTACGCTCTCTAGCTTACCTACGTAGACAGTGTGACGTATATCTGATATAATCTGAACGGAATATGTAAAAAGGAAAACAAAAAAGAGCAGTTACAAAAAGTATAAAAACTATAAGTACGGTAAAATGAATAAAATTTTTCTTATAAGGTGAAATTATTCTTTACAAATTAAATTTTACAAAAGTTGTTTTATTTTGATTTTTCATAAGTAACTAATTTTAATTTATGGTAAAAATTGAATTCTTTTTACTTTATGTATTTATTTTAATTATTTTCTTCTCCATAAATTCTTTTAGATAAATTTATCTGAAGTTGCTTATAGTGCACAATATGTGTGTGTTTATTTTATTTTTTAAATAAATAAATTTATTGTTGACAAGTAAAATTTGTTGACTCGACACTTTTTATGAATTAATATTGATTACATGAAAACAATATGTTAGAATAAATGGTCAAAAAAATCTAAGCACATTAAAAAGTATACAGTGGAATGGACAACTGTTGTGTTTGACAAGAAAAATATATTAGCTTATAAACTCATTTAATCATGTTTTAAAGCTCATTTTACTAATTTATAGCGTTTTTCATGCGTCGTTACTAACTCACGCAGTATTTGAACTTATAGTACAATATATTTTTCTATTTTTATTCTTATTATTTTAATAAAATTCATTTTATTCATTTTAGTTTTTTTAAAAAATCTCTTAAATCATTTCCAAATAAATGTTGTCCTTCATTCACAAAGATGGTTTTCAAGACTTAGTATCCATTGATGCTAGTGGAGTATATTTTGTTAGAGGTGGGAGTTAGTGTCCCTAGTTTAGTAGGTTAAATTTCCTGTTTTTTATTTTTTTCTCTCTAATGTATCCAAAAAACGTACTTTATAAAAAAATTAAATATTTGATATAAAAATATATTTAGGTTAAAATTTTGTATAATTAAAATTGATCATTCATTTTTTTTTAAAAAAATCTAAAATTACAATACCAAAAATGTTTTTTCCATTAAATAAATTTGGAGTTTATATAAAAAATATATAAATATATATTTTTGTTATTTTATAACTATCAGCTAATTTTATCAAATACTTCTAATTCAATAAGTTAATTTATTAATTCTTCAGCTATAACTAATTTATTAGCTATTTTTTTCAAACATAGCCTATGTCAAAGAGAAGCTATTTTAGAAGTTTGAATATAACATGGAGAAGTTTGAATATAACTTCTCTCTCTTTTTTTTGTTTGGTTGAACTAAAAAAATATTGTGATAAAATTGTGGTTGACACAAAAAAATGGGTGAGAGAGAGAACGAGAGAGAATGGACCTTGGTGAGATCAAGAAGATGGAAGGACTCTCCATCGGGATTGGATATAGCTCAAGAGGTCAAGCGTCTGCCAAAGGATAGTTGGAACAAGGGGAATGTGAGGGATCGACAGTGGAAGCACTTTGGTCAAAATAATTCTGCAAATGTCTCATAGTTCTTTTCAAATTTTCCAGATGGATTTGGAACGGAGGATATGTGGAAAGTCTTCACGAAATGGGGAGGGAAGGTTGCTGATGTTTATATTCCTAAAAAGAGAGATAAGAGAGGAGGTCGATTTGGTTTTGTTAGATTTATGGAGAATGAAGATCCGAGGGGGGTGGAGAAAAGTTTGAGTCAAATATGGATTGGTTCCTTCAAACTTCATGTGAATGTCTCTCGGTTCGCAAAGCAGAAGGAGAAGGAGAATGTTGGTTTTGTTGGAGCAGATTTTGCAAAAGTAAGGGTGGAGAGGAGCCAAGAGACACCTGTACCAGATGTTGTGAAGGGGAAGACGTATTTGGATGTTGCTAGAGGAAAGGTAAGGAAGATGTGGAAGCCCAAATCTAGTCAAAACACTAAGAATGTTGATACATGAAACAGTATGGAATTTCATGTCTCCGATGCGGAAATGGAATGGTTGCGGAAATGCTATATTGGAAAGGTGCATCAGATTGACGAGGTATTTTTGCTCCAGGATAAGGTTATTGCAGAAGGAATTCGATCTATTAAGGTCATTCCTATGGGTGGAGACTTGGTATTGATCCAACAGGATACAGAGGAGAATTTTGATGAGTTAGTGAAAGAGTTGGAGGATTTTTTTCTCCTTGTGGTTTGATTCAATACGACCATGGTGTCAAGAAGATGTTCCACGTGCAAGATATGTATGGGTAAGATGCTATGGAGTGCCGACACACGTTTGGTCTGAAGATTTTTTCAGGACAATTGTTATGTCATTTGGGAGGTATGTGTGCATTGACAGCAGTACAAAGAATAAGGAAAGATTAGATGTGGCATGGATGTTGATTCAGACTACTTCAGTGGAGAATGTCAATAGATGGTTGAAAATTAAGATCAATAGTTCTTTGTTTTCAATTAATATTATTGAAGATCCTTTTATTCATCCTTGGAGAATGTTACCTAAAAGAAACATTTGTAGTTCACAGTCCGAGTGGTCTAGCCAGTGTTCTTCAGGTGAGTATTCCAGTGATGGGTGTGGTTGGGATGAATATTTCCGAGGAGATCAAGAGGATAATGTCATTTTTTAAATTCAAAAGGAGGCAGAGGCATTCAACCAGGTCGTGAATCATGGGGATTTAATTCCTCAAAATATGGGATCTGATTTAGGTGTTAGTTTTGTTTCAAATCAAGATAAAATAATTTTGAAACCAGAGGATATTAATGATGATGGTGGATTGGCGAGATGTGATGATGTTTTTCAAGGATTTGAGTGTGGTGATGGGCCCAACAAAGACACGTGGAGCGGTAGGCGTGATGATCCTATTGGTCACGGTGTGGACCATGAAATAGTCTGGGCCTATAATACTG
This sequence comes from Sesbania bispinosa, assembly GCA_026901365.1. NCBI lineage: Eukaryota > Viridiplantae > Streptophyta > Magnoliopsida > Fabales > Fabaceae > Sesbania > Sesbania bispinosa. The sequence continues at coordinate 701,803 of QLOH01000394.1, forward strand.
GTGGCCATGATGCGGGAGTTGAATGTCTTGGTCTTGTGGTCCGCGCTCCACATGTGTGTCTTGATGAGATTCCAATTGTAGAGAGGGATTACTTTGGGCTGATGGACCGCGTGACATTTGTGGCCCAAGAAGAGTTGCCAATTGTAGACAATGTAGGAAATCCTGGGTTGTTATCAAAGGATGCATGTTCCGCCTCATCATTGGGTCGTGCATCAGGTGAGCCCATGTCTTGTGATGATGAGGCTGAACGTGGATGTGGTTATTCCGCTGTGGTCAGCACGCACAATATGCTTCATGATATGGGTCGAGAGTGTATTATGAGTAATTTGCTGGTGGGTGAGGGATGTGTGTTTTCTTCAATGGCCCATACTGTTGTAAATAACGTGGATGTCCAGCCTGGTTCTTGTAGTAGGGGAATCAATCAAAACACAACTGATAATTTGGGAAAGGTTATATGCCAGTTGCAAGCAATACCTGACCTTCCTGTTAGTGGTGCGCGAAGCCTAGATGCGAGGGATGGTTTATCTGAAGCTAATTTGTGTGAGGTGCCTATTAGTTTAGTAGATTCAATGCCAGAAGTGGGAGCTCCTTGTTCAGTATTGGGTATTCGCAATTCAGAGCCTAAGAAGAGACGGGGAAGACCGCGGAAGAAAATAAATAAACAAGTAAGTGATTCTGACCCTAAACTTCATCTACATCATATTGATAAGATGTTAAATTTGGATGTTGATAGTATAGTTGATCATGTGTGGGAGATTGGGAAGAAGTTGGGGATAAAAGGGGTGAGTTTTGATGATGATATTATCCACAAATTAATAAATTTGGAGACTAGGGATCAAGTGGCTGTTGGTAGAGGAAGTATGTAGGATGCTTGGGTGGTGGAGGTTCTTTCCAAGGGTGTTGATTTAATTTGTATGTTAGTTGCTTCTTTAAATATAAGGGGTATAGGTGGGAGGCTAAAAAGTTGGAGGTGAGGAAGTTATTATCCTCAGAAAAAATTGACTTCCTCTTTGTGAAAGAAACTAAAAAGGAATTAATTGATGATAGATTTTGTGTTGCATTAACAGGAGGAGAAAACTATGACTGGGTATTTAAGCTTGCTGTTGGTATGTCTGGGGGGTTGTTATCTCTTTGGAGGAAGGACAAATTTACAATGATTGATTCTTTTTCTGGGGAGCATTTTATTGGTGTGAAAGGGTTGTGGGGAGAAAATAATCTTGAGTGTTTTTTGTGAATATTTATGCTCCTTGCGACTTACAAAGGAAAAAGGAGTTGTGGGGTTGTTTACTGGAGATTTTGATGTGTCATGGGGGAGACATGTGGTATTTGGGAGGTGATTTCAATGCTGTAAGGTCAGAGGGTGAAAGGAGGGGGTGACTTCTTATTGGAGAGATGATGATATGAGGTGTTTTGACGAGTTCATTAATGAGGCTGAGCTGGTGGATCTCCCTTTAGTTGGGAGAAAATATACCTGGTATAAAGCAGATGGGAACTGTATGAGCAGATTGGACAGATTTTTAATATCAAATGCTTGGTTGTCATATTGGCCACATACAACTCAGTGGGGGTCTTAGTAGAGGCGTGTCTGATTATTGTGCAATATTGTTGAAAAATGAGGATATTAACTGGGGTCCAAAGCCTTTTAGAGTTCTTGACTGTTGGAGGGGTGATGTAAGATATGTTGATTTTGTGAAATCTCATTGGAAAGAAATAAATGTGGATGGGAGAGCTGCGTTTGTTCTAAAGGAGAAACTCAAACTTTTAAAATGCAGCTTGCGTAGATGGAATATAGAGACGTTTGGTCATTTGGATGACAAAATCAATGAGGCAAGGGATAAGGTTAATATGTTGGACCTTAAGAGTGAAGAGACTACTTTACAGGAAGTGTAAGTTGTGCAAAGGAAGGAGTGGAAAGCCCAGTTGTGTGCGTCTTTGTCTTTGAAGGATAATTTGTTGTTTCAAAAATCTCGGTTAAAGTGGTTGAAAGCTGGAGATGCCAACTCAAAATTTTTCCATGCCTGTATCAATAATAGAAGGATAAAAAATGATATTCGGAGTTTGAAGGTGGCTAATGTAAGATATACTGAGCCAATGGCAATAAAAGAGGCAGTCAAGGAGTTCTTTGAGGGGCATTTCCGTGAGAATCTTCACAGTAGACCTTTTCTTCAAGGTTCAGATTTTAAAACACTGTCAGAAGAAGATGTTGCAGCCTTGATTTTACCTTTCTCAGATGATGAAGTGAAGAACGCAGTTTGGGATTGTGAGGGGTCCAAGAGTCTGGGGCCTGATGGGTTTAATTTCACTTTTATCAAGGATTTCTGGGATGATGTTAAGTCTAATTTTATGGCTTTTATACACGAGTTTCATGCTAATGGTAAATTAGTTAAAGGCTCTAACAGTTCATTCGTGGTTCTTGTGCCTAAAACAGATAATCCTCAAAAAGTGGAGGAATACCGTCCTATCTCTTTGATTGGATTTATGTATAAGGTGTTGGCAAATAGAATGAGGAAAGTGATTTCTGAGTGTTAATCTGCATTCTTGACAGGCTGATTTATATTTGATAGTGTGGTAATTGCTAATGAAATTATTGAGGAGGCCAAAAGAAGGAAAAAGCAATGTTTGTTGTTTAAGGTTGGTTTTGAGAAGGCTTATGATTTCGTCAATTGGGATTACTTATTGTTTGTCATGAAGAGAATGGGGTTCCCTATACTATGGAGGAGGTGGATAGCAGAGTGTTTAGCCACTGCTAGAGTTTCTGTTCTTATTAATGGAAGTCCATCTGATGAATTTGGGGTTGGTAGAGGATTGAGGCAAGGAGATCCATTGGCACCTTTTTTGTTTTTGATTGCTGCAGAAGGGTTGAATTCGTTATTATTAAAAGTTGTGCAGGAACGTGTGTTTACAGGTTATCTTGCTGGTCGGGATGAAGTGCTAGTTTCACATCTCCAGTATGTTGATGACACCATCTTTGTGGGTGATACTTCTCTAAGTAATGTTTGGGCTATTAAAGCTATACTGCAAATGTTTGAGTTAGTAGCTGGTCTCAAAGTTAATTTCTTCAAAAGTCAGCTCTTGGGAGTGAATGTTGATGGTGCTTGGTTGGAGTCTATGGCTCGGTTTTTGAATTGTAAAGTTGGGTCTTTTCCATGTTCTTACTTGGGGTTACCAATTGGAGCGAATCCTAATCGCTTGAAGACTTGGCAGCCAGTGGTACGGAAGGTGGAAAAAAGGCTATCTAAATGGAAGATCAAATTGTTGTCCTTTGGTGGTAGACTTGTCCTCTTGCAATATGTTCTTCACTCCATCCCGATCTATTTCCTTTCCTTCTTCAAGGCTCCCAAAGGTATCATTTCTCATCTTGAGTCTTTATTTACAAATTTTCTTTGGGGTGGGGATGGTGAACACAAGAAAATAGCTTGGGTTTCTTGGGCTGATGTGTGTAGAGAAAAACAGTTTGGGGGTCTAGGTTTGAGAGATTTGAGAGCTTTTAATTTTGCTCTATTAGGGAAGTGGAGGTGGCGATTGCTAGTTGAGAGAGATAGTTTTTGGAATAGGGTGTTAACTTCTATTTATGGAGTGCCTTCCTTGACTAAGGAGGGTAGAAGGGGCAGTGGGTCTAGGTGGTGGTTAGACTTGTGGAGTATTGATGTGTGTGATAGTATATCCTTGGATTGGTTCTCTACAATGTGTGGTAGAGTGGTGGGGAATGGGCGTAACACTTCTTTCTGGAGGGATCCTTGGTGTAATGCTACTCCTTTTTGTGTGAGGTATGGTAGGCTTTTTTCTATTACTAATAACCAAGAGGCAACTGTTGCGGATATGTTCATTGGTAGAGAGGGAGTAGTCGAGTGGAATTGGGGGTGGAGAAGGCCTCTATTTCAGTGGGAATTGACACAGTTGGATTTGCTAGCTTTGGATCTGAGTAGGTCTCAGGTTAATGAGAGGCTTGATGATACTTGGTGCTGGAAAGTTGACTCAGGTGGGATGTACTCTGTCAAATCAGCTTATCATGTCATTGTAAATGATTCTATATTTGCAGAAATACCTCTACACAGGTTTATTTGGTGTCGCTTGGTGCCCTCTAAGGTCTCTTGCTTTGCTTGGAGGGCAATGCTAGATAGAATTCCGTCAAAAGTTAATCTTGCTAGGAGACATGTTATTCATGATTCTGATGTTGCCTGTGCTTGGTGTAATCAAAGGATGGAAACCTCTTCACATCTATTATTTGACTGCTCTTTTGCCTACCATGTTTGGATGCTTTGCCTGGATTGGTGTGGTTATACTTCTGTGTTGTCAAATAGCTTTATTGCTCATTTTGAACAATTTCTGGGGCTGCCTAGCTGTAATTCAAAATTGAGGTATAGGTGGGCTGTGATTTGGTTGACTGTTCTTTGGAGTATTTGGCTAGCAAGAAATGCACTTATTTTCTCCGATAAGGTCTTATCTTCATTAGATGTCATCGAGCTGGTGAAACTTCGCTCCTGGAAATGGCTAAAAGCGAAAGATAATAATTTCTTCTATCAATTCTCTTCATGGTCTGAGAATCCTTGTGTATGTCTTAATTTTCCTTGAGTCTCTCTTTGTTGGTGAACATTATGTTGGTTTGTACGCTGCTCTTTTTTTCACAGTGTGTTGTGATGTATTTCTATCCTGGGTTAGGTTCTAGGTGGCTGTGCTTTTACTCTGTTTGTCTTTTTTGGCATCTAGTTCGAGTGGGGAGTTCCTTTAGGCTTGTAGTTTTTTTGGTATTTGTATATGGGTTGGAGTACCCCTTGTACTCCATTTTAATTAATTTCATTTTGCTTAGCAAAAAAAAATTGTGGTTGACACTGTTTTAGAGGTAAATTTATACTTTTCCTATGGAACGGTGTATACCATGGTGCGCTAGCTCTAAAATTTTTCAAATTATTTTTATCTTCAACACTTTATATATATACATATGTCAAATTTTATAAGATCAGATTTTTGGTTTCCTATTATTCTTTTACAAAAATTGGGGGAGTGTGATGAATCATCATCGCTATAGATAGATGATGCATAATTTTCATCTCAACTTAATTAATTATATTGATTACATCATAGTCGATATATAGTTATAAAACAACATCAGTACACCAAATAAAGTATCTTGATTTATATGTATTTATTCATTGGTGTTTGGAGCTTCTCCTCACGTTACATGATTGTGTATGGTTAAGAAATAGATACCGAAGTTAACTACGGAATATTTCGTAGCTAACTTCTACCCCAGCGTTTACGGGGTTTTCCCTTGGGGTTGGGGTAATTGACAATCATTATCCCACCATAGCGAACAGCTGCCTCTCTGCTATTGATAGTAGGAGCTGAGGCTCTTCCATCTCACCATTGGGAGCTTGAACCATTCCAAATGCATCATTATAATTGCCACTTCGTCCCCCGTCAAGTCTGTAGAATTTGTCTATCAAAGCAAATTAAGCATTCTAAACCAATCTTTCTCAGGTCTGCTGGAGGAGGTGCCATAAATGTTGAATAATAATAATGGAGTTGGCTAACAAATAAATAGATCAATAGAGTAGTGGAGTTGCTTAATTTTAATTTGGGTTGTCTGTTTTCTTGCTTCAAGGAAAGAAACCAAAATCTCCTTTTAATTTATAGTAGTATAGTAGTAGGCAAATGTGGCTTCCACGTGTGAGTCAAGAATTCTTCTTGGTTTAATCAATTAGTATAGTTTAAGATTCTTAAGTTATACTATATGCATGGCTTGATTAATAGACGGAATATATTCAAATTTATCATTGAAAAACTCGACAGATAATATAATGGATAGAACGCGAATTGAAATTCGATCATCTCAAATTCAAGATTTTAGGGCCTGTTTGGTTTACGAAAACATTTCCTGTTTCTATTTCCTATTTTCACTCTGTTTCCTGTTTTCTGAAATTTTACAAAGGAAAAACTGGAAATGCTGGAAACAGCAAATTTTTGTTTCCAGCATTTCCAGTTTTTCCTTTGTAAAATTCCAGGAAACAGGAAACAGAAAATGGAAACAGGAAACGAAAATGCAAACCAAACAGACCCTTAGCTTCCAAAATAATTGGAGATAATAAATTTATACAACTAAAACATACAACAAACTCATACAACACACTTTTTTTCTCTATATCTCTCTATCACATCACATATCACATATCACATCTCACAATTCTCTCTCTTCTTTCTTTTCTCTCTCTTTATCTTTCCTTGTTGTATGTTGTATAGTTGTATAATTTTTATTTCTCAAATAATTGAGACCCGATGAGCCGGCCAAGGTTTTGGTTATTATGGTTATTAATTACCCTGACATTCCATTCAACTCTAAGTATCTCAATATTAAAAAGGAAAAAGAAGAATAAAGATTAAATTTAGTGAATCAAATTCCCTACTTTACCTTCACTTTTTTCTCATTCTTTTCCTTATACTTCTTTTAACAAGCAAATTAAGTATAACTCTTTTTCCTATTCCACATAGGCACATACGTACCAGGATTATATATTGAGATGATGATATGGGAATTTTAGAAATAATAAAAAAGGAAATAAGTTATGCCTAACTGTGCGCGTTACTAGCTAGCATCTAATAACAAATGCAATCCGATAGTATATATTTTAACACTGTGGAGTCGTGCGGGTAGAGAAGAACACAATTTTAACAAAAACACAAACATGGGACAGAAATATATATAGTTTCCACATATTGTTAAATGAATTAAATTTGTGAAGAAGTTGAATCGAGTGTTTCACGAAACATATATTCAACAAGAAACTTGGCTGAAATATACAGTATAAATCAATCAGGAATAGGTATGTCTAACACCCAAGATGACACAGATAATCAAGAACAAATTAACAAAGCAAAAGAGAGAAAAGCGTCGCAATAACTGAAAATGTAACTTATTTCACTTTGAATATAAAATTTAATTATATATATATAAATTATTTAAGTGCGTAATATTTTAATATAATATTACAGATGTAATTAATACTGTAATTTTTAATAAATAACATATTTATGAATACTTAATCAGTATCCTTAAATCACTCGTTAACTATATCTATATAATTATAGCCCATATATCAATAACTCAGGATAATCCATTATACTTTTAGATTGGGGTGTGGGCTTGTTTGGACCCTATTGAGAGAGATTTGAAACATAATCAATTATAAGCTCAACAATTAAGGTCAAATTATATATGAACCAATTTGTAATTCAATTATGGCTTTGTCTATCGAATTTAGCTATGAAATATCCATCAATTTGCTGGGAATAGCTAAGAAACCTGTATCTAATTGATAACTAAATAATGAAACTTAATCAGTGTAGATAAAATAATAAAGTTTAGCACTTAAAAAAATGCAGGTGTACTTAAGTTATTTTACTTTTATGTTTTGAAGTTCTTTATTAGTGTAGATAAAATATAATAATAATAATAATAATAATAATAATAATAATAATAATAATAATAATAATAATAATAATAATAAATGGACTTAATGTATATATACTAATATAGTGTAAAAAGGCATTAATGAGTTTATAATAGCACATGGGGTGTCATTTTCATTAAATGGGGTAACAACACATCATTGGATGACTTCGTAAAATTTTTTTACACGGTCAGTGTATACTAATTAAACTCATAGAAGATAAGTAATATAATTTGGTCATATATATTAACAACAAATTAGACTAATTTTTAATTTAATATTCATATTTTATATTAATCTTATGTATTTAATTTGACAGTTATGTTATAATAATTATGTTATATCTTCGTCAAAAAAAATTATGTCATATCTTATAACTTTTAAAATTTACGGTATTCTTGTTTTGAATTGGATTCATTCTTTCTAGACAACGACGAAGCTAGTAATTAATTTTATGGTAAAATAACAGTTTAGTCCCTATAAAATATAAATATTACATGCAATTAACACACTTATCATTTTCTGAGTTATCATAATTTAATAATTATATTGATTCATGTTTGACAAAGTATTTATAATATTATAAAAATTTTCAAAAAAATTATATATAGTTGGGGAGGGTAATTTAGGAATAATATAAAATAAAAAATGGGAAGGTGTATAAAGTAAAACAAGGGTTGTGTGAATAGCAATATTCATTGCTTTGGGTGCCTGGCTTCTTGCTCTGATTTTGTTAGAAGCCCAAATATGAATAGTAAAAGTTCTTCTAGCATCCCCTTGCAATTATAACTACGAAAGAAACAGCAATCACAAGTTAGTTAATTCCTAGTTATTTCGTAGCTGAAATGCTATAAAGAATATATTCTTCAAAATATGTATAAACAGTTTTTGGACACTGCCCTGGATGGTACTGCGACATAAATATTTATGGACAGATATTGGGAATTAATAAAATGTAGGTAGTTATGCATATTATTCTATATGAACTCGGTTCTAATTAATTTGTTCGTTCTCAAGCTTGATGAATAACGGGATTAATAATACATAGTTTTATTACCCTGAAAAATAGTACTACAAAACCCATGCAAATAAACTAATTCCATTTCCCCCCTTTTGATATTGGGCCTATTATAAGTCCATGATTCAAGGATCTCCTCTAAATTGCACGCCATGGAGCATCGTTCGCAACATTACATGGATCAAAATTGGCCGACGACCATATTTCTGTTCATGCTGCATGCCAAGTTTAGGAATTGCCCGTATCTCGAGGACAATATGCGGACACTCTGTTTCGCAATGGACTAATTCACCACCTTTCATTTAGCATCACACAGTGACTCTCTATTTGGAGAATTTCTTCTTGTATAAATAGCACCAACCATCGCCGTTCTCCAACAAGTACCAAAGCAGTGGCCCAGGGCTTTGAATAAAACACTGGGCCAACAATAATCCTCCTTGTGAAGGCAAAAATTTAAAAAACAAAAAAAAAACAGAAAGGGGAGAAGAAAACAAAAAAAGATCACTTTATTTATAGGGATGGCGGCCGGATTCGATAGCAGCCATGAGAAGAAGAAGAAGGTCGCCATTCTCGGCGTTTCTTCGATCCTTCTGGTGGCTATGGTAGCTGCCGTCGCCGTTGGAGTTAACAGCGGTGGCGAAGTGAGTAACGAAGGGAATGACGGTAGCCAGATCGCCAGATCTCAAAAGAACGTGCAGGCGATCTGCGAAAATGTTGAATTCAAAGAAACCTGCCAGAAGAGTCTCTCAAAAGCATCCAATGGAACTACAGACATGAAGGAGTTGATCAAAGCCGCATTCAATGCCACTGCCGAGGAACTCGTTGACAGAATTCATAACTCCACATTGTACCACGAGTTGGCTAAGGACAACATGACAAGACAAGCCATGGATATTTGCAAGGAAGTCCTCGGCTATGCCGTTGATGACATTCACAAATCCATTCACATTATGGACAAATTTGACATCAACAAGCTTAGTGAGTACGCCTATGACCTCAAGGTTTGGCTCGCTGGTACCCTCTCTCACCAACAAACTTGTTTGGATGGATTTGTTAACACAACCGACGCTGGCCAAACAATGGTTAAGGTCCTCAACACCACTTTGGAACTCAGCAACAACGCCTTGGATATAGTCAATGGTGTCTCCACTCTCTTGAAGGGTCTTAACTTGACCGCCTTCACCACCGCCTACACCACCACCTACCACTCCTCCGCCTCCGCAACCAACAGGAAGCTTCTCGGCGGCGATGGTATCCCTTCATGGGTGGGAGAAGGCCAGAGGCGTCTCCTCGAGCTCGAGTCTCAAGGAAACGTTCAGGCTGACGTCATCGTTGCTCAAGATGGAAGTGGTCAGTTCAAAACACTCACAGAGGCCCTTAATCTCGTTCCTAAGAATAACAAGAAGCCTTTTGTCATCTACGTCAAGGCCGGTATCTACAATGAGTATGTTTCTTTGGTCAAGCACCAGACCCATGTCACTATCATGGGAGAGGGTCCCACAAAGACCAGATTCACCGGTAGCAAAAACTATGTTGATGGCTTGCAAACCTACTACACCTCAACCTTCAGTAAGTAACTGATTTTATTGTGATTTTAAACAAACTAACAGAAAAATAACAAACAAGCACATGCATATCCGTTATACTGAAAATGACGTGTAACTAACTTGATATTGATTGGCTGGCAGGTGTGAATGCTGCTAACTTCATGGCAATGCACGTTGGGTTCGAGAACACAGCTGGAGCTGAGAAGCACCAGGCCGTTGCACTTAGAGTAACCGCTGATAAGGCTGTTTTCTATAACTGTCAAATGGATGGATTCCAAGACACGCTTTATGTTCAATCCCAACGCCAATTCTACCGTGACTGTATTGTCTCTGGCACCATTGATTTTGTGTTCGGTGACGCAGTTGGAGTGTTCCAGAACTGCAAGTTCATTGTGAGGAAGCCACTGTCGAATCAGCAGTGTATGGTGACAGCTGGTGGAAGGGCTAAGGCTGACAGTCCCAGTGGACTTGTGTTCCAGAGCTGCCACTTCACTGGGGAGCCTGATGTGTTTGCATTGAGCCCTAAGATCTCATACTTGGGAAGGCCATGGAGGTTGTATTCCAAGGTGGTGATCATGGACTCTGTGATTGATGACATATTCCTACCAGAAGGATACATGGCATGGATGGGAAGTCAGAACAAGGACACGTGTACTTACTATGAGTACAACAACAAGGGACCGGGTGCTGAAATCGCAGGAAGGGTGACATGGCCAGGTGTGAAGACCCTCGCACCATCTGAGGCACAAGATTACTATCCTGGGAAGTTTTATGAATTGGCTAATTCAACTCAACGTGATGCTTGGATCATTGAGTCTGGGGTCCCCTATTCCCTTGGCCCACTCGTTGCTTAAGCGCCCTTTTTTTCGTATATCTAATCTAATATTTAAAATATAGACCATGTGTAGCCATCCCTGCATGCATGCGCAATCCCCAATCATTTTGATTGACATTTTGTTGTGTCGTTAAATAAGGAAACTGATGCAGTGTTATTTTTAATTTGAGTTGTTTCTCCTTTAATTGATTTTTCACACGCACTTCCTAGTTCCATATATGCTTTTTGTAGAATTCAAAATATTAAACCCACATGCTGGTTGTCAATTGAATTCTCACTTTAATTTCAAGACTCTTACTACTATATTTCCTTACATTTACGTACGTACTTTTATATATACCACGATTTCACTTACATGTTGGTTCACATACTTTTATTTGGACTCTGAACAAAAAAAAGAAGTAGCTTGTCTCTGAATTCATTAATGATGGTGTTAATACAAGTTAAGGTAAGCTGATCAGTGTTGTAAGAAAAAATTACACTGACAGTAAAAACTAATAATTTCTTTCAATACACTACGGAAAGAGTTATAAAAACATACAATCATTCATACAACACATTTTTCTCTCTATCTCTTTCCATCATATCTCACATTTCTCTCTTTGTTGTAAATTTACAACATGTACAATTTGAATTTCTCTTATATTAAAGAAAGAGTTATTATATTTATACAAAAAACAAATATACAACACCATACAACAACACATGTCACTCTTTTATAATTAAAGAAAAATGAAAAGGAAACAACTCAAAATTGTCACAATCACGTCATTACAACTTATTTTAAAAAATTAAATTAAATAAATTTAAACTTGCTTCCTCTTTTCATTGTTTCATATTACGATCGATTTCCATATTTTCTCCACATTCTTCTATATGATGTTTCCCATTTGAAATGTCTCCCTTTTATTCGTAGTAACTAGACCGCGACCACTTTCCCCTGGAGTTCTCTCCCATTTCCCCCTTGTCTCATTTGAAATTGGGAAGAATCACAAAATTGATGGAGAAGCTCTTTGGTTGTGGGGACGAAAGGTGACATTAGTCATTGTTACGGTTGGAAATGGTTCTTACTTGCTTAGCTTACACTAATCTTGACACCAAGTTTGATACTAAATAACAAGTTTATAACTTATTAGAGTTTAGTTTGTAACCAAGTACAATAAGGTTTATAACTTGTTATAACCAAGTTAAAAAAAGTTCATAAAATCTTCACAGTTAGCTTTTAATCAAGTAAATGAAAGTTTATAACTTATGAATATTCAGTTTGCAACCAACTAAGATAAATTTTATAACTTCTTAACATTCAGTTTATAACCAAGTTCAAGGGTTTGTCTACGGTGACCATGGTTCACGTGGTCCAAATTGTGGAAATATAGTAATTTAAATTTCTAATCACCAAATTTAACGCTCATTTTATTAATTATTGATATTAAAATAGTTTCCAATTACTTTTATGAAATATTACTTGAAAATAATAAAAATTCAAATCGATATTACTATGTAATGTAAAATTTTGTCTTTTAACTTTAAATTGATATGTTTTCAACAAAATTAGCATAAGTTGTATTATAAATCTATATTTTTCCTTAAATTAAACTCAAATAGTCATATAAAGATTATTTAATAAAAAAAACTATCTATTCATCTTTTGTAAGCAAAAATAATGTAAGTTGGACTAGGTGGACCAAATTTTGTTTGGTCCACCATAGAATCGTTCCAAGTTCAAAAAGCTTTATAAACTCGTAAAAGAAGCACCCAATGTAAGATAGATATTGGGAACCCAGGAAAAATGAGATAAGGGAGGATTCATATGAATTTTCCAAATTTGTTCTCGGTCTCTAGGTATTTTTCTTTATTAAATGGGTAAATAATTCACCATAAATACATTTTAACTCGAAAAAATCGACAAATTTAATAATGGACCCCTTATTGTCTCCCCATCATGTTGTTGAAGTCATTTTTCCATTTTAGTCACATGGGGTATAACACATCATATGAACCCATGAAAGAACACAAGTTAGGTTATGAACCATAAACCCCTAATATTGGCCACGTTACAACTACACAATGTCCAAATACTACCAGGTGGATGAGACCCGTCGTGCATGCAAATTTTGTTTTCCCCATGTAAAAATGAAACTAACGTGAATTTTTCAAAATTTTCCTCGGTCCCTAGGTTTTTTTTTCTTATTTTTCTCTGTTAAACGGGTAAATAATTCACCGTAAATACATTTTAACTCAAAAAAGTCGACAAGTTTAATAATGGATACCCTTCTGTCCCCCAAGCATGTCAGTGAAGTCATTTTTCCATTTTAGTCACCAGGGGAATAACACACCACGGGAACCCATTGACACAAGTTAGGTTATGAACCCTAAACCCCCAATATTAGCCACATGACAACCATAATGTCCAAATCCTACCAGGAGCATGAGACCTGTCATGCATGCAAATTTTGTTTTCCCCATGAAAAAATGAAGCTAACGTGTTTTTTTTTCAAAATTTTCCTCGGTCCCTAGGTATTTTTTTCTTATTTTTCTCTATTAAACGGGTAAATAATTCACCGTAAATACATTTTAACTCGAAAAAATCGACAAGTTTAATAGTGGACACCCTTCTGTCTCCCAAGCATGTTAGTGAAGTCATTTTTCCATTTTAGTCACCGGGGTATAACACACCAAGGGAACCCATTGAATGAACACAAGTTAGGTTATGAACCTCAAACCCCCAGTATTGGCCACGTGACAACCACAATGTCCAAATCCTACCAGGAGCATGAGACCTGTCATGCATGTAAATTCTGTTTTCCTCATGCAAAAATGAAACTAACGTGAATTTTTCAAATTTTTCCTCGGAACATAGGTCTTTTTTCCTTATTTTTCTTTATTAAACGGGTAAATAATTTATTTATTTGTATGTAATAAAATTAAGAAAATATAAATTTTAATAAAATAAAAATATATATCACATAATAAATACAAAATTATAAAAAATAGAGGAGAAAGTGATGGAAGATATTACATTAATGTTAGGATACTCTAAAAAGAGCATATTTTTATCAATAATATAAAAGGGATCAAATCATGATTAATAAATTTTCTCATCAATGTGATATATTCATCTAATAATTTTCCTCTCAATTAAAATGGATTGTCGATTTGATTTTTATAAAGATTAATCTATTAATGAATATGATCCGTAAAGATTCTAATCAAGTAATTAATGTAATTAATGATTAATTTTGAGAAATTTGGGAAGAAATCATGAATTTAATTGAAAGAGATTAAGCATGATTTCAGAAAAAATAAAAGGAAAAAAAATAATTTGAAGTATTTAATGTGGGAATTATAAGAATAAAAAACTTTTCATTATTATAAAAAAATACCCAACTTTCCAAGTACATGAGACTCGTCATGCATGCAAATTCTGTTTTCCTCATGTAAAAATGAAGCTAACATGTATTTTCAAACACTCTTTGATGAATATTTCCTTATTTTTAGACTCTCCATCACCACCAAACACTCTTTGCACGGTTGCTGCAATGAGCTAAGCTTATATTAATGTATGTCAACTTGTAGCCTTCATTTCAAGTGAACACTAGTTACACCAATGATCAAGTAATGTATTTGTGAATCATAATATCAAAAGACAAACAAATGTAAGGAAAAATTGCACAGAATAATCTATCAACAAGGGATGTGTGTAAGATTGGGATTAGGGTTCATGGAGTTAATCAAATAATGGGCCGAGGGAGAATAAATGGTGGGAGAAGTGTTTTATTTTATATTTTAATTTGGGGGAATAAGGTTAATGAAAATGAATAAAAGAAAAAAGACGGAGAATTTTTTTGATTTAATTTGGGAAAACTTTAATATAATAGATAAATGAAGGGTTTTAGTAAAATGATCATATGGACTAAATTTTAAAGGGACCTATAAATAAATTCTAAAATCAAGTTAAGTTATGTGGCATATATTTATTGGATCACATATAGAGGATACCGTTACCCCCTATCCGAAGGGAATACAGGAGAAAGCCCTGAATAAAATAACAGTTGGCCCCCACTTCTCTCAATTAGATACGGTATGGGCAATTGATTACTATTTCTTGCGGGCTATATTCTCCTCCAATTGTTATAACTAATTTTTCTTCTGACATATATTTCCTCCAACGGAGTTGCTCTAACTCCATTAATGTGTATATATATATATATATATATATATATATATATATATATATATATATATGTATGTATGTATATACTATACAATTTTAAGTTAAAGCAAACTTTTGAATTGTATAATTTTTCTCATAAAAAAATAATGACACAATTTGTGTTAATTTATTTTATTCAAAAAATAAGTAATAACTATTTCTCAATCTTTACTTAACCTCTGAAAAATAATATTTTATCTGAAAAAAGCCTATTTAGATGACTTCTATTTTTTTATTTAAATGTAACTTTTTTAAATATAAGCAAGTCAAATGTAAAAATTGTTATATAACAAATAACAATATAGACTTCATAAATGAGTTTAATATATAATTAATTCAAATTATCTCGATAACTTTAATACAATTAATTTTCAAATTTTGTTTGTTTATTTTAAAAAATTTAATCATCCTAACGAATAAAAAGCAATTAAAAGGTAAAAAAATTAATTACTTTTACTTAATTATCCGTCTCCGTGGTTAATTCTTTTATTTAGGCTTTGGTTTGTTTTTTAGGGGTTGGTGGTGCGTTAGCCACCATCATCCAGTTTTTATTATTTTATTTGCTTGTGGTTGTTAGAGGTTTGCTAGGCTTTTTTTTAAGGACTTTGGTGTTTTTAGCTTGGAGTTGTATCTTTTAATTTGTTATGGGTTTGAGCACCCTAGTGTTATAAAAAAAAAATGTATCCGTCTCCCTTGACATCCTTCCATTGATCATAGGAGCTAAGCTAAAATAATATGATTGTAAACAAATTAATTGTGCGCCCATGGGGACTGGGGAGTGAATCTGAATTACAAAGAATCTTCAGGTATTGATTAGAGAAAAACAAGCGTACAATAACTTGAAGGAAGAAATAACATAAATGCATTTGCATTTCTTAATGAGCTGGCTCTCAACAACTATGCAACTGATTTTCTTGGCAGAAAGCATCGGCCATGGAGTTAGTTATTTTATAAACCGAAGTATACTGATCATTGCATTTTTTTTCTTAACTTTTACCTGTGCATCGTCTTTGTTCTACACAATATTTATTATGGTTAATTATTATATTGTTGTGGTAAAATAATTTTGTATCACACATTATAATTATATATTCATGTACCAATCTTGAGCCTACCTAGTAACACGACGCAGATATAATTACAAATAAATTAAACAGTAAAGCGTGTGTGGAACAATATTGGCGTGAGTATGTAAGACACCTTTGCATTGGAGTGTTGTCCGTTATTCAAACCCGCAAAAATTTTCTTACTTCAATCCATATGCCGCTACTGTCCTAGTCCTACGGCTATGGAAAATTGGTCGCTGATTAAGAAAAATTAATTAATTCTTATATGTGTGGGTTGTAAATTAAGCTATAACACGAAAGCGTGTAGAAAATAGTAGTCTAATAAAACAAATAAAAGAAGCTTTCAAAAAGAAAACCAGTTCCCCACGGTGAAGTAGAGTGGTACCTGGACTTCGCAATATGGTATTAGGATCTCTTCTCGTCTATAAGAGTACGTACCAGATAATGATTAGTTGTTAACTATGTTTTGAAAGCACGAGTTCTTCAATTCTGTTTGAGAAAATAAAATCATAGGACATATAACAATTATTTTCTCTCTGTTTTTTTACCACAATTCTTTTTGTTTGCTGGGAGCATTGAAGTGCTGTCTGAGTCTGACGGAGGCGGATATATAAAAAATATTAAAATAGAAAACCATTTGACAAATTAATTGAATTTTTCATTGAAAAAACTAGATATTAATTTTAAGTGAATATTTGGACTAAATTAGTTTTTTGGTTATTTTTCAAAAATATTCTTTAATGAAAAATTGATCCGGACTAAAGTTAATTTGAGCTTTTATTAACTATATTTATAAACACTGTTGATACGGCCGGAATTATTTCGATCATCTTTGGACGAAGAAGCAAAAAGAAATCTTGAAAAAACTATGACGCGAGAAGAGGATCAAAATTTAACATAACCACAAGCAATTACTAAGACGAATTAGAAAGGATAAAGACTGGGACAAAATCTTAATATAATTATAAATCTCCCAAAGTAAATTGAATAGGTTTGCTTGGCCATCTCTCAAACCACATTGTTTTGCCACGAAGATACAATGTTGTTTCCTTTGAAAAAACTTCAATTAGCTAGACAGAAAAACCATTTGCAGAGAAGGGCCCCAACTATTCCAATCCGTTTCCATAACATGAGCCCTTAAAAAATTCAATTTCATTCGCAACCAATCTAGCTAGGAGAAGAAAACATGAAACTCTTTAACTCATATCTCTCCTCCTTAATAAAAAAGGAAATTAATACTTACCTGAAAACTGAATCGATCAGGGCAGAAACAGAGTAACCTACAAGTGATGGCCACTGGCTCAAAGTACTAGTATCAAACTACCAATCAATTATGAAGGGATGTAAGAATTAAAGAATAACTCAGTGCCAAGAACATATTATAAAATTTAAAAATAAAAAAATTAATATAATATTGAATCTGACATTTATACAAAATTCCCAATTTTCGTCCGTGTTTGGGAAACCCATAAAAATGAAAATATAAAAAAAAAAATAGGAAAAAACAGAGAGACAATGTCAGTGAAGTGGAATATCTATGTTAGGTGAGACCACAGCCATTGTCATCAGACTCTGAATCATTTCCGATTCCCCTCACCAACTCAACTCACTGAGTCTCATCTCTTCCGCCTCGTTCTGCGTCTAACTCGTTCTTGGAGCTGCACCCTGCTTCACAACTCGACGGTGGAGAAACGCTTCCTTTCCTCTCTCTGCTGAGAATTCTCGTCAACGACAACACGCGACTCATCGGCGACCGAAACGACGACGGCGTCTCACAACCCGCCTCGCCCCCGTCGTTTCTTCTAGGAATCTCAACCGTCACACCAACCAGCGGCGACGGCTTCATAGTCTGGCACAACGAAGAAGAAGAAACCACCTGTCCTGACCGGTTCAACTCTTCCCCACCGTACTGGCTCTCCACGCGCAACCCGGAACTCGAACCCGGTTCCGTTACAGTCACTCCGGGTCGGGTTTCTCCTGCGGGTAGAGGCTCCACGGATGCCCTGCAAAGGGGGCAGGTGGAGTGAGACTGGAACCACATGTCGATGCAGTCAATGTGGAAGGCGTGCTTACATTTGGGCAGGACCCGACCCGTTTCCCCGTATTCGAACTCCGATAAACAAACCGCACAATCCACTGGCTCCGGGTGGGTGTTAGGGGAGAAGGTGAAAACAGGGAGGGAGGAGATGACGGAGGCAGGTAGGCCGCGATAGGCGACAGTGAGGGCGGGGTCGACGTAGAAGACGAACTGCGGTCGGCGAGTGTGGCGGCGGCGTGCATGTATAAGGTACCAGCGAATTTGGACGTGAAGGCAAATCATTATGATGATAACGATAAAGAGGACGACAATTGAAACTAACATTATCTTGCCGCTGAGGGCGTAATTGTATTGCCTTTCGTTGCTCTTCATGTTGTCCATATTAGATTTTAGCTCTGTGTAGTTGGGAGCTAATTAAACCAACAGAGACAGAGAGAGAAAGAATAAAGTAGTTGGAAGTAGGAAGGTTTCTTTGATTGATGGAGTGACTATCTTCAGTTAATTAAGCTGCAATTTATATATATTTCTTTTTATTTTTACATCTGCTGCCTGTTATATATACTTGCCAAGTTGGTGATTCTGTGTGTATGGGGGTACAACTACAAGTGTGTTTCCATGACATTTTGGCTAAGTAAATTTGAGTACTTGGTTTTTAAAGCGTGAGTTTAGTTTTTTTTCTGTAATGTTTGAATGAAATCTTGAGTTTACTTAGATGCAATAATTCCTAACTTGTGCGTTTGCTCATACTTGAGTTTCCTTCAGTTTTTCTTTAAAAATCACATTTAGTAAATCACGTTCACCTAAACTCAAGTTTGCAAACATCAATCCAAACACACACTACAACACAAATCTTGTTGTTGACGCGGTTTCGTGAAAATGACCCCTCTGTCGTTTGCTCTCAAGTCGAGTGAGACTCTGTTTAATGATTAATTTCGTGTTGAAAAGTTGTGGAAATTGTGTTGCCGTTTCATCCGGATTGTAATTGCCCCACAGTTTGAATTCCCGCAGCTTCTGTAAACACACAAGATGTTTCCTTAATATGAAACTGTGGAATTATGTTCTGCATACGCCGTTGGTCAATGCATCTTTGCTTAATGCATGCTTATCGATCTCACATGATATCCCCACTCTATACGTCTGAATCTTAATGCATCCCCCTGCTATTTTTTTTCAAAATAACCAATAATCCCAACAAAAATGATTGATCGTGGGAGTGAAGTATAATATCTAAGTAACTTTATTTATAATGTTAATTAATAATTCAAATCTAATTACATTAGTAAGGCTTAGCCTATATAGCACCGAGAATTTTTTTTAAAAGTCTAAACAAGCATATTTAAAATCCTTTGGAGGTGATTTTTTTTTTCAAATTAAAAGTGGAATTTTCCAGGTCAAACAAGTGAACTTTTAATTTGACATGGTGTGTCAAAATTTAGTTTATGAAATTTAAATTAACAGTCATGGAAAATTTTAAGATTGATAATTTAAAAAGTTATGATTGACTAAATTAATTTGAGCGCAATAATATTTAAAAGGAATAAAAAATATAAAAAAAATGCTTGATGTAAAAGATATCAATTTTCTCATGGTCATGGAGAGATTTGCTTTAGTCATTAACGAGCCCGTTGAGAATGGTCATTGGTAACCAATTAAAATTTCAAGAAATGACCCTAGCATTTCTCGCTTACTTTTTTGTTTTGCTGATGACACTATTTTATTCACTAAGGGTAAAGCCTCTCAGGTGAGACTAATGAATGATATCTTCATTAAATTCTGTCTTTCTTCTGGTTTAAAGATAAACATTGACAAATCTTGAGCCTTAACATCTAAAGGTGTGTCTGTCATTAAGAAAGATAAGTTCACTTCCATCTCTGGAATTCGATTTACTAATGACATTGGTAAATATTTGGGTTTTGTGGTTAAGGCTGGTAGACGTACAATGCATATGATTATAATTTTATTGTTGATAGGATCTCCTCTAAACTTGCTTCTTGGAAGAGAAATATGTTAAATAGGGCTAGCAAACTAACTCTAGTTAAATCAGTCTTAACATCCATTCCTCTCTATTCTATGCAAATACAGTGGCTACCTGATAATATTTGTCTGAAAATTCATAGTGTAACCCGCAGTTTTCTCTGGAGCAGCAATGAAGGTCGTAACATTCATTTAGTTAGTTGGGAAAAAAGAACAAAAACAAAAAATGCAGGGGGGTTTGGGTATCAAGTCAGCCCGTAATCAGAACACCTCCTTATTGGGCAACCTGGTTCGGGACATGACCAACAATGTCAACAAATTATGGGTTCAGATCTTATAGAATAGGTATGACATCCATGCATCTCTTATAAACTTCACTAACGGCTCTCTAAATGCAAGGTCTCATGTTGCTCGCTCAATTCTAAAAGCTAAGGACAAACTTGCGGATGGTTACAATTTTCGGTTGGGTAATGAAGCATCTTCCTTTTGTTATGCTCCTTGGCTCAATGGGGACAGATTATGTGATTTAGGGGATTTCATTGATATTCATGATACAAATTTGAGTATCAAAGAAGTCTAGAATGAAGGAGTTTGGAGAATTCAAGAGTTAGCAACGATTATTCCCAGCCATATCCAGTAAACAATACTTCATTACAATCTTCTTCATCTTAATGAAAATTTACAAGACAGTTATTGTTGGAATGCCTCACCTAATGGAATCTACACAGCATCCTCAGGATATAAATGGCTAACTAATATCACAACTTCAAATCAAAACTCAGATTGGAGATGGATTTGGTCCTCAAAATTACCTGAGAAAATTAAATTCTTCCTCTGGCAGATATGGCACAAGGCGCTTCCAGTCAAATCCCTGTGAGTTACCCGTCGTCTAACCTAGTTTTATCTTTGTACAATCTAGTGATGGTACCCGCGCGGGGCAGGGGGGAATACCTGCCCGCTCCCCGTCCCCGCCTCCCCATTTTATCCCCGTCCCCATCCCTGATCCCTACCTCGAGGTAATTTCCCCTCATCCACATTCCTCGCATCTTCACAGATCCCCACATGGACCCCATAATTATAAAGTTAAAATAAAAAATATAACATGAAGAATAAAAATAGTAAAAAGAATATAAAAGAATTAGAAATTATGATAATATAAAATAGAAATTATATATATTATATTATAGTATATTATATATATCATATAAATAAAAAATTATATATATATGTGTGTGTGTGCGTGTGTGTGGTGGGGCGGGGAGCATGATCCCCGTCCCCATCCCCAGCTCTGTCTCGAGGGGATTTTAGTCCCCGTCCCCATCCCCACGGGGGAAAATTCCCTATCCTCGGGGCCCCATATGGGATAGTCCCTGCAGGGATCCCCACATGCAATACAAAATTGCCATCCCTAGAACAATATGTAATGATAAACCAGAAACCATAATCCACCATTTCAGAGAATGTACTTTGGCTAAGGAAATTTGGCAAGCACTCGGTGTGCATGTTACCTACCCCCTTCCAGAAGATGATCTCAAGTCTTGGATCCATGACAATTCGGTCAGCAACCCAATTCATTTTCCTTTGGTGCTTTGGAATATTTGGCTTGTGTGCAATCAATTAGCTCTAGCTGGGGATCGGCCTTCAACCTCTCAAATTATCAACAAAATTCATTTCGTGGGCTTCAATATTTACGGATCCATGATGAGTGATTCCCCCCTCCTGCTGCTCGACTGGTGTCTTGGATACCTCCCACCTCTGATTTTGTTGTTGTGAACTTAGATGGCAGCTCTTTTGGAAATCTAGGGCGAGTTAGTTTCGGTGGAACGATACGCGACACACATGGCACTTGGCTCGTAGGATTCTATGGGAGCATTGGTTTTGCGGACAACCTTTTAGTCGAGCTAATGGGGGTTCTTTACGGCCTTCAAACAGTGTGGGATAAGGGGTTTCAGAAAGTGGATTTTTACTGTGATCCTTCTCATGCTATTAAACTCATCCTGGTGGACAATGTTTCTTATCATCAATATGTTGCTACTGTAATGAACATCAGAGATCTAATAAAAAGGGATTGGATTATTAATCTCAAGCACATTCTTCGTGAGGGTAACAGTAGTGCAGATTACCTTGCTAAAAAAAGAGCTCAGCAAAATGAAGCTTTAATCTCGATAAATGTACCTCCCATGGAAATGAACTTTATGCTTTTAGCTTATGCTTCTGGGGTTCAATTTCCAAGAGAGTGATTGTTTTGTTTTCTAATTTTTTTCTCCTTTTCTTTTCATTCTACCAAAAAAAAATATATTAATCACTTCATACATTGAGAAAGAGAGTAACATTTAGAAGTGAAAACTCAAATTTAAGTAACAATTGTGGCATACATTGAACATAATACTTTTGTGAAATGTAAAAATTAAGTAGTACTTGATTTGGTTGGTAGCTCTATGGTCTATTTGGCTAGCATGTAATGATAGAGTTTTTTCTAACAAAATACTGCTTCCTGCACATGTCATGGAATCTATAAAACTCAAGTCATAGAGGATTTTGAGAGCTAAAGACCCCAATTTCTTGTACCCATTCTGTTTGTGGTCCTCTAATGTTGGTGCTTGCTTGAATTTCCAGCAAACTTGATGTTGTTTGGGTGTTGCCAAATAACTACTTGTTGTATGTCTGACAGTGGATTTTGGTAGATCTAATGGGTGTGATGATGTTCGATTTTTTACCTTTAACCAGAACGCTTGGACGACATTTTCATTGTCAATTGTATTTGGGTGCTGATTGTCAATTGTGTATGCGGCTATAGTGTAGCTTCTTTTTAATTAGACTGTGAACGTATTAGGTGGATCTGCTATTTTTTTGGTTTGTACTGGTGGGAGGTCTTTGTTAGTCATATTAGTCATTTGAATTGGTTGTGTTTTGGTGTTGATCAGTATTCTTTGTAAGTTGTTTATGGGTTGGGGTACTCCTTGTATTCCTATTAATGCAATTTTGCTTACCCAAAAAAAAAATAGTATTTGTCTCCTACTTTTGTTTTAAAAAATATTTGTAACTCTATGCATACACACACTCTTGGCAACAATTTTCATACTCATAACCTTACTTATTAATTATCTATTTACTTGTACCTAGACTTATTACCAATACTTTTATATAATTTGAATATAGACTCACATAATGTGTTGTTTGACAAATTAGTAAAATATGAATGCTTTTATAATACTAATATTAGTGATGAAAAATAAAAGAAAAACATTAATTCAAAGTATAACATATAACTCAATTGAAAATATATTACAAACTTATCAATGAGTGCATAAATCAGCAAATGAGAAATGGATCTAATTTAAGCAATGATCTCAAATTCATATATATATGTTAAATACTTACGGAGCCTATAATGGTCCTAGTCAATCAGAGAGAATTATCGTCTCATATGGAGAATTTCGATGATCTCAAAAAAAAAAAAAATCATCCAATTCTTATTTATAAATTAAACATTATGTGGAAAATCATTAAACCATATAAATTATAAAAAACATTAAATAAAAATTTAAAATCCTATTTATAAAACATAATAAAGATATTATGCAAACATAGGTAGGGTTGAGTATTATAGTAATTATATCCGTAAAGTTTTTTAGGTAAATATCAATATCTAGATTCACGTCGGGAAAAAACTCTTTGATTCACGTCCACAAAGAGTGCTTGCCATTGCTTGTCCACTTCCACCACTATAAATGGGGTAAATTATGTTTTTGATCCCAGTAAAATAAGAAAATAAGAAATAGATAAATAAAAAATGAAAAATGAAAAATGAACACCTTTTTCACAATTCAAAGTGTGACAAGGCTAAACTCCATAAAAAATAACAAATTTATTTTTCACACTAACCATATCGATCATGACATCTATTTTATAACTTTATTGCAATTTACTCATTCCGATCATTTTTATAAGACACTTTTTATAAGTTTTTGTAGTCCTTTTTATAAGACACTTTACAATTTCAATGTAGCATTTATTACCATATTTATTATTTACCCTTATTAATTTTAACGTATTTTCAGTTATCAAATGGTAGTGAGGTTAATTAGTGGTATAAAATAAGGGTAAAATTAGAAATTTAAACTATTTTTTAAAACTCAGATAAAATTAAATTAACTAACTTTTACCACTATTATTGGTATGTGTAATTCGGTTAGGTGTAACTTATAAAAAGGACCGGAGAAAGTATATTATACTAATATACTTCATCCGGTTCTATTTATAAGACAATTCAGACCAAATTACACATATTAAGAAAATCAATTAACGCATCTTTTTTCAAAAAAATCACTACAAGATTAAAAGTTTACCCTATTTAAAATTAAATTTCATTGCCATGTTGTGTCAACTTAAAATCTTTAATGGTCAACAAGGGCAAATTGAGAAAAAAATATTAAAGCTTTTAGATTTATGTACTTTGTCTTATATATAAATAAGACCAAAAAATTTTCAAACCTTATATTATAAATAGAACTTGAGGGAGTAATAAAATCTATGTTACTTTACCATGTATATCCACCACGTGTCATTCAGTCATTCTTACAGAGTTCCCTACCTTCATTTCACCATTTTTTGTATTTTATCAAATTTCAATTCACATGTGCCTTGGATCCAGATCCTCTCTAGCAGTTTATCTTTCTTTAACAAGTGTAGCTGTAAGTAGCTACGGAACAACCGTGGAAAACTTCTGTAATTAACTTCAATAGCTATTTTCTAACTATTTTGCAGCTAAAGTTGCTACATATGCAGGCCTACCTAAAATGATGCATACACCATGTGGCTTCTATTACATAATACATCTATCTATTATCAACTTTCGCCATGTGACTTCAATTCACATGTGCCTTCTATTACATAATACATGTACTCTATTACATCATTTTTTTTTAAAATTCACACTATTGATATTCTTTCCTTCCTTTTTTTTGTTTTTTATCATTATTTTCTCACTTTTTTTTAAAAAAAAACACACTTTTGTTTTTATTTTTTCATCACATTTTTATTTTTTATTATGGACATTAAAATACTTTCTCTCATTATTTGTTCTTGTTTATTTGTTTCGTTATATAAAAATTTTAACTTTCTGTCCTTTTATATCATGTTATACATCTAAATATCTTATCTATTAATTTCTATAGGTGTGCATGATGTTATTGAAAAGAAAAGGAGCCATTGACCAAAAAAAAAATAGGAGCCAGAACACAGGACGTAAACATGATTCACGTACCCCAAAGGCACTAATGCAGAAGCGACACGCTAGGAACAGCCACAGGGATAATAATTAAACAAGGAAACTGAAGAAAGCAAAGCATAAGCATAAATTAAAGAAGGTGCAGAGCAGAGCAGAGCATCCACTACCTTTATTGTGTAAGTGTTACCTTATCTTCTCCTCCTGAATCTGATGCAGTCTCTTTCTTCCTTCTCTCGGATCTTCCATTGATTTGTTGTAATTAGTATGTTCCTCTTCAGTAGATTTATGCAGAAATTCACCTTCATTGGAACCAGTCTTCGTCTGAAGAGCTCCATGAGCATGATGGAGGGGATAGAGCACCGAACAGTGAGCGTCAATGGCATAAACATGCACATTGCTGAGAAGGGTCAAGGCCCATTGATCCTCTTCATCCATGGCTTCCCTGACCTATGGTACTCTTGGCGACACCAGATCACAGCTCTGGCTTCCCTCGGTTACCGCTGCGTGGCGCCGGACCTCCGTGGCTTCGGCGACACAGACGTGCCGGCATCAGCCACCTCCTACACGAACCTCCACGTCGTCGGAGACCTCATCGGAGCGTTGGACGCAATTGCCCCACAGGAAGAGAAGGTGTTTGTAGTGGGTCATGACTGGGGAGCCCTCACTGCATGGTCTCTTTCCCTCTATCGCCCAGAGCGAGTCAAGGCTATGCTTAACTTGAGTGTGCCTTTCACTCCCAGAAACCCCATTAGAAAGCCCCTTCACATCTTAAGGGCAGTCTATGGAAATGACTACTATATCTCCAGATTTCAGGTTTCTCTTGTCTTGTCCCCAATTTTACTCCAAAATGTTTTATTTTATCTATTGGATGGTAAGTGTTTGGTTGGTTATTGCTCAACGGCATTGTTACTTACAGGAGCCTGGAGATATAGAGGCTGAGTTTGCCCAGATTGGCACTGCAAGAGTCCTCAAGGAATTCCTCACATACCGCAATCCAGGTCCACTTTATCTGCCTAAGGGTAAAGGGTTTGGACATCCAGTTGATTCTCCCATAGTGTTGCCTGCATGGCTATCTGAAGAAGAATGTAACTACTATGCCAGCAAGTATGACAAGACTGGCTTCACAGGAGGATTGAACTACTACAGAAATTTGGATCTGTATGTGTTTAATTACCTTCACCTCCTACCCAATCAAATGCTAGCCACTTAATATATAAAATACTGTACTCATCTCATGTTTTCCCTTTCCTAATCAACACTAATTTACTTTGTTGCATTTGTAGAAATTGGGAGCTCACTGCTCCGTGGACTGGTGCTCAAGTCAAGATTCCAGTGAAGTTTATTGTGGGTGATCTTGACCTGACTTATAATGCACCGGGAGCAAAGGATTACATTCATAAAGGTGGGTTCAAGAGAGATGTGCCACTTCTGGAGGATGTGGTTGTAATTGAAGGTGCAGGGCATTTCATCCATCAAGAAAGGCCCCATGAGATCAACAAACACATCTTCGACTTCTTTGGAAATTTCTAATTTGCTCTCGACTCCTTATGCGTGTGCCCTTTTAATCTTCCTTTGTTTGCACCTTCGTCCTTCAGTTCTTGCTGGAGTTTGTATCTCTCACTCTCGATGGGTGTTTTATTAAGAGTGATATGAATAATGTCATTTGAATGAGGCGACAAAGTTCATTGTCCATGCACTATATTTACTTCCTCACGTTAAATGAAAAACAGGGTGAAAAAGAAAAAAAGTAAAAAGAAACATCTTGCAGGTCTAATAACGGCAGAATTATCCAAAATCCCTTTCCCAACTAGAGAACACTGTATGTGTTTGTCTGGAATCACGTTACACATATCATGAGGAACATGATGTGGATATGAGAGTTGCATTGCTTTCCCACATTAAAGCAAACAGGGTAATAGTAATTGACTAATTGAAGTCGTTTACGTCTTACTCTTACCACTAACCTACCGCTCATGGTAACATACAATAAAGGTTTTCATCAAGCCCAAACTTTATTTTGACTGGAATACTATATTTGCCACCATTATGGCCGCTTAACCTTCAAAACGAATCCATGTGCTCCACCATAATCATTATTTTTCACAGTAACAGTTAGTTATCACCATTTTCATGACACGTGCCTAAAATAGCACTTCCACTGAGATTCAGAGTACTGATTCAATGAAGAGAAAACAAATTGATAAGTATAGTGGAGATTTTATGGTGTGTCACTCTTTATTTCTCCTTGGCAAGAGATCCCCGATTCCCCATATCAAGAATTTCCGGGCTTTATTCTTTTTTCAACATTAAACTCTACGTCCACAAGGCCTGTAATACCCGCAGTGATTTTTTGACCTTCTTTCACAGGGCCAACACCTGGGGGAGTGCCTGCACATCATCATAATCTATGTTAGCTAGGCACCCTGTATTGCACCCATTATATTTAATCTAGAAAGGAACCTGATTAAGGGAAAAATAGGTTCACAAGTAAGGCTTGCAGTAAGTCAAGCTAAGCCTAGCTCAAGATAGCTAACTAAGAAATCAAGCTTATGAGTCAAATCAAAATTAAAACTAAATGTTAATATATTTTAAATAAAAGCATTACTAGCTACTACTATTTCATATATCCAGCCACTTAACAAAATATGAGTCAAACATGTGAAAACTCAAGCTTCGCTCATTTATAAACGAGCCAAAACTTTTAGTTCATTGAACTGATAATGATTTGAGCTGCATGCAGGTAAATGAGCTAGCTTGACTCATTTCAAGCCCTTTCCACAAGCATGATCTTGAGGCAAAATATGGCAACCTTTTCATTGTAATTGAATTAAAAAAATTACTTCATGAGGGCTTTTTGTTTTTTTATTTTTCAAAATAGTTTTAGGGAGGTTGGCCCATTCCAAGGATACGGGCCATACGGCATGTCATTAGTCATAGTTAAGGCTTATAGTAGAAATTACATATGAACTGCAAATCAATGTCTACCCACAGCAATTGAACCCCAGGATTTTTTTATCTAGGGTGCTCAATCCTATTAAGTGAACCAACCCTCATTGGCCCAAATGATAGTTCAAATAGTAGACAATATGCTAAGATTATTGGAGACATCTTTTCATCACGTAAAATATAGCACAAATATAAATATGCAGATGAAGTATCAATGCCATACCAGTTAGTATGACATCTCCTTCAAACAATGTCATGACAGAGCTTATGTGGCTAATTAAAAAGGGGATCTTGAAGATCATGTCCTTGGTTGAGCCCCTCTGCCGAATTTCCTCATCTACCTACATGAAAGCAAATCCATTTCTCTGCAATCAGTTTAGGATTCTAATGCATTATTGAAGCAATGCATAATCAATAATATTAGAAGTTTAGAACCAAGTTATAAAGAGAGAAGTACAAAACATCTCAAACCTTTAACCATAATTCTAGATCATCAGGGTTTGGTACAGTAGTCTTGGGCAACTGCAAAAAAAAATTAAAAATAAGTACAATTGAAGAATGTGGCTTATAAGTAGATGAGTAAAATAATATCCATGTGTGACCGTGACTCATTGCTTGCAAAATTTAAAATTTTGCCTATAAGAAGAATGAGTATTATTGAATTAAGGACCTACAATACTATATGCATGGGAAGCTGGTACAAGTTCTTCTTTCATTGCAAAAGCATCACATCCCAAATTTACAAGAAAGTAATGTATTATCCCCAGATCACATGTGCCACAGTAATGCTGGTGTAAGTAAATCAATTCCTTCTAAAGGCTATCAATGGCTGAAATTTGTATTATCGCCATTCATAGTTCCTGACTCCTTAATACTATCTAGGTTGGAGTGAACTCATTTTTTAACATTGCATTTATAAAAATGTTTCAGCATAAAATAAGCATCAGAGCATACACTTTCTTACAATAGAACTAATTGGTGTGAAAGTATCCTGGCCTTTTGCCAAACTCCATGGAAGACCTGCAGACTAATAGTGAAAGGGAAAAAAAGAAACTACGTCAATTATTAGAGGATGAAAATATCATGTCTAAATCACACATAAAAAAATATTTAAGCAGAAAATATAACACGTGTCAAAAGCAAAAGGGAATTAACATACAAATCATTTCATACTTGTTTGCATCCAAAGAGTATAAGTCCAATTGTTATGCATTTACATGCTTTTCTTGTGGGGGGGGGATATTTTCAGTATATTTTGGTGGTTGGTAATAATTTTCGAAAAACAGTTGCCACTGTATGGTGCACTTTCCACAAAAACATGTTCTCATGATTGGTGTGACAGTCAAAGGAAAATATCTTCCTACTTAATTATCACCACACATCAAATGAGAGCATCATTCAACAATTCCCTCCACCATCCTTCTGAGTCATACAACTTCACAGATGAAGAAACTACTCACTTGTGCTTCAATAAGTAACTGAGCACAAATCATTAATGTTGAGACCAGTTCTAAAAGTTGGTGACAGTTGAATTCAAAGTACTAATTTGTTTCCCAGATGTAAGAAGATCATGTCCAAGTTATGTCCCTCAAGCCTCAACATTGAAAGAGGAAATGGAAAAAGTTACCTTTGCAGCAGCTTGAAGATCCCTGGCAGTCATATCCAGTGCCAGTGCATAACCTGATATAGCAAAATGCATCTTAATTTGTCCATTTTAATAATAGCTTTCTTAAAAAAAAAAAAAGTAACTCCAGGCTCAGCATAACAACAATAAATTCAATCAACAGAAATAAGATTCCAACCATGGAAACTAAAAGAACTAATCCCACTACACAATAATAATGCTTGAGCTATAGAAACACCAAACAATTGTTCAAAACAGTGTGTTTAGCTAAGATCATTAATACTCACCCGCGACGTAATCCATAGCAGAGGATTCCGGCACATCACGTGCTTTCTTCCCGATGACGACGGCCAACTCGACCTCGTGATGCAGAGAACCCTCGTTGTGTGGGATTTGGATGGTTCCACCATTTTTCAAATAAGACGACGTCGGTTTCAGAAACAAGACTGGCTCCTGAAAAACATCTCGATTACTCAGATAAACAAAAAATGGCCATCGGAAGTTACAATGTTTATTCTTTAAGCGAGGGAAAATTGTGAGTGAGAGGTTCCAAATCGAAAGAGAAAATGAAGAGGGAGAGAGACCTTGGGAACGGCGTTGCCAAGTTCTTTAGCATGAGCGGCGTAGTTTCTGCCAACAGCGACGATCTTGGTGCTCAATTCCAAAAGCTTCTGACAAGCTGCAGTTGCCATTTTCCCAGCTCTCCCCAAACTCCTCAACTATGTCAAATCAAATGTCAATGACTACTACTCACACACGGCATGTCGTTTTGCCAAATCATTTCATCAATGCAAACTTGTATTTTAACCACCGAATAATTAAAATATTATAGATAGTTCTTACATAGTTAAAAAATTAAGTATAAATATCATAAGTTTTATTTTTCAAAAAATAAAAGATTAGGAGGATCTCAATTAGAACTTATTAATGCGTTTTTTAATTAATACGTTTTAAAATTTTTAAAAATAATACAATAATAAGAGATTCAAATCATGTGAATAATAGTATTAGATAGCTAGGGAGAAATTCATATTATCTCAAATTTAATAATTTTTAAAATAAAATAAAATACCATAAAAATTAATGTGAAAATTTTGTTTGTGTAAGAATAAATATGAGAGCTATGTTAGGACTCGAATTTAATATATAAAAATAAATTATTATGACTACTCAAAGGTGAGTGTTAATATTTCTAATTTTTCAAAGAAATCTTTTTTTTAGTTGTTAAAGAGCTTGATTTTTCTCATACCTAAAATTCTTTACACTTCCTCTCCACCATATTATTTACACTAATTTGGATATGTGATGAAAATTGGAGCAAAATAGAATGCAATGGAGTGGAACTTAACAAAATAAGTTTGCGGTTATATCAACTAGATATGTTAAAGTAAGTTTTGTGGAGAAGAAAAAGTAAGTATGGAATAAAATCCATTTCATTATATATGTTTCATTTTATTCCATATTATTTTAAATAATTCAAACAATAGGACATTTGATAATTATATTCTATTCGGATCGATTTTTCGTTTCCATCAATCCAAATCATCTTTATGGTGAAAATGGAGAGAAAAACTCCGCTTGGTCTGTTTGGTTGTCAGTTTTAAATTTTTATTTTTTTAAAATTAAAAGTCTAAAACAAAATTTCAATTTTATAAATTCAATTCTAGTCTTTAGTGGTTTCAAGTTTTTAAAAGTTGTTTTTAACCTTATGGAATCATTTATTAATCAAAATAAGGGAGATGAGATAGGATTAAACTATCTAACCTCATTTGCTCCAATGAAAGAGGGTACCAAGCAATGGTGGTAATGGAGACGGTCGAGTGATGACAATAGTAATGGGGTTTTGAATGATGAGATGGTATTGGAGGATGTCAAGTGACAACAATAATGCTGTAATTTTTGCTTTAAGTGAATGTTGGATATGTGTTGATCCGGAGAAAATGAAAAAAAAAATGAAGAAGAAAAGTTCAAGGCTTTTTTCAAGATTTCTGTTTTAGGAGGTTCTTAGGTTCTTTTCTATTGTTATTAGGATTGCTAAATTGATTACTTTGTGAATATGCATGTTTGGTTGATTGTATTGATATATAGTGTATTGTTGTAATACTCTCATTTTAGCATTGTATAAGCATTTTAAGTGCCACATAGTGTTTGTTCAATGAATCATTGATCATTTGACAAAATATTGAGACAAAATTAAACTTTTAAATGAATGTCAAACCTCAAAATAAAACATATATAATGTAAATAGACTAAACTTGTACCTCAGTTTGATCTTAGTTTGATCTTAACTTATTTCTACCCAGCTGCTAGCAAATCAAATGCATTGTGCAAAGGAAGCTGATAGACGGTCATTTGTTTATAAACCACATAATAAATGTTACTAATGTTACCCCAAGGATTTACATTTACTCCGCCAAAGCGTGAATATAATCATTAAATAAAAAATTATCAATTAAAACTATGATAAAATTGTTAAAATATACGCATAATACATTGACTTAAACTTAATCCTTTGCCTAAAATAATACTTAGAAAATTGGGTATCAGAGTTACTCGGTCCAAAAAATAAAGAAAAATGCTAATATGACACTATTGCTAACATATTTTTTATTATTGAATAAATTTCATATAAGTCTTGCTAAATAAAAAATCGACCCATGTTACGTAATAAAACACACATGTAATTCACATAATAAAAAAAATGTTAAAAAAATGTTGTAAACATTTTTCAAAAGTAAAATTTGTTTCAATTTTAGAATTACGTTGCGGGCGTTTTGTTTATCAGAATAATTATGATAAATTTGAGATGTTAACTTTGATCAATTTTAATTGCTCCTGGTTCATATATTTCTTATTAAGGTCAATATAAAGATTCCAGAAATTATCCCTTTGTAATCAAATTTCATCTCAAATGCAACATGAGGAGCTCCGGATTTTCAATTAATTGTTTCCACTCATTGCAAAATCTTGCAACAGTTGCTCCGTCCAAAACTCTGTGATCTGCACCAATATTAACCTGGAAGCAGAAAATTTAATCAGATAGTGTAGCATATACAAAATCAGTTGAATAAAATAGAATGAATCAAGAAAGTAAAATGAATTTACTTAATCTAATAGTGTAGTATAAAAACAAATCATCCTCTAACCCACTCAAAAATCAAAATAAAGCATAACAACATTTCCTTAATAAATATACAATAGCCAATTGAGGGAAATATTGCATCCATGCTTCGAACATGCTTACGTTTTTTAACCCATAAAAAAAATCTGCTTACTTTGTCATCAACCTACAAAAAAATTGTCTAATGCAAGTTCAACCATTACATCTAAGCTACCTAACTACTGTTATAAAGCCAATATAGATAGTCATACTACACAAGATGAATTTGCAGTAACCTAGATGTAAGGTAATGACTTATTATCTATGAAACCCTTTCCAACAGCAAAATTAGGGGGATGCACTATAATCACATTCACCAATAAAGTGGACATGCTACACTATGTGCTAGAATCATTGGAGCTCATCAGCTTAATGTAATATATTTTTTTATAATATGTTTATGACTTACTCATATAAGTAGTATACCAAACCCGAGGGTCAAACCCACAGCTATGTCTGTGGGGGATTCCCGGTCAAAGACAAAAAATATAAGTAGTATACCAATGAAAATATGCAAGACTTACAGTCATGAGCGATACAGGATACACATTTCCATCATCAGCAAACTGCGGAACTTTCTGAATTCGACCAATGGCAATAATGGAGACTTCAGGCAGATTGAGAAGTGGGGAACCAAACTTTCCACCAATTGCTCCAATGTTGCTTAAAGTAATTGTCCCACCACATATATCCTCAGAACTTAGCTTGTTATCTGAAGCAAATTGTTGCAATCTTGCCAGCTCTTTCGTTATCTATGTAAATAAAGAATATTTGATTGATAAGAACATATAAAAAAATATGCCATATAAGAATGTAAGACACATCATTCTCAAATGTGCTTTATACAAATTGCACACAGGGGAATGCTATGTAAACTAAAGATTTTCCCCAAATACTACCACAACCGGGCCTTGTCCCCAATCTGAAATCATCAATAAAAGCAGAGGTTCATACTGGGTAAGATGGGAACAGAACCCACCCAAAAATCTTACTAAGCAGAATGCTAAATAAGAGGCTGAATGCCTTTTTCCCCTTGTAAGGAGTCTGAGAAAATAGCCTTCTTCTCTAATGAGACTTAGCTTTGAGAATAATTACATTCAAGTTAGAAACTTAAATCAAGAATTAAAGTATATGTTGTTCAAGCAGTTCAAATCATGAATCATATTTATCATCATAGCCCTCAAACTACACAGCAACAATAGGCAATCACTCCAACCAAAACAAGAAAGGGTGAATAAGGCACATCTAGCAATATGCATATACATAGACAATAATAAGATTGTAAACTAACCTCCAATATGGAAAGAGACTGAACATTTTTTATGTTTGGCACAACAAGACCATTTGGTGTTGCCATGGCAATTCCAATGTTGTGGGAACCTATAACAAATAAATCTATTGTGTCAAATTTGGAATGATAGCTTCTGCCTAAAACAAATGGTTAAATTGACAGCCGTCACATATCAATCAACACTAACTGGAAAAGAAGTTCAACATCAAGTACTTCTTTAAGCCCATTCTCAGCATGAGAACAATATAATAATATATTATGCTAGGAAACTATGAAAACATTATCCTTGTGAATCCTATGGTCAATGTCATTGCCTCAAACTATATGAGATAGAGATACATTAGGTGAAGATAAACTTCACAAACACTTACATGATGTGCCACAAATACAAACACAGTAGATCAATTTAAAGGTTATTTTGAACATATATGAGGAGGTGCCATTAAAACCAAAGACAATTGGCTAATGAGAGCAACCTCTTTCATCTTACCATAATATTTAAAACAGTTACTTTTTCCTTGAATACATATACTTTTTTACTATGAAACAACCTAATATTTGTTACAAAAATATTTAAACACAATCAAGCTTCAAAGAAAGGTAGCAAAATTTTATCAATCACTCATCAGATTATGTCTAAGAAGTAAGAAACAAACCTTTGAGGATGACCTCCAATGCATCCTCTTTGAAGCAACTGTTCACAGATGGGTACTTGAGGAGGGCCATTGACAGTGATTTGATTAATATTGGAAGGAAGGTGTGCTTGACATCTGGATAAGGATTATTTTTCTGAAAAGATGTTTTAAGCTTCACTAGGGCATCACAGTTTATCTCATCTACATAGTGAAAATGTGGGACTTTGGCAGCCAGAGACATTGATTTTACCATTGCTCTTTGGTATCCCCTACAAAAAGAAGAGAAAACAAAATACCATTAACTTTCTCATGACCGAGTTCTTTATAATAAGTTTTAGGACTGAGAGTAAAAAGGAAAACACTTTCACCTTCATACTTTTGCGACACTCATGTTCATCACAGTTTTCTACGAATTAACATAAATGGTTTGTGGCAAAAATTGATGATAGATTGACATTCATGACCATCTCATCAGAAAAAGAAAAATGATAAGAGTTGAAATTCATGTCTGTATTGAATTTTACCTAAGGGGAAGTATCCTGTCCTCAGACGGCCTATCATATTTAGTTGTCACATCACAGTTGTATCCTTCTGCTTCCTGAAACTGTTCTCCTAAATCAGCATGCAAAACAGCAGATGGATTTTGAATTATTCCTTTATTGATAGCAAAATTGAGCACGTCTTCTTTTAAAACCCTTCCATCTTTTCCAGTTCCACAGACTTCATTTATATCTATACCATGTTGCTTTGCTAGACTTCTTACAGCAGGTGTTGATAGAACTCCAGTTCGTTTCCCTTTTTCAGGATCAGAATCTAGAGACTTCACATTTTCTGAATCATCAAAAGTTACTGTAGTAAATGCAGACTCATTAACTAATATCTGATCAGAATCAGGTGACTTAGCATTTTCTGAATCACCAAAAGTCACTGGAGGACATGCAGACTCATCAACTATTATCTTTAAAAGGGTTTCTCCAACCTGAAATTTTACCCAACAGAAGCTCAAATATATCTGTAGCCTAATATTTTATAACCAAAACATTAATGTAAGATTTAGATCATTAATATATCTATATCTTCCTCAGTTAGGGGTATTTTTCTCATCTAGAAGTGGTCTCTCAAAATATATAAAATTTGATTAAGTCTAATCTCAAATGGAGTATATTTTAATAAACTTCTCCCTACCAAGTCCCTGAATTGCCTTGATTATATTCATTTCATGCCTCACAGAGGACAGAACTAGCACAACTTGTTTGAGGTTGCAAACTGCATATATGCCTCATACATAATGAACTTTTTCATCACAAATTTGACTATGGGGAAACTTTTCTAATTTTTTGGGGTGTGGACTACTGTCTCAACCATCAATCTAGCTAGACCCTTCTCACACTAATGTACTCTAACAATTTCTAAATTTATAAGCATCATCTTGGTGAATTATATCCAACAGTATGAGATTTCATATCACCTTTACAATATCACCAGGAACGTAGAGAATGTCAGAAATTTTTCCTTTGTAGCGACTTGTAATTTCTATAGTAGCTTTATCACTTTGAACTTCACAAAGTGGTTGAAAGTCTTCAATATAATCCCCCTGCCAATATTACATAATATAATAAATTAATAAACTTTATTTGAAAAGATATCCATGTCAATTGTCAAATGGAATAAAAATAAAGCAAGGCTACTCACAACCAACTTCTGCACAAAAAGATTAAAACTAGCTTTGCAAAATGTTGAATGAATGTTTTATCATATTAACAGTCTGAAGAGCCAGTTTCCAATTGAAAAAAGAGCACCAATATCTGAACTTTTTTAATACACCTAGAAAGTATGTTGCATTTTTTTTTTTCTTTAGCGCATAGGAAAGCATTATATTTGAAATTTGAAAAGCTCACTCACCTCTTGGACATGCCATTTGAGAAGTTCACATTCTGCAATACCTTCACCCGTCTGTGCCAACGGGACATCCACTATCTTACCCGCAGGAAGATCAAGAGCAGGTTGAGTAGAAAACCAATATCTCTTCACATGCGAAAAATTGAACTACAAAATGGAGATTCAAGGGGCTAATGAAATCCACCAAACTTATCATAAATCCACACACAGTCACACAAAGGGCTCATGCAATTAGTGAAACTTGTAAAAATTTCAACTTTAATATTAATCATTATGTAGCCACCAATAATAATGGGCACTAACAAGTAATGAAGCTCACTGATAAAAGGGGGTCTCACATCTATACGAGCATTAGCTTTAGCGAACAGGAAAGACTGCGAAACAGAGGAATGGGAAGGGGAGGAACACCCAGAAAAGAACCTCTCAGAACCAGAGGAAGCTGAAACAGAGGGATGGAACAGTCGCCGGCCGGAGATCCAAACTCTCCTCTGCCATATTCGGCTGATCAGCATCTTGAAACGGCCAAGCGAGACGAAAAGAAGTGACTTTTTTTTTTGTTTAATTTCTGTTCAGTGTTGTGCTGATGCTGAGAAAAGGTAGAGGCGTTTGGAAATGAAACAAGTAACCCAAATGGGATTGGAATTAGTATGATCCTTCTTAA
This sequence comes from Sesbania bispinosa, assembly GCA_026901365.1. Lineage (NCBI taxonomy): Eukaryota > Viridiplantae > Streptophyta > Magnoliopsida > Fabales > Fabaceae > Sesbania > Sesbania bispinosa. The sequence goes on from QLOH01000394.1 coordinate 739,386, forward strand.
CTAAGATCAGATATGGGGCTTTGGATTTGGATTGGGAAGTGCATTGCATGCTGACAAGTTGCTGACTGTTAATAATGTAGTACTTGTTTGAACTTGGTATGGATGGATAAGGACTAATTAAAATATATTCAAAAGACTTATCACTTTTGTTTACTCTTTAGAACAAGGAAGGTGAGTTAAATGGATTGCCTTAAATAATATTAAAAAGAAAAGCTAAACGCAAACACGATTTTGTAAGTGGAAAAGATAGGTTTATGGTGTGTTTGGTTTACATTGTGGATTCCGCTATTTTTAGTAGTGTTTGTCCAGATTCACGTTTAAAATGTGATTTTCGGGTAAACTAAACACATGATTAGTGTTGAAACGTCGTTAACTCACATTTTCAATGCTAGAAATAATTGTATTAGGAAATCTAAACTTGAGTTTGGCTAGTTTCAACGCTGTACACACCTAGTCCCTCCGTTTTTTATTTTTCGTTAAAGATTTTTATATAATAATTAAATTAAATAATGTAATAACTATTTCCCTTTTTTCTTAATACGTTACTTATTTTTCTCTCATTAATATACATAATATTTCTCTTTTTTCAATTAAATGAATTTCTTTTCCAAATTTGTTTTTATCTCTTACCATATGTTTTTATTGTTAGAAACATAAAATATACATTTATTAATATTTTGAATTTGTAGAATATTTCTGATATAGCTTTATAATAATTATATAAAATAAAAAAGAATCAGATTAAGAAAGAGTAAAGTGAAAAAATAATATCTATTATTTCCTTGGTATCTGAAAATGACACTTATTTATAAACAAATTTGAAACCCTAAAACAACATATGAAACAAAACAAAGGGAGCAACTTCTTTCCACTAAAAATTTAAGTATGAGAAGTGAAGAAAAAACGAAAAAAAAAAGAAAAGAAATGAGGAGATAAAAAATTGATAAATCTGATAATTGAAGTAATATATAAGGAAAAGATATACAGAGAAAAATGAGGTGTAAAAGTGGGTGTAATAAAAATGAAGGTGGAAAAATCAATGTTATTTATAAGGGAGAGGTGATATATATGGGAGCTTTCAAAATGGATCGGTCTAGTCTCACCGGCTCGTAAAAAGTCCACAAAAATATAGGAATTTGACCTTTGTTTTAGAAATCTGAATAACTTAGGAGTTTTCTAATCTGGTCCGCTAAAGTACGCTAACCACAAAAAAATCACAAAAAGCCCGTAAAACTCACAAAAAAAAGATGGACCACCCAAAGGTTGAGACCTTTGTTTTATAAACTCGGATAATTCTCGAACTATTTAGCCAGACTCATAAAAACTCGCTAACCACATCGTGTTGGGCCAAGTAGCTCGAAGTAACAGCTCTAGATGTATAACCAATTTCTTTTTTTACAAAAAATATATAATAGTAACAATTATTCTATGGGATGGTATTTTTAATATTATAAAATTATAAAATATATAAATAATGTTGATAAAACTTTTTAAATTATAAAAAAGTTATTTTCAACTAGTCTAAAGATATTTTGAAAGCTATCGATTTTGAAAATCTGAAAACAAAAATAGTTTAAACTTTAAAGATATTTCCAACCTTTCTTTTCATTTTTTTAGTCTAAAGATATGTTTTCAATAAATGAAACATAGTATAAAACCCTAATTACCTATCAAATATTGACGTAAATTTGTTACACTGCATAAATATAGTTATGTATCTTGTCAAATTATAGTATAAATCAATTTATTTCATTCAACAATTTCATATATTTGCAATTATAATTTTTTACCATAATTCTTCCAAAATCATTATCATCAAAATTATGAGTTATTCTTTCATTTTATCTTTATTATCAAAACAAAAACATAAACTGAAAAATATGAAATAAAACATATATGATAATTTAGTAAGGAAATTTATTTTATATTTTAAAAATATAAACTTTAAAGAAAATTATAATAAATTTAATTAATTTAGAAATGCCTAATTTTAGAACTCAATTTATGTCTAAATGTTTATTGGGCCGGGCCTGGTGATCTTTACTGAACCTATAAGGCACTACTTGAGGATGTGGTTGTAATTAAAGGGGCAGAACACTTCCTTCTTCATCCATCAAGAAAGGGCCGAAAAGATCAAAAGTCAAAACCATGCACCTGAGTGTCTTCTTGTTGTTGGACTTGGGCATGTGTCCCTTCCCTGTGTTCATCTTCGTCCTTCAGTTCAATTATTTTGCATGTCTATTAACGGCAGAATTATCTGAAGTCCCTTTTCCCTCTGGCCCGTATTGTAACAGGTTAGCCCACGAGTCTAATTCTGTATTGGGTACCTGTGGTTGCTAACCCGTTGCATTACGGGCCAGTGGGCTGTTAATGGGCCGTTTTGGTTGGGTGTTGTGGCTGTTGGCACCTTTTTTTTTTCTCTTGTAACACCTTTGCTCTCAATGATAAATTGATAATATCTCACATCTCTAGCTAGTGCATTGATCAGAATTTTGTACTTGCAGATTGATCGTGTCCCTCTTTTTCTTTTTTCTTCAAATGTTGTGGTTCAATAAATTATATTTGTCCCTTTCACATAGATCAAGTTCAGTTTTATTTTGATTGTGTTTCTCGTGGATTGATGATCATAGAACTTCAGGTTTATGTCAAGTAGCTCACATGCTCTTGCACCCTACCCTGTCTTCGAGAGCCAATCCTATACATGATTACCTTACCTGCCCTATTAATTTATATGATCGATTTGAATGCTTATCCCCTCCTTTTTACTTTCCTGATCTAAAGTCTAAACTTCCATTTTTAGATATGAATATCTGGTCATTCCCCTCACTCCTCTAGTGTATTTTCATCGACATTCAAAGCAGACGTCGCAAGCTTTTGTCCCATTCAAAGCCAAAGGAAATCATGTATAAATTCCATTGATTACTCAATAAAGAATATCACATTCCATTCATTTTTTGTTAATAAAATATATATCATTCACTTTCAACCAATTAAGAACACTGGTAAAATTGAAAACCCAATTAAACAAGAAGCAAAAGGAGCAAGCAATGGAGCATGAACAGCTAGCATCGTATATAGATGTAAAGATTCTAACTTCGTAGGACCGTGTTTGTTAATTTGGGCTAGTGCGTTGGGCAAACCCTTTTGTATAAAAAGAGAAAATATTTGCTGTGAGTAGAAGTATTATCTTTGAAAGCATGTCTGAATAGCTAGTGGGATTAAAAAAATCAGAACAAGAAACAAGTAGATGGAGTGGGCTATATATTTTTACTTAATCTTTAGAATTGGGATAGGCCCATCTATAAATAATGCAATGCAACTGATTATAGGTGAGATATATATGTCTATCTCTCTTTAGTCTTCCTGAAGCGATTCTGTAAAATGATGAAATTAAAGAAACGTCCAATTGGCACGGAAAGAAACAGAAAGGCGTTGGTTGTTGTAATTTTATATTATGGGACCAATGGTATCGAATAAACCATTGGGATGGGGGGTGTGACAATTTGATCCTTTATATCATTAATTCCTTTCCTCACTAGCTAGCTAGCTACCATTCACATCATATGACTTAGGAACGCACGTATAAAATCCCATCTTAATTTGATGATGATAAAAGTTAACAGAGAGGTGCCACTTGTCGACAGGATGAAGTGTGGGGATCATAGTTGTTGATGGAGATATTTTCCCGGTCATTTGGTGCAACTAGATTCCACATGCATGGTTCCATATAGGTGCGACAAGAATAAATATATATAAAACAGTTTTTTTAGAAAAGGTTGAGTGAGATTTTCTGTATAAATAATGGAACACAAAAATATATAAGACTAGTAGTTAAAACTCTTTTACACCCCCCCTAAAAATATCCTTATTCATTAATATTATATCCTCAGTAAAAAATAAAGAAAATAAAAAAATTACTAGTTAATGGATGAGTAATACTATAAGTGAAAAATTCCTCTTAAAATTTGGTGAATTTTCCTCATAGGAGCACTTGGTGAACTTTCCTCGTAAGAGCACCCCAAAACTCTTTTATTGGAAAAGCTTATGAAGTAAAGCTTTCACTTGTACTTCTCCATATGAAAATGATTAACACAAGGACAAGGAAAGAATAATATAAGAATAAAAAATTTAATCTTTTTAGGAGGGTTCATTACCTTTAATAAATATGTTAATTGAAATAAAAACATAAATCAAAACAAGAGAAGAACGCAATCAAAAGTTAAAAGAAAGAGATTTAATATGAACATATTTGATCCTTGAGAGAATAATTGGTCACTTTTTTAATGGAAATTAAGGTATTTTGAGAGGTTTTTAGAGTTTAGAAGATAGTCACGTGTTTCTACAGCATGCAATCCCTAATAAAGTCATTTTCAAATGTCAATGACTAAATTGTCCGATGTTAAAAAGTTAATGACTAACTTGCATGTTTTTTGGATTCTACGTGTCATTTAACGTGACAACTTAGCTCTCCATAATTAACGAAAAATGTGACGTTGGACTAAACTGATAGAAGGTAAAGAATGTAGGGGACTAATGTGGTCATTTTTAAAAGTCAAGGACTAAATTGCCCGACGCAAAAAAGTGGGATTTAATTGATATACACTGTTAGTGTAAAGAAATTTTACACAGATATCCAATGGTGTGCTGCCACGTCATTTAATGAATATGACACCTGATGTGCTATTAAATTCAATAAATGATGTGACAGCACATCATTAGATGTCCGTGTAAAACTTCTTTACACTGACAGTGTATATATATTAAACTCAAAAAAGTGAGGGACCAATTTATTACTAAAAAAATACAGTACTAGTTAATCGATGAGTAATATTAGAAATAAAAAATTCCTCCTAAAATATAAGTTGCTAATTTTACTATGACTTCCCTACCTAGTTACTCCCTCTGGTCCTATTTATAAGACAAAGTTTGACACTTTTCACTGGTCCTATTTATAAGACAAAGTACATAAATCTAGGAGCATTTATTGTTTTTCCTCATATTTGCTCTTGTTGACCATTAAAGGTTTCAAGGTGGCACAAGTATCATAGTAATGACATTTAATTTTAAATAGAGGTAAACTTGTAATCTTATAGACTAATTTCTTGAAAATCAACGCATTAATTATTTTTCTTAATACGTGTATTTTTGTCTGAATTGTCTTATAAATAGGACCGGAGGGAGTATTAATTATCTTCTCATTAATTATCATGAGAAATGAGGATGTGGATTATATTCCAAGTACTTTGCTGCTGCATGTGACAATTTTACCAAAGTAGCTTCAAGAAAGAGAAATTACTTAAATCAGATTTTGGATGAAATTCGAAAGCTTACTATAAAGTATGAGAAATTAGTGGATGGGAGTATTAATTATCTTCTTATTAATTATCTTCCATTAATTACTCATTAGACTTCCTAAATGTTGTAAATACTTTTATTCTTTCAGAGTTCCAATATAAATCTGTCTCTTTAGATCTATATCCTAATCCGTTATGGTTAAAGTCAAATTTAAAATCAAAGTCAAGAAAAAAAGGCTTGATGCCGATTGGCTCATATTAAGGGATTTGACCCTCATAATCATGACTGACAAAAAAAACCTAAACGGTCACCTTTAAAAACCGATGGTCTTCATTGGTTTGGTTCATTCTGATTAACCGAACCGAACAAATCAAACTCGTCAATAATTTGTTTGGGTAACAGATCAGATATATTGGACCTGTTACCCGAACCGAACCACCCATAAATTAAAAATATACTAAAAAATTGGGAAAAAAAGAGAGATTAAAAATCAACATGATTTTTTTATCATAGTGAAGAGATTAAACATGAGGTTTTAATGTTTTATCATAGATTATCTTTTTCTTAAATGAATTTTTCGATTAAAAAATAAAAAATAATTGTTTGTATTGTAATGGTAAAATTTATTATATGATTGAACCGAACCGAACCGAACCGACCCATTCTTGATCGGTTTGGTTTAGTTCGTGTCACTTACAAAAAAAAAACAAAAAAAATTGAAAATTTCAAAACGAACCAAACAATTTTATTTTATCCAAATTTATTTTTCCTACCAAACTGAACCCAAGCAACCCGTGAACACTTCTAAATACCACCCAAAACTACCATCACAGGAAAGTGATCATAGGAAGGGACGGATTGAAGGGGGGCGAGCATGGGCTTTGCCCCCCTCCCCCACTCTACTACATACACATTATATATAACATATTATTAATATATATATATATAATAAAAATACTTAAATAAAATAAGTGGGATATATTTATTTTTTATAATCTAAATTTTATTTAATATTTGTTATTAAAATTTAGTTATTTTAAGTGATTTCTATCAAAAAAAAATTATTTAATACAGATATTATTATTGATAAATTTTATAACATGAATGTATTATATGTATAACTTAAAAAAAAATAGGACAAATTTGACCAATATTTAATATTTATTATTAAAAAAAATTAACCCCCCGTTAATACAAATCCTAGATCTGTCCCTGATCATAGGTATAGCATAAAATGGACTTGACCTAGGGGAGGAAAACCATCTTCACCAACGTTTACCATACAGAACTAACCCAAGTATCCCTTTCTTGAGTCCAAAAGTTTTACGTGAACAATGACCTATTAACATACTCCTTTTCAAAAGAAAAAAAATGCATAATGCATTGATTCAGTAGAAGGCTTAGACCTCTTGGCGCAATGTTTATAAATTGCCACAAAAATATTAAAATACTCATTCTTTTTTTGAAAAATTACATAATTATTATAACTTTTTTAATCACATTTTTAATAAAAATGTAGTTTTTCTTTTAAAAAAATACAAATAATTAAACGACACTCCTTAAAGGTTATGTAGTGGTCTAAAAATAGTCTCAGATTCTGTGGTTATGAAATTTGAAAGAAACTAACACTTTCATGCCTAATTTTAAGCGAAGGGATAATCAATATATATATATATGGTCAACCAAATTGAAAGAGTGAAAAGGATGCATATAGATATGGCTAGCCATGCAGCTTATATAGGCATGGCATGGTTTCGTTATTTGTCAAATTCTAGACTTTTCCACCCACCGCCCACGTTCTCACTATAATGAGTTCATTTGTGGAAAACCACCTTTATCTTTTGTGTTGAGTGAAAGTCTTGGCTTCTCATTATTATCACAAGAAATTTTCTACTCTCTACATATATATATTTGGTGTTATTGCTCACTTTCATTAATAACATCTTTAATGCTACAATTGACATAACCGAGTCATCAGAATAATACTTTTATTTTTAGTTTATATATGTTCCCAGATCTAAGATTAATTAATCCCTCCATATATATTGAGTGTATAATAGCGCATGTGTGTGTGAGAGAGAGATGAAAAATACGAAATTTATTATATTTTTTTTTTCAAGTTATTGGAAATGAAGCAGAAAGAGCTTCTTTTTGTTCCGAAATGTAATGAGAAGTTTGTGGCTTTGTCAGTGTGAGGGACATATTTACACATAGATGCATGACTTACAAGTGTGATCTCTTGCGTGATCCAATAGGAAAATTGTGTGAGGTTGGAACATTGGTGCATACACGTGGTTAAAAGCAATTTTGCTTACAACACAATCTAATCTTGGACCTGTTTAATTAATTAGTTAATTTTCTGATGTGGACTGAAGGCCCCAAAATCCTAATGCTGGTAGTTTCAAAGGCCCTACTGCTCATAACTTACTGAAGTGACACCATACTAGCAACTTATCAAATCAAAAGTCATATTATATATAGCAATATTCTCCAATCAAAACTCCATGCTTCCTTTTCTTTATAACCTTTTGTACTTCAATCATGCTTTAGAATATCTGTTCTGAAACAGGGTTCAATTATGAATATTCTACATTATTATTATTATTATTATTGCAAATAAAATTTACTATCCATCACAATAGAATTAGTGTTGATGTAGCAATGAAAGTACTATTAAACATGGCAAGTAACAAGGCGTGTCACTCCTCAAACCACAGGGTGTCATTGCATGAGATCTATTGAACAACCGTCAGCACCCAAAATACACCAAACAAGTTCTCTGTAGCTCTATAATAACAATGGCTTCAATTCCCGCACATGCATAACTATCTTACTTTTTATAACATGTAGAAAAAATTTCTGGTAATACAGCATATATACATTTTTTATCGGGTAGATGCTTCGACATATATGGAAAAAGGACAAATTAAGTAGGATTTGGGTTTGCGCCATCAATAATATATCACACTGTCTAAATAGTAAATAAGGTCTTTTTGTATATCAGTTAGGTATATATTAGTTTCTGGATTCTGTTTTAGACCAACTTTTGTATATACGTTTCTATTAAGGATAATCAATCAATTTACAAGTTTAAAATAATTTTTAAATGTATTTGGATATCTTTTTTATTATTGTTTTAATAATTAGTTATACTTAGCAGTTAGCAGACACGTGTTTACACAAAAATCACACTGTTTTAACCTATCCCTTCCAACATGTTTAATGCGAATTTGAATATACCATCTTTGTAATGTTTTCATAAGGTGGCATAATAACAAGGTCCCAAAGAAGTATCTTCAATTTTGTTTCCGACTTTGGAGTAGTAGCCACTAGCCAGGAATACTTCAATATATATGTCCACTCCAGCAGAAAACAGGGCGTGCAAGTGCAAGATCATATGGAGATTAATTCATCATCTAGTCTTACTGCCTCACATTTACACAAGATTTGAACATATATATACAAAAACCAACAACAAATTATTAATTCTTGGGCTTTCTTATTAAATTTAAATTTTTGGTACAGTTTATCAGTCAAGAAAACATGTTTCACTGTTTCAGTGACAGTTATCAGTATCATACATGTTTAAACTTTATATTTATACTTGAAGAATGTTGTACCAAAAGATCAAAATACTTAAAAGACTAGTGTTAGATTTTCTTTATTTTAAACCACATGTATACTCTACGGAAGTCAATTCTACCGGGCTTGGTAACATCCATACCATAATGGAGCTAACTTTTTTATGAGAGAATTTTTCTATTCACAATACTCGAATCTCATGACAAGGTATTGGTAGTGTTAGTTATTCCTAGACTTTTAGGATCATTCTCTTGAGACCTAAAAATTATATTACGTTTTTTGAGCATGTCCATCAATGCTACGTAACTGGCCACACCCTCCAAACCTTATAAAAGGATATCTATGCTCACTTCTCACACAGTCACACCCACTTTGCTTCCCTTCTCCTTCCTGGTCCCCTCTCCTTTTGTGCTTGAAAGAGTACTGTCTTGTAGATTGAAAAAACAAAACAAAACAAAAAAACCTTCTTCTGATCAATCCTCATAATTCTATCTCAAATCACACAAATAAGGTTAAGATGCTTGCGGAGAAGGAATCTCAAAAAACATACCCCAAACTTGCTGAGGTATACCAGACCTTACAACTAATCTTTCTCTTTTTTTTTCCCCATGATTTTCAGTTAGCACTGTCTCTCACAACACATATTATATATATATTACACTCACTAACATGGTGCACTGATTTTTGTTGATGCTATTAGGTATTGGAGGAACTAAAGAGAATGACAGACATAGGGTTCCCAATAGCAGCCATGAGCCTTGTGAATTACCTCAAAAACATGACCTTAGTGATGTGCATGGGAAGATTGGGAAGTCTAGAGTTAGCTGGTGGTGCTTTAGCCATAGGCTTCACCAACATAACCGGTTACTCTGTTCTATCAGGTCTAGCCATGGGAATGGAGCCACTCTGCAGCCAAGCCTTTGGTTCTAGAAACTTCTCCTTAGTCTCTGTCACATTACAGAGGACAATTCTCATGCTATTGCTATGTTCTCTTCTCATTTCTCTTCTATGGCTCAACCTTGAACCTCTCATGCTTTGTCTTCATCAAAACCCAGACATAACCCAAATTGCAAGCCTCTATTGCAGATTCTCCATCCCTGACCTCATTGCCAATACCTTTCTTCACCCTCTTCGTATCTATCTACGCAGCAAAGGCAAAACTTGGCCACTAATGTGGTGCACTTTACTATCAATTCTTCTACACATTCCAATCATTTATCTTTTTACCTTCAAATTCCACTTTGGTGTACAAGGAATCGCTATTTCAGCTTTTGTTGCCAATTTCAACAACCTTTTCTTCCTTCTCTTCTACATGCTCTGTTCACGTTCCCCTGAAGAGTCTCTAATTTCAGCTCCATTGATAATAATGTCACATAGTGGTGGTGCTAATGCTATTGCTACAATAGGAAAAGAATGGGGCTTGTTGATGAAGTTTTGTATACAAAGTTGTCTTGCTGTTTGTTTGGAATGGTGGTGGTATGAATTCATGACAATTTTAGCAGGTTACCTTTATAACCCTCGTGTTGCTTTAGCCACTGCTGGAATAGTGATACAAACAACTTCTCTTATGTACACTTTACCAACAGCACTGAGTGCATCAGTTTCCACCAGAGTAGGAAATGAACTTGGGGCTGGTCAACCTGAAAAGGCAAGATTGTCAACTGTGGTAGCTATTGGATTAGCACTTGGAAGCTCAATTTTGGGGTTGTTATGGACCACAATTGGGAGGGAAAAATGGGGGAGAGTGTTTACTAGTGACATTGAGGTGTTAGAGTTGAGCAATGTTGTGTTACCAATAATTGGGTTATGTGAGTTGGCGAATTGTCCACAAACTACAGGGTGTGGAATTCTTAGAGGAAGTGCAAGGCCTGGTGTTGGGGCAGTTATAAACTTTTGTTCATTTTACTTGATGGGAGCACCAGTGGCATTGATTTTGGCCTTTGTTTGGAATTTTGGGATGGTGGGTCTCTGTTATGGGCTGCTGACAGCGCAAATTGCATGTGTGGTCTCAGTTTTAGTTGTGGTATATAAAACGGATTGGGAAAAGGAGTCATTCAAAGCCAAAAGCTTGGTCTCATGGGACACATTATTTGCACATGCACACCAAACAGTCAAATGTGAAGAATGTATTGTCTTTCTCAATGAGAACAACTCACAAAACTGAAGAAAGATAGCTAGATATATAGCACCCAATAACTTTGGAAGGAACTCAACATATACACCCAAATGAAAGCTCAGATAATAACCATATATACTTCTTCATTTTTGTTGTGATTAATTATGCATATATATGTATTTGCCCAACTAATTGCTATATTAGATGAATTAATATTGGTATTTCTATTTCAAATTTGAAGTTTGGACCTCATTGAAAACGAGTAGGATATGTCATATGTAGGACTCGTTTGGTCTAAGTATCTTCTTCATGTGCGAGCATGTGTGGAAAAGCATACATGTGTGGGGACACATGGAAATTAAGAAGAATATCATATGGTACGTACTTTCATTTCATGGATGAAAACACAAACATCACTGTCTCTTTTGCTAATTATATGCAAGTTATGATATTGTGAGATGTTCTTAATATGTATACACTCTGAAGAAGTATAGTCTTGAGCCACTGAAGATGTTTTTTGTAATCTTTTTATGTTCCAATATAGTGACAAGTCCCTTCTTACCCTGCCATGCCATATCACATCCCTTTGAAATTGGATTGGACTCGACAAATATGCAGTCACATGCGAACAAGTTTGGCACAAAAGTCCCAAGCTGAAAGCAACACGGACCGGCATTTCTCAAATAAACATCAAGTAGCTTTTATTTTGACCACCAAAAAGGAAAGGATAGTTAACGAATAATTTAGATCCTCTGTCTGTTCTTTTTTTTATATATATATATATATATTATATTATTATTTTATAAAACAATTCTGAAAAATTGTTTTAAAATAAAAAACCAAACACTCATTTGATTGTATTTTAATTTCCCTTTATAAAGTTTTCGAATCAGATGGAAGAATTTAGATATTTATTTGAATAAGATTAAAGTCATTCATATTACAATTTTTTGTAAGTAGTTAATTCATCCAAATTAAAAATAAATATTTAATATGAGTATAATTATAACTTTATTAGTAAAATAATCATAACAACTACTCAAAATTCAACAAATTTACACTGTGGAGAATAAAAAACTGTTATTCCCGTTACAAGGCCATCGTCACTACAAGTGAGAAGAGAAGATACCAAGTGTTGGTATTACTGTTACCTAACAAAAAGTTATCTTAACAATTTAATTTTTTAATTATTATATCAACGTTTTTTTTTTGGTAAACATCAACGGCTTGTTCCTATTGATGCACTAGTGAAGCAATAATTGGGTGGTCCATATTGTAAGCGGTGCCAACAATTCGGTCCAAATCAAATTCGGAGTTGAGATAATGAATCCATATAGGGAGGTATCAGTTAACTCTGTTTGGCCCACGTTTGTGAATTGGGCCTTCCCCTATGAAGCACCCATTTTATTTGGAGGAGTAAATTTCCATTTGGTTCATATGTTAGGCTTTTATTTTTGTCCGATATCGTTGAAGTAAGTTCTAATCTAAGGAAATGGGAAATGAGTTGAGGGCATGCAAGAGAAGAGCATTTGGTGAGGTCTTCCGTGCACTCTATCGATCACATGAGTATTAATTAAAGAGACTTCAAAAACCATGACCCTCACTCAATAATGCCATGCATGACCAAAGAAAAAGTTTTCTATAACATGACCCCCAACCCAATCACTCCTCTATATATCGCTTTTGTTTTGTTCCTAAATCCCAATCCCTAATTCCCTTTTAGTTGCAATACAGGCGTCTTGACTCACTGGACAAACTATCAGGCCACTGATAAGGACACTTTTGTCTCAATCTTCGTCAATTTCTTTGCATTCAGGACGATTGGGCTTCGCAATAATTTAGTGTATAAGCGATCATAAAACTTTACCTAGAGCCATTGCAACTAATGTTTAGTTGGGATAAAAGTAACAATGTCTGGTCACTTTCCAGTTAAGAATCCTCCATAATTATGTTTAAGTAAAAGTACTTAAGTTAGTTAGCAATTCGTTTGAAATTTTATATTATATTTTTCTTAAGAGTTATGAAATGTAATTTTTTCTTTTTTTAATATTTTCTATAGTCTCTCGGATTATTAATTACTTTTTACATTTTTCACTTATTTGTTCCAATAAAATAATATCTTTCAATTATAAACTATGCTTGGATAATTTCCGCATGAAAATACACACACGTACGGCTTTATATGTATCAAGAACATCAATTACAGCCAAATACATTGTTAATTGACAGTCTATATTAAGGTGTTTAAATTATAAATATAGAGATGGGGCATTTAATTATTCTTATATATATCGTGTTATATTCAATTGGAAAAGATTATGGAGATACCGTACGTGAAACAATTTACTGACAACCGTGAAAGTGAAAGCATATATATGTGCCATATTTACAAATATGTATAGATCTTGCTAATATTATCTAAGTTAATTAACCTCTCGTCGTCATACGGGATTTGCGTGCTGCTTAATGCTGTGATATATGAATTACAAATGATTATCTACAGCGCCTCTAATTAATCAAGCACACGTGACCTAGTAGCTTTTTTCTTTGTACGTATACGTGGAGCTGCCTTAATTTCCTTTTATAATTATAGATAATAGATAATGACTTGAAGAATATCCGCGGATTCAGATATCACAATGAGTAAAAAACTGGAAGAGGGACGTTCGCTGGTCTAGGATATTATATATAAACTATTAATTAATAATTGAGGAAATATAATGATGATCACTAGCTAGGAAAATAAGAATGTCTTGAAGCTCCTCGATCGATCACACTTCTTTCGTCTTGGAATCAGAAAGTTTAAAGTAAATTGCGGAGAAAGATGTGCTTCGTTAATAATGTGTTTGATAAAGTATTTTAACAAAGATAAAAATTAAAATTAGTAGCTAAAGTTATTTTATCAGTGTTTAATAAGGAAACTATTTTTTAAATAATGATTAGTTTGTTTATGGGAAGTTACTTCAAATAGCTTTTTTTAAAAAAAAAACTCTCATTTTTTAATTTTTCAAAAAATCATAATAATTTTTTAGTTAGTAGTTACCTCAAGTAACAAACTCCATTATTTTAAAAAAAAAAAATCTACTTGAAGTAGCTTCTTAAAATAAAGCTATATACATACTTAAAATAACTACCTTATAAAACTCTAATAAAATTATTTTAACTACGTACTAATTTCAGCATTTGTCTAGTTAAAATACCTTATCAATCAATAAATTTAGCAAGAGACACACAAGTTATACCTCACACATTTTACTTATGTTGGATTTGTATAAAAACATGATGTGGAGAGAAGTTATCCATATCTTCCAAGCAAAAGGTGGATGTAATAGAAAAATATTATGATTTGTGATAAAAAAATAGCACTTCAACTCAGATAACTTTTTTACCACACAAATATTATAAGACATGTCATGTTATATAGAACGAAATGTTGGGTGGTAAAAGAGTCCATAAAAAAATTCAATGTTGCGAAGATGAGAAAGTTAAGATGAATAAGTAGACATAGAAGACAAAATTGGATTATAAGTGTAATTACTAGAGAAAAATTGAAGTATCTCATACCATAGAAAACACGGTAAAATTTCATCTTATTTGATTTGAATATGTGTAGAAAAAGACTCTTAGAAACATCAATGAGTATCATTAACATAGATGATAGCTCAATAATTAAAGGTATGGAAGACTAAAGAGAACTATGAGACAAACCATTAAGAGGTTTAGACATTAATTATATCATTACAACAAATTAGCGAGGGTAGCGTCGGCAAACTGTCGCTAGTAGTGACAGCCAGGTCAACGCAAAATCCACGCTAAAAGGCATAACCGTTGAATTTTTTTTATATTTTTTATTTAGCGTCAACTTGGCCGATGCTAACTTTATTAAATAGTATCACTTTGGTGATTGCTAATGGTAAAATAAAAAAAAAAATTTAGTGTCGACCTGGCCGACGCTAATTTTTTATTATTTTTTACTATGTATACAATATTTTTCAAATGGCTATATAAAATTGATTTTATAGGAAAATTTAAGCAATTGCTCACTTTGTCATATATTTAAAGTGAAAGTGAAACTTAGAATGTATTTGATTCAATTTGTTTTTTTACTATTTTTAAAAACTATTTTTATAAATGAAATGATTTATTTTCCGTATTTTTATAATTAAAACAAAAAATTAAAAGACAATTTTCCAAAACATCTCAAAATAGTTTTAAATTTTTAGTTTTTTGAAATAGAAAAACAACTACACTTTTCAAAACTATTTTTTATTTTTTTTGTCAAATAATGGATTTTTTTTTCCAGTTTTTTTAAACAGAATATAGTTTTTAAAAAACTATAAACAAACAAGTCCTTACATTCAAAGAAACGTTTAAATTTATTATTTAAATATTTTTATTATAAATATAAAGAAAGTTATGTAATAATAAGAAAATTATTATTTACATTGAATCTTTTTAGATCACAAATTCAGAGCGTTTCAAAAGAAGACTCACAGATGACATAAATTGCCCTCTGTGCTCTTTGGCTCCTGAAACAGAAATTCACTTATTCAGAGACTGTCCTATGAATAAAAGAATTTGGGAATCATTTTTCAAAGGACGATATCTACAAGATTTTTTATCAAATCAGAATGTAAATCAATGGCTCCTCTCTGCTCTCTCTGGTGTTCCTGAAGACGGGGATATTTTAAGACGAGACCTGGTGCTAGGGTATTCTATTGAGACAATCTAGAAAGCTAGGAATGAATTTATCTTCCAAAATATCAAACCTAACTTTCAGGGCTTATTAGCATCAATTTGCTATCAACTATCATCAGCTATTAAGGCATTTAAAAATGATAACCTATCGAACCTGAACAAGCATATCAGCGGGAGCGGCGCTATTCGGTGGAATCCCCCCTCAAATGGCTGGGTAAAAGTAAACACTGATGGTGCGAAGACAGCGAGTAGTGGGATTGCAGCCTGCGGTGGTGCCCTTAGGGATTTCTGGGGCCGTTTTATTGTTGGTTTTTCGGGTAACTTAGGCATCTGTTCCGTCCTTCAAGCCGAGCTTTGGGGGATCTACAGGGGGCTTCGTCTTGCTGATCAGAAGGGATTTAAAAGGGTGTCGGTGGAATCAGACTCGCTGTTGGCCTTAAAGCTTATTGAGGAAGGTTGCCCAGCAACTCACTTAGCTTTTTCTCTGGTGAACCGAATCCTTACTCAGAGCAGGAAGTTTGATAGCATTTCGTGGGCTCATTCGTATAGAGAAGCAAATGGTCTTGCGGATTGTTTTGCTAAACATGGCCTGGAGATTATTGAAAATGTTAGGATTTTTGAGGAACTTCCCTCTTTTGCTACTCTAGCTTTTATTTTTGACCACTCTGGGGTTAGTGTCCAGAGAGGCTTTTAAGTGTTTTTTATTGTTGCTTTTGTTGTTTGGCATTTAGGGTCCTCTTATCCATAAAAAAAAAAGAAAGTTTTGTTCAAATTAAGATGAAAATTAATTTTCTCATCAATGTCTTTTTTTCACATGCCTAACTAAAGGAAACCTAAACATCATTGTAATAAATATAAATTTAGCTATTAAAAAATTATATTATATTTTAAAATTAAATTATTTATAGTAAAAAAAATTGGATCCATAATAGAGCAAAGTTACAACTTACAAGGGTCCACTACCGTGAAACCACCCGATTAGGCTTAGTCATTATTGTGCATGTCTGTTATGCGAGTACTAGAATAGAAGGATTAGCTTTGCTTGGTTGTACATTGGGAAAAAGACAAACCTTAAAGCGTTGATTATCTCGAAACGTTAAAAAATGCAGTCACACTCACACAACCATGCAGTGCTTCTGCTTCACCTAAAAGCTCTCACTAAAGTTAAAATACGAATGGGTATTCATTGAGTCATGATCTTCTTAACCATGAAATTGAAAAAGAAAATGCTGCTACCAAACACATTTACACAACCAGACAAAACTGTTTCAATTTTCCAACCCCAAAAAAAATTAGAAAATGAAATGGAAACTAAAAACAGTGTACGTGGCAATTGGATAGCAAAAACAGTCAAATCTCTGCCTACGCTATTTGTTACTGCTCCATAGCTGTAGGGGTCCCACTCTTCTCTCTTCTTTTCCTATTTATGTTACTATCTCTCTCCAAGATTTTTCATTCTTCACCTCACTACCACCACCAACTTAATTAAAGAAGAATGAACCATGGTTGGTCTCAGTGTAGTGCTGGAAGCTCAGAAAGGTAGTGGTAGTAGCAGTAACAATATTAACAAGAAAAATCCTCAAGTGATTAACAAAACCACCATCATGCTTAGCAGCATCAACAGTCTCTCCCCTTCTCCTCCACTACCTCCCTTGGCCACTTTTCTTGACCAATGCTTTCTCTGCAGGAAGAGGATCTTGCCTGGGAAAGACATCTACATGTACAAGTAATCTTTCTTTCTTTTTTTTCCTCTGAGATTTTCATCACTTTTTGGTCTCCAAATCCAGATCTTATAATGCACTGTTCCTTCTTCATTAAACTAGCCAGATCTTTTTTTGTTGTTAATTAAACATTTTTTTTGTTTTTTTCTGTGTGTGTCTTTTTTGGGGGAATATTTTGCAGAGGAGACAGAGCATTCTGTAGCGTGGATTGCAGATACAAGCAGATTTTAACAGACGAGGAAGAGGCTATTCAGCAAAAGTGTTCTATGGCTGTTCGTCGTCACCGGAAAGGAGCAAGAAACCAATCTGGTGGTGGTGGTGGTGGTGGTGTTGTTGCTTAGCTTCATGATAGTGAAAGAGAGATTGATTTTTGGACATATTCCAGTTTTACCCATGCTTTATTTTTGTAATGACCTCACAGTCCTTGTCCTTTTGCTTTGCTTCCTAGTATGAAGCCAAAATGTCCTTCTGTGGTGGAAAAGCTGAGGGCATCCTCTATGGTGGTTCTTGCAATGCTTTCACTTTATTGCCCTGAAAGAAGAAACCCACACTTAAGACGTTTTGTTTTTTTATTTTTGAGTTGTTGACAGTTGGAAGTAAGGGTATTTATGGTATCTTCTCGTTGCTTTTTAAAATGTCATTAATTTATCTGTCTATTATGATTATATAGTGTATATATATACCACCATATATTAATTGGTTAATGTTTATATATGGTTCAAAGATAGATAATTAAAATTGAGGAGAATTAGCTAGTTTGTGATTGTGGTGGATGCTGATAGTTTTGGGAAGTTATCGTTAATGAGATAATAAATTCATACAACCAAAACATACAACAACTCATACAATACACTTTTTCTCTCTATATCTCTTCATCACATCACCTATCACATCTCACATTTCTCTCTCTTTTTTTTTCTCTCTTTCTCTTTCTTGATTGTAATGTTGTATGGTGTATGAATTTCATTTCTCCTCTTTAATTTGCTCAACCTCAATGCTTCTCACTCACTCATGCAACACCCAGTGGCCTCGTCTTGGGGCTTGTGGCAAGGAATAGCGGTGTTTGTTTTTAACCAAAATGACAATGCACAACACTGATCACGTTTTCTTAATTAATTTGGGGATTTGTAATACAAGGCTACATGTGTAGAATTAGATATTTCTCGCTCTCCAGTGGTGATGTTAATTAGAGAACTTCTAACTTGAATTCTAATATGTGCTTACATGCATGTTAGTTCATTGTTGTACTGATTAATAATTAAGTCCAAGTGGTAATATAGAATTTACGTTAGAGTATATATATGTGTGTATTTTTGTTGGCTTCAAATTAAAGCCTAATCCTGAATAGCAAGTTGGCAATGCCATGGTCGGTTGTCCATTAGCTTCATAAAGTATACTACCCCAATTGCCAATATAATTAACATTTGGATATATTCGACCCCAACTTAATGATATCATTTGGATCGATCTTTTGTTTAGGGGAAAGTTAATTGAAAGAATATTTTGGTGAAGTTTGTCTGACATGTGTTGATTAATAAATCTTAGTGTATAATTCCATTTCATTGATATGTTGTTTATACAATGTTTTCGACTTTTCATGGAGAGAATTTATGTGATTAGAAAAAAAATAATAAGATAAAAACATATTTTTAGATATATATTCATCATTTATTAGTATATCATGTAAATAAAATATATTCTTCCACTTAAGGAATTAATACCCATCTTGAAAGGGGGAAAATAATTCAAACACTTTCTTTATCAAGCACATCTATTTAATTATTTTAACAGATGATGACGACAACTTATGGTCTCTCATAAATTCCGTAACTCACTATTGATAACTTAGCATAATATCTGTTTCATAATATAATATAAGAAGAAAGCTATGGATCAAAGGACACATACAGCTTAAATTTTTTGAATCAAAATAAGAAGGTAAGCATTAAACAGCACTTTCTCAAATTGATGAATCCTAATCCAGGTGAGGACCACATGCTGGTGTGTTGTGTGCCCACCCAGAAGATAGACTACATTAGTCGCATAACATTGTAACAGAATCATATATCACTTTCATTTAATTAACAGTGTTTATTAATATTAAAATCTATAATTATATTGACACATTAATTATTAAAATTAAAATCTTATCCTTTTTTCTTCATCTGAGTTTTCAGGATCTTAAAAGGACATTGTCAATAATCACCCCTTTAATTTTTATATTAATTTTATCCATCGCTTTACTGTCTATCCAGTATTGTTTTCATTTAATTATTACTCCCTTCATTTTTTTAAGTGTCATTTTAGAGTCTAAAATTTGTGTCTAAACAAGTGTGATTTTCACATATCAAGACAATAATAAATGCTATTTTTTCAACTTTAATTAACACTCTTCCAAATTTATTAAATGGTGGAGTATTTATCGCATATTAGTAGAAATGGTGGAGAATTTTAAATGCTTTAATTAGAGAGAGAAAAAATATATTTGTAAACGATGAAGCTAAAAATACACACTTATTGCATTCCTTAATCTATGTGTAAAAACCTTAAAATACACTTAAAAAAGAAATGGAGAGTGTAAATGCAAGCATTCAATTAATAGTTAATTTTTTTTTTTTTGGTGAATTCAATTAATAGTTAATTAAATGGAAGTATTCATCACTTGAATATAAGTGAAAATATTATCTTATAATAACGAGTAATCGAATAATAAGCATTTAGTATATTTTATTAGATATTTTTAACTATTTAAAAAACTAACTATGAAGTAATTATTGTGTTCAAAATTAATACTAGACATTTTTAATATCTTTTACTAAAAAAATAAAATCATTTACTTTCATACTTGACATTTTTTATTTCTATTTCATTAACCAATACCTTAAAGTCATTGGTTATAATAATTCTCCTTAAAATCATACTGATATGAGTTGAGTGAAATTTACGAAAATAAATGAGTGCAAACTGGACTTCCTTCTTTTATTAGTTTGAAATTTAAAGTATATAATTAACTAAGTTAATCAAGTATAAATTTTTATATCTGACCTTATAATTTTTTATTTGGATAAAAATTAGCCCTAACAGTTGAGAGTAAGACTTTCGAAAATTAATTTTTTTTATTAAAATAGAAATATTAATTTCAAAAACATAAATAAACAATAAATAAATCCTATTTTAATGAAAACTCTCCATTTCTCAAAGTTTTATCCTCGATCTTAGGGTACGTGATTCTATATAAAAGTTATTTTATGATAAAAATGTTTAAGTCTGTTGTTATAAGGAACCTAAAAATATATATCCTTCCAAAACTAAATATGTTAACCTATTTATAAGTTCGAAGAAACACCCACAACATTAAAGAAATATAATAGAGGGTCTTACTCTTAGTTTAAGCTACATTAATTGAAGACGCCATTAATTAGCACATTAATGGGCCGTCTCAGTTTAATCGTTAAAATGAAAGAAATGGGAAGTGAACTAAATTAAGAAATGATATATACTTAAGAAAAGAAAAGGTTATAAAGGTATGGAAATAGATCTAAACTAAATCCTATACTATTTACTTTTTTTTGTTAATTCGAGATATAAAGGTTATATCACTATTTTTTTTATTTTTTAACTTAATATATATATATATATATATAAATACGTTACTAAATAAATTGATCTCAGTCAGAAATTTAATTAGAGTTTATGAATGTTTAGTGTAGTAAATAACTTTAAGAAATTGCATTGAAAAAACATATATTTGTTGGTGCCATGTTTTTGTTATTAATTAATTAGAAGCGGCTGATTTGGGTTTAAAATAACTTTTTTGTATTTAAACAATTTATGAACAATAACTTATCGAGAAAAGATAATAAGTTAATAGAAACAACTTCTTTTCTAAAAGCTATATATTTTGATTTCTTATTATTTTGCAACTTGGAGAAATACTTCTTTAATTTCAACAAATAATATTTAATTTATCGGCGAGTATACATAATCACTAACACTTTGTTTGGTTGTAGGGTGGAAATAGAGAAGAGAGAAGTAGGAAAGAGAAAAATAGAGATGAGATAGAGATGATTTATGGATTATTTGGTAGGAGGAAAATATGTGAAAAATAAAAGAAAAATGTGATTTTAAGGTGTTTGATTTGATTGAAAAGATAAGAGAGAAATGATATAATAAAATAATTTTCTGGTCGTTCCCTCCAAGAAGAAGGTTGGAAATCGATTTTCAATTTCACTAATCGATTATATGATTTTTCTTAAAAAAAATGTATAGGTAATCGAATAATAACTTAAATAATTGATTACTTTTGAAGGTTAGAGAGCAAATAACAATTCAAAGGTGGAGAAAATCGATTATGAGCTACCAGTGGGTGGCTTCTTCAATACTATATCCTCATCATCTCTGGTAACCCATTGTTGTGTGGTTCTATTGTCAACCAATCTTGCCCATCTATTCATCCCAAACCTATTTTCTTAAATCCCAATTCTTCAAGTTCCAATTCCAGCATTTCCTCACAAAATCATCGACAATCTGCAATGAAATAAACAAAGAAAGCTTTTGAATTTGTAAAAACAACGGACAACAGGCGAACAACTATTGACAAAGTGCCAATGTTCGTTAGGTTTTCTCACTTCTCCGCTATCTCTTGTCTATTTTGGAGAGAAGTGTGAAAACCGTGGGGCCCACCACTTTTATAAACTTCTCCTCTAATTTTCTAGTAAACCAAATTGGGGAAGTGTTTAAGTTACTCGCTACTTCTCTCCTCGACACTTATTTCTCTCCCACCTCCATACAACCAAAAACAAAGGGTAAGTTCTTACCAAAACAAAAAACAAAGGGTAAGTGTCCAAATTAATTGAAACGTGTATACAGGTAGACAACCCACTAACCTGTATACACATTTCAATTAATAATTTAAAAAGTTATTTCACTGGATTATTTTAATCTCAACTATTTATTTAAATATGATGACTTCAAAATATTCTTATCATTCTCACATAAAAACACCATATATATATATATATATATATAAAATTAAGTACCCAGAAATTAGCAACATTAAGATGATCTTGCTTTTGTTGGTGAAATATCCCTAGCACAGCACAAGGCCGGTACCTGTCTACTTCAGAAACTTAAAAAATAAGAGCTCCTTAGCTTGTTCAATAAAAAGAGTAGTTTTGATGTCTTTTTAAATACGTTTTCATCAGGTATGTGGGAACATTTTGTCTGAATGATTAATATATATAGTAGATGCGTTAATTGTTCTTCAATTCTCATTTAAAATAATACCTAATGCCCAAGTTCCACTCAAAAGTCAAAACACTTTAATCTGGTAGCTATGACATGAAATCTAGAACTCCCTAGCTAGTCACAAATTTTAATTGAACAGTGCTACATTTACTATTGAAAATGTATAGTTGATATATATAGAAAAGGAAAATACACCCTTCCACAAAGTAATCTTATGCGAGGGGATGTTTTCTGTTTCTATTATGGCATGCTTTTTTTCTTATTATTATTATGTAGTTAAAGTTTTTAGATATAATTATTTGATATGCATGAAGGTGAAATAGGCACAATATTCTTTGTCATGATTAGTATTATTAGGACAATGAAACTTTCACACTTTGAAACATGAGAATGTGAGATATGGATCGGATAAGGTTACTCTAAAGGAAGTTATATGTGAAAAGTGAGTAAGTGGATATCTACTCTTGATTTAATTTAAAATGTATCATAATAATGCATAAAAAATGTAAGGATGAATAACCCCTTACTAATTAGTTGCATTACACACAACTTCACATATACAAGAGATAAAAAGAAAAAAAAAAGAGAGAAAACATGAAAGATTTAATAAGAAAGAAAGAGAGGTACAAAGAAAAAATAGGTATAAATTGTGTACTATAAAATTAAAGGTAGTGTATGTTAATGGAGCATCTCACCAAAGTTGCTCAAAACATATTTTATTATTTATTATTTTTATATGGATCTTACTTGTACACGCCATTTTTTTTTACTTTTTATACAACTCTATGCTTCAACAGAATAATTTTACAAGAACTCTCGAATGAACCTCACAAGCCACCTCACATTTATTATTTTAAATTTTAGTTCAACTTAAAATTTATATTTTTTAATTTTAAAATAATAAATACATACAAAAATATAATATAAATTTATTTATTTTTTACTTTTAAAAAATTAAATTAATTAAATATAATAAATAATTTTTTAAAATACCATCGCATAACTGACAATAATTTTCCCCTTTATTTCAAATGGTAAAAATTATATGATTTCACTTAATTATTACTTTCTTCCTTTATTATTTTGTTTCAATTTTCCCCTTTATTTTACCTTTATTGTTTATTTTTTATCCATTTTTCTCATTTTTAATTCATAAGAATCGAGATGCTGAAAATGCTAAATTTAGTTCTTAAATATAAGCAATATATCTTCCATGCACGTCATTTTCCTCTAATAGTTGTTAATTATAATTCTTAAATATTATCTTCCATCTAATAGTTGTTGAATCACATAATGAGTTTCTTATTTTTAAGAACCGCATAAGAACTTACCATTTGAGATGCTCTAAGATTATTTTCAATATGAGTTGCTTAACATAAAAATTATTATTTTAAGGTAGGTCCTACAAGTTAAGTTGCTTAAAAATGAGTAAGAGTTGTTTATATAAACAACTCTTATCTATCTTTAAGCAACTCAATTTGTGAGATCCACGTTAAAATAATAGTTTTAAAGTTAAACTCAGAGTTGCTCTAAACATCTCATTGGGTATCCTTGTTCTTCTCTCCATGTCCTTCTAGAACATTTCAAGTTGTCCATCCAAACATTATCACAAATTATTAATTTAATCTATATTCCTAATCAAGCATAAACTTCACACTACAACTTGGAGTTTGGTTGGTGATATTTATACAAATATATTGATTAACAATAAAAATATACCCATATATAAATTTAAAGCAGAAAAAGGTTGTAAATCTTTTTCATAAAAATCAGAGTGATTGCCCCAAATATGAATAACTTCAAATTCACAGTGACAGTGGGACGGACCAGAAACAGAAATAGGGCCAGTGGCCCACCGTCTACTGCGCAGCTTGGCTGGAACAGGAATCGCTTGCTCAAGCGCTCTGTTTTTTTATTCAAAAAATTAGGTGGTGTGTGTTTGGAAAGGTGCACAGTTAAAATACACATGCAAATATTTAATTTTTAAGATTCAATCTCCAATGCATGCATAAAATAGCCAGAGCCAGAAATTAGAACCATGGAATATTATACTTTCCTATGTGCCAATTCAGTTCTTGAAAGTTACAGCTGGGAACCACAGAGAGCACCAACCATAGAGATAATCAAGCATTGTAATCGGAATAAATACCATTTGCCTATCCTTTGTCTTTATTCTCTGCATGAGTCCTTAATTCCCCCTCTTTTTCAAAGACTCAAAGTTCACAAGTTGGAATTCACTTTACTTTTCCCCCTCCTGTAGTCTTTTTTTTCCCTATAAAATACTCCCACCATTTCTGATTAAGTGTTATTTTAGCAACAAAAAAAAAATTGATATAGCAGAGCTGCAGAGGGAACAAAGCTGGAAATTATATAAAAAAAACATTTTTTTCCAATTGAAATGGGATTGATGTTCTATGTTTTTCTAATTGTATAATTACCTTTCAGTTCTGATTTGTATTGGGTTTGAGCAAGATAGTGCTCTATTCAATACACTTGTTAAGATCTTAATTTTATTGCTTCATTTCTTTTTTTTTTTTGGGGTCGTATTTTGTTGCTTCATTTCCACACCACCACTTACCCTTTTTTGGGCCATTGATTTGAAAGACTGTTCTAATATATCAATGAGCAACAACGTGTTTGTAATTTATACCACACCTAGGTACCTATCTCAAATCTGTCTGACAAACCCAATCAAATAAGACGATGAAAAAGAAAATTAGGGTCCTTAATGGGGTAATGGTTATACGTAGTCCATGCCAACTTTCAAGTTATAAGTTGTCTATACTTAACTAATATTATGTTTGATTTACTCCAAAATCACGATATAAACGTGGATTCGGATCAATATTAATGAGAGTAGCATTGAGCCATTGACCCAAATCTACCTTTATAATGTAATTTTGATGTAATCCATATGTGCTAGAAGCTCAAAGCAACAAAGCCTTTCACATTATTGGCTACAAAGTTAATGCTTCTTTTAGCCTTTGATTATAATACTATCTCTTATGAGCCATTCAGTTGCCACAAGCAACGCAAACTACTAGCACGATTGGTTTATCCCAAAATCAAGTTTAGTAACATTTACCCTAATCGATATTTGAAATGTGATTTTGGGACAACTCCAACACATTACTTTGGCAATGAATTATTTGGTAGGAATAAAGCAACCATAAGCATGCATTGTAGTTAACCGAGTAGCAGAAAGCCAGAAACACCATAGGGACTTTTCAAGCAAATTGTTACCATCACCCATTTACTTTGCCACATCATATTTACTAAACAAGGATTAAGACCAAACCATTCGGAACCTAGCTAGTGTCAATGCTGGTTTGATACCGTTTACAGACAATTACAAAGCTTTAAGAGCTGGAAAACCATATATATATTTGACAAGATAATAGATGTGGAACAAAGACAAAATGAAATGATGAAAAAGATTTCCCAGAACGAGTAAATGGAATGGAACACAAAGGCAATCAAAAAGACCAAGAATTTGATTCATATCCAGACTTGAGAACCAGTTTGCATGAAACTAGATATACAAGCACAAGAATGTCCTGCAAAGTGTTTGTGCGCCAGTGGATTTAATACATACAAGAGTTAATAAAGCAGCATAATCACAAGACAATTCCCGCAGCTGTCAACTTTTTGTCACCATCAGAATATGCCTAGCCAGACTTGAAAAGTAAAACCGCTTTCTGATCCAAATAGAAATAGACAAAGTGGTTGGTTTCATGAGTCACATACGAACCTGCAATACGAAAGGCACTGAGTTTGTATTCTAAACATTACAGCACCACTTCAATAAGCTAAGCAGGACCAAGCAATTCTATCTTCATTTGAATTAACAGTCTGAAGTTTTTTTGAAAAAAGAAGATAACTAACAGTACTTATTGACAAAAGATGATATAAGATTTGTTAAGGTTCTGTTTTGCAACACAAAATGACAGTGAAAGGGCATTTAGAACTTCATGGTATCGGGAATTGCTCATCTTCATAAACTATGCCATAAAATAACTAAATCCAATGAAAAAAGTAACAGAGCATCATTGAATATTATGTGTTTCCACCTAGCAGCCAAAAACTGAGCTGAAAACTCATTCACTTGTACATAAATTGGTGAAAATTGAGGTTGGGGGAGGAACCAACCTAGGATTACCATCAAATGCCATAAGGTAAATGTACTTCAACATGAAAATAACAAAGGCAATTGCATTTAGATTACTAATTACTACCTTTAAAAATAAGAGCATAGGATATGAAAATGAGTTATTATGTTGCTCCAAAATATAAGTAAAGTTCAGGAGAAAAAGAAGTCACATTTTGATAAACCAGAATGATATAAATTGGACATAGAAAAATGCATAATGGAAACATCTGTGCAAGTGAAAGGCCAAAAGAAAATATGATTTTTGGATCAATCAATTGAAGAAAACCAAGGTTGTTGATTGACATTTAACAGACACCTATTTCAAATTATGTCCCAGGATCATTTGTGTAACCATAATTTCATACCATATTGTGAGCACTTATTTTCCAAAGCCCTAAAACTCGAGTTTAAACCAAGCTTTGGTTAAGCTAAACTGCTAATCCTTGTAGTCTCTCCATCCCTATCAGACCCATCTAATATTTATATCTCTCATCCTACACTTCATGATGTTATACAATTCCTAATAAATTCCTCAAGGTCCATCTGGGATGATATCAAAAGATTACATTTATACAAATGAGGAGCCCAATATTAAAGTTAAAACACTAGAGCTAACCATATGAGTATATATGATTATCATTATTAGTCTTCACGGCTTCAAAATACCAGGGAGCCATAGAACCCCTTACACAAAAATGTATTAAAATGAGACACTACACACTTTCACCACATTGGAGAATTACTGGATTGGTTTATTCATGTATTATTAGACCCCCTAAGTTCAGCAAACAGCTACATTGATCTCATCAAACTTAAGTCACTGCTTATGTTATTGCATGTTTAAGACCTGTGCAGAACCATAGGAGTAGAAATCACCTAGGCAGATAATTAAGTATTCAAACTTGCGGTGCAGAAAGTGAATTACACACACACACAAATAAGGAAGTTAAGAGGTCCAGAATTTATTTCCTTTTCCACATAAAAAACAAAAAGTATATTGGTTAACACAGAACGTATAACATATTTCTTAGAAAAGATATAATGTACAAAAAGTACAAATCCTACTCTTAGTTTAAGATGTATTATCATTCATGTAACAAATCAACACACATACTTGTTCTAGGTCTGCAATATCGAAAGCATACATTGAATGATATATTATATTTGAATTTGTTTTGAAACTTAAACAAGAAGCGAGGTGAAAACATAAAAACTCAGTTATTACTATCCTTGAAAGGAAAGAGCTCTCCATTGAGTCCATTCTGCTTAAATATCAATATCAACTAATTGCCTAATTACTATGCCTAAAAGCTTCAAAACTTGATCATCATGTAGAGGCCAGAGACTAACTCAACCTTAAATCTTTATCATACTCATTACAAAGATGTTTGGACTTTTGAAACTTCTCATAGAGCTAGAAACATGTTGGACGCCAGAAAGGGACAATCTGGTAAACAGTGATCTGGTCCGGGCATAGTTATCATAGAAACTACTCAATTTGATAACACTCCTAAAAGTTCTTCAGGTCCTACTCGGGGAAACCCTAATATAGCCCTAGCACACTCAAGTCAACTAATCTAATTGAAAATTAACAAACTAAATGTTCTTTATTCACCAAGGACAAGACAGAATAGGAATGACTTCAAATTAGTATATCTACTTTAGTATAAGAAACTGACATAACTATTCTGTGGAAGAGGAAAGAATACAAAAGACCCCTGCAAAAACCACATAACATCAAGTGGTCCTCTAATCAAACTCAGCTAAACCATGTGGAATTGTCAGCCTTGAGTTGTTCACTCTCGAATTCCTAATCTCCAAGTAGAAATAACCTGAATGAAAAGCCTAGAACTCCCTGTACTAATATAAACGACAGATCATACGGTTTCCTCCTTTATGAATACAGAAAACCAACCAAGCAGAATTCCTCCAACATGGATTATCAACTTTAAATTTGATTTTCCAAGGAAACTATTATCAATTTTGAGGAGCTCAAATCATGGGGTAGTGACAGGGAATATCAAAAACTAACATTACATAGCATTGTTCCCGTATAAAATGTTAGTATAAAGTAAGGCAGATAAGATAACAGCTGCCAAAGGTGACTCATTGATACGAAATACCTACATGAAAAAATCTAGGTTTTCAACATAACTTGTTAGTTCTGACATGGAGAAAAGCAACCGCATATGCAGCACGAAATCAATAATTTGAAGTAAAGAAGGTGTATCCTAAGCATAGATCTAGTTCATTTAAGGGAAATAAGAAGAGAAGAGTGAAGGCAAGTGTACCAAAATTGCGACCAACGATGCAATGCCAAGTGGGTCCATGCCTCTTGTCGAACTCCTTCTTTATAGTCTCCGCAACATCTTTCTCTACATTGTGCTTCTCAAAGGCCTGATTGAAAGGGGGAAAATGAAGCAGTGATAAGAGGAGAGAGCAGGGAAGAAAAAAAAGGGGGAAAAAGAGGAGTTAGGGACAAACGGCGACGGCGATATCAACGGCTTCTTTTTGCATGTCGGGGAGCATATCAGCACTCTTGATGATGACTTTTTTGGGGGCGGGAGTTGCAGGTGTTGGTGGAGATGGGGATGGAGCCAATGGCTTTCGATCTTCGGAGTTGGAGTTGGGTTTGGCCATCATAGCTGCTCCTCCAAGGTTCCTCTTAGCCTCGTCGCTCATCTTTTCTCTCTTTCTGTGGGGTATGATGAAGAACAAAGAACTTAGATTGATTTCCTTTGAGGTTGCGTTGTGTTGTTTTACAATGATTTGAGATTTACCTTTCACTTCACAGTCAGAATTGATGGTAAGGTAAGTTAGTAGCGTAGAGTGGATGTGGCTCTCAGTATCACTTCCATTCTCTCTGCTTTTACTCTGTGTCGGTAAAATACAGAACTGTGTCATTTTTTCTTTTGTTCCCAAATTCATCTTAAAAAAACGGACGTGTGGTAAAAGTAACAACCAAGATGAATTCTTTTTCTTCTTCTTCTTCTTTTTCCTAAAAATAATTGGATTCTGAACAGTGTATTTTTAGTTTTTTACGGCTTAGCAGTGTTTTAAAAATAGGGTAAATTATAATTTTTTTCTTGTACGCTTAGATTTTATTTTTTGTTTTAAATTTAAAAATATTTTCCAAGATATAAATTTTTCTCTATCTTTTTTTAATTTTCCATTTCATCTATATTACTTTTTTAACACGCTATTATAATATTTTAAGATTTTAAAATATCAAATAAAGTCTTCAAAATTCTTATTATTCATTTTTTAAATATTATCCAAAATGTTTATCTTATGTTCTTAAACTTTATAGTTGATAATAAAAACTCAAAAGAAGTGATGATAATGTTGAGAATTCCAACAATAAGAAAGACAAAAAAATAAAAAAATAGTTTCTAAGGCGCTTGTTTTTATTAAAAAAATTAAATTGATTAAAATGTATAATATACATTCATCTCTTAAGAAAAGGTATAATTTTTTTTTTGGACATGGTAAAATAATTTAAATTTTTTAAAAAATATAATTTACCCTTAAAATAACATGTTAATTTCCGTTGATTTTCCAAGTGAGTTTTTGGCATTATAGTATAGACATTTTTTTGGTCAATTCTATAGTATAGATAATTAAAATTAACAAGTTGGGTCAAATAAGAGATGATAAGGGAAATTGATTTTTACATATGACTTATCTAATCCTACACATCCTATTTTTTTGTTATTTCCCAAAATATCCCTTTTTCTACACCACCCGATTGTGCTTCACCCCCACGACGTTGCACTCCTCAATCCATTGTCGCCCTTAGTGTCTCCACCATACCCTTCCTCATGTAACCGCTATCATCGAAAAACAGATATTTGTATTGGATTCAAGCAGAGATCAACCTTCATCCCACAACTTTAATGTTGTGGAGACCCCACTTTTCCTAGACTTGGAGTCTTCATTACTTTGAGTGTCTCAACATTCTGAGCTGCTTGATGGAATTGGAATGTTAGAGCAATATAGATAATGCGGGTCCCTGCCCCTAATCCCATATTGACAAACTCTATTTCCTTTTAATTGATCATGGGGAAGTATTGTTGTAGTGAGAATATTTTCATGTTCATGGAAAAGTAACCCTATTGCGTGAAGAGAGGGAAAAGGGGGGGAAATGAAGATGGTTGAAAGGGTACATGGTTCCAATTGTTTAGCTTCCATTTCCTAAAACTCTCATCTATTTAACCAAAATCCATCTCACCCTTCTCCACCATGAACCACCCTCCCCAGCCGTCAACCTCTGCCTCAACTCCTTCCTCTACAACCTTTTAATTATTTTTTCTCTACATTTGTTCTCAAGGCAAATTTAATATTGCTTAACCGATCCGAATGGCTCCTGATCAGCTCATGCTTAATTAGTTTCTCGACTACATGATTAACCGGATTGGGTGAACAAGATGGATGGACAACCGAGACATTTTATGTCACATGTACCGTAATAGGATGACATGTCCCCTACTGGCTATTGCATATAGCTTACATGTGCCATATTGAGGTTAATGTTTAGGCAACCCTCTCAATTCCACACTAGGTAGGTGACAAGTCCCCTAATGATGATTAACCCACTGAACTACTTATGGGTCAGTGTCCATGCAGATGACGAATGCCTATAAATACCACACACATGATAAGTTACATGATTTTTCCCTGAAACTTTAAAC
Source organism: Sesbania bispinosa (assembly GCA_026901365.1). Classification (NCBI taxonomy): domain Eukaryota; kingdom Viridiplantae; phylum Streptophyta; class Magnoliopsida; order Fabales; family Fabaceae; genus Sesbania; species Sesbania bispinosa. The sequence continues at coordinate 770,886 of QLOH01000394.1, forward strand.
ACTTAAACTATTACTGACTCATAGGTTGAGTGCCTTGCAAGCACCCTCATCATTCATCCATTATTGGATATTGGAACTTTAGACAAACACTGAACACGAAGAACATTTATTGTTTTCGAAAGTCAAATAAAAAGGTTAGCTTTTGGAAACTTGCCAATTCTTTTTGAAAAATTTGTTTTCGGAAGGCAAATTAAAAAATGTCTTCTAAAAATTTTCGGAAGCAATAAGTGCAGAGAAAAAAAATAAGTGAAGGTGAATGAAGGAGGTGGTGGTTGATAATGAGAGAGGATGGTTGATAATGGAGAGAGGTGGGAAGGAAAGTTGGGAGAGAGGGGTAAGAGTACGAGTTTATGGTTTAGGGGTCTACAACCTAGCCTACAATCTACATCATGCTCAAGCCAGACCAATTTATTAAATAGATCAAGCTAAGACTCTTTCAAAAGCCTATATAGCAAAACAGACCAGGTTTCAGGGCATCGAAAAAGCCTTTTGAGCCTATTAGCTCGAATTATTTAACTAAATATAAATAAAATACTACTATTTTTATATTGTTATTATTATAAAGATTTTATTATTTTGCCTTATAATTATATACGTATATAAGTATTGTGTGAATATACGTATATACGTATATAACTACTATTTTATTATTTTTATATTGTTATTATTTTGCCTTATTAGCTTGTGTGAACATATAAGTATATTGTCTTACATAAAAAAACTTGAGTCAATAAGTCTATTCAAATACATGTTTATTATATATTCAAGCATCTTACTATAAAATAGGTTTTTAAGCAGGCTTTCTGCCCATGTCAACATTAAATATGTCAGATTCAGACCATAAAATAAAAGTCTGTATCAAGTAAACAAATTAGACTTAGGACATGAATTTAAGGTGCATGTTAGTCAGACTAAAACCTTAACCTTGAAAAGCTTAGCTCGGCTCGACCTATTTCCATTCATAGGCAAGAGAGATTTGAATGAGAGAAAAGTTTAGGAAATAAAAGGTAAAAAAGGAGGATGTGAACAACATAAAAAGAGTGCTAAAAGCAATTCCCTAGTTGCTATAGCCCGTTTCACACCGCCAGTCTTTTTGGCATCAAACTAGAAGCAACAGTTTGACCCAAAAAAAGAAGCAACAAAAAAAAATTGCACCAATGTTGGGAAACGTGAACTTTGGAAATATCAATCTTGCAAATTGCAGTTGCAGCCCATATCTCTCATCCACCATTATTTTGTGGGAATGTATCAATTATCCAATCTGGCTTCTCTCCGCCAGCCATCCTACACACCTCCTGCCAGGGTTCTGGACCATCGGATGGTCTGGATTTTATATGTAATTGACATTTCTTAAAAACAGTTAATAAATCGAACCGTCCGATGGTGATCGGACGGTCGAGAGTCCGAGCTGGCGAAGCACAGCACATTAGAGAAGCCAATCTCATCAACTATCATACTAAAAAATTATTATTGTGAAGTTTTTCGACCCCAAGAAAACAATTTTGAAGTTGACTATATTTGAAAACAATTTTGATATAATATGCATATATTCATTAAGCAACTTATAAATTATTTTTTCTCAAGAATAAACGATGTTTTTCTATACCCCGTTTTTAAAATTTATTTAGTTTTAGCTGCGGAAGAATTTTTTTTGAAATACAAACAATGTGGTAATATTGTATTATTATTTATAAATGTTAAATAGTATTGTAAACTTCGAGGCAGAAGAAAGTCTTTTCTATCACCATTTCCATCATCCCACACCAGGCGATTGGGATGCACAACATAGGACAATGCATTGACTTAAGACATGGTGTACTATTGAGTTTAAATCTTATTTACTGTAGAAAAAATATTTTTAACTTATTTAATACTACATATTTTAAAAATACCATTTAAATTAAATATTACATATTTTGTCTAATTTTCCTCAAATAATATTTTAACCAAAATTATAATATTTACAACTAGTACTAATAAGTATTTACAGTTTCTTCTCAAAATATTTCATTATCATTACTTACATTATTTGTATTAAATTAATAATATTTTGATTACTCCAATAAATATATAAATTAATGTTTTTTAATAATGTCTAACTTTTTTATTTACTAGTCTATACTTGATTGTTTTTTTATATTTTTATTTATAATTGGATAAAAAATATTAAATTGAGTACACAATATATTAGGATCTTATTATAACATTTAATAACTAAGTAAATAAGGATAAAAACTATGTTCACATTTAGCTTAAACTAGAAAATAAAACATTTAATTTGATACATATTTATTACTTGTACAATTTATTTAAGGAAAATTGATACATAAAGATTAAGGAGTGTGCAACACTGCGGTGAAGCGCGAGTAGAGTTGTGATGTGGATGATGATAAAGGTGGTAGGATATACATGAGAATAAGGCAGACAGATGCATATATATATTATTAATTATTAATTTTTAATATTATACGATGTGATATATATATGTATCTGAATTGGAGGTAAGTTTTGATTGCAAAGTCACTGAACAGAACAGTCCGTTTACGACACCACCTCTTCTCTTCCTTCCCTTTGAAAACCAGAAAGATCGCATCGCATTCCATTTTCATTGGTTTCAGTTGCTGGGATCATAATGGGTAGCAAAGGGCGCACGCTTATGGAGGTTGGACCTGATGGGGTTGCCATCATCACCATCATCAACCCTCCTGTCAATTCTCTCTCCTTTGATGGTATCCTTACTTACTCCATTCCTCGCCTGCCCATTATTTTCTAACTTGTAAAGTTTTTTTTTTAAATTTCTTTTAGTCATGCCCCGAAAAACAAATCTAGTTGAAATAAAAGTAAAAATCAAAATAATAAGCCTCAAGATTAAAAACTGCATGTATAACATATTAAAAAACAAAATTGTGGAATCACTCGCCCCCCTGGATCTCTTCCTAATACCATTGGGTTGCTATCTCTGCCTTTTCTACTGCAGGGAACCTACTGGAGATATTATTATTACATACGTTCCAACTTTCTAGGAATTCAGAGTCTAGGGGTCAATAATTGAAAAAAAAAATTAAGTTTTTTTTTTTCCAATTAGAAAAGCGGTGTTGATGTTGCTGAGGTGAAATTTAGTTTACCAATATCTGGATATTTTGTCACTGCCACCCTTTGGTAGCAATACTAATGGAGGTTCCGATGGTCATGAACTTGATTGGAATTATGCAGTGATATAAAAGTTAATTAGTTGCCTAATAAATAGATTAGTGATGGTAATTACAACCGGGCCATTTCCTTTTACCCTTATGTGTAATGCTATTATTTGATGTTTTGATGTTCAGATTTTTCAGTATTGGTCTTTAATTATTTTGTTCATATAATGCGTTCTATTACTTAAGATTATCCTGTGTTGCTCATCTGTCCTTTTGTCTTTCTTTCCAGTATTGCGCAGTTTGAAGGAGAGTTTTGATCAGGCTTCACGGAGAGACGATGTCAAGGCGATTGTTGTTACAGGTATTGCAATGTGCTTTTGACTTGAGCAGCTTTTAAACTTGAGTTCAATTTAAGACTCGGTAATTAGGTAGGACTTGATGTTAAAAGAAGTACCATGGTTTGGTAGTGGAAAATTGAAAATAAACAAGTTTCTGAGAACCAGGTTTATTCCAAGCTAAACTTTTGCTCATGTAAACCTAAAAATATTGAAACAAGAAAAGGAGAATGTGATAGATAACGACTACTTAGCATATAACTTTCTACCCAGATCCCTACCCTCCATGACCACTTGTGCAATGACCAAGTGGCAACTTAGGATCTTATCTGATGGAGTATTTATCCTCAACCAAATTAAGAAGTCCCTGACCCTGCCTCAATATTCATATCATTTTGGACTAATCCTATTATACAAATTTTGATAGCATTGATATCTTTCAATCTTACTAGAGTAGTCATTCTCAACCAGACTAACTCCAATGATATGATTGTGACATTTTGATGAACACTAAAGATTTGAACCATAAAGAACTAAGATGATCTATTTAGAGGAAAAAAAGGGAAAAGATAATGAAACATCAAGCTAGCTTCGGGCTTCACCAAAGATAATTATTGGCCAATTGGCTTGCATATAGCTGCAGCATCATAGCTGAATCGTATGTTACTTTATTAGGTGCAAAGGGAAAATTTTCTGGAGGTTTTGATATTTCTGCATTTGGTGGACTTCAAGAGGCGAAAGGTACTTTCATTTTTTGGGGAGGGGGGGGGGATTCTTTCTGTTATAGTTATGTTCACACTCATTTTCTAACTCATTCCCCTCCCCTCATATAGAGCGTCCAAAACCCGGTTGGATATCGGTAGAAATCATCACTGATACAATAGAAGGTACATTATTTTTATCAAATACTTTATTTGCAATTCTTTTGTCCTGTTTTTGCTATGCTGAATCTATGACTTCATTTTTCAGCGTCAAGGAAACCCTCAGTTGCTGCCATCGATGGACTTGCCTTGGGTGGGGGCTTAGAGGTTGCAATGGTATGCATTACTAACTGTTCAGGAAAAAAACTTTTCTTCATAGTCTTTTAGAAAATATCAATTTTTTCTCATATAGGCATGCAATGCACGGTTATCAACCCCAACTGCTCAACTAGGCTTACCTGAACTTCAGCTTGGAATAATTCCTGGATTTGGAGGTAATAGGTTGAACTAAGCTATCTCTATTTTCATCAATTTTACTTATATTTTGCATATGAATTTAAATTGAGTGCATTGGGAAGAAGTTGAAGAAAAAATTTAAATGAAATCTTGTTACCTCAAGCATCATTTATGCTATTTTACCAGTGCTTGTAATGATAAGGAGGGATATTTTTCTGGTGCATTGCATCATAAACAGTTAAGGACTAAGGTAAATATTCAAAATCATGGTGAACTTTTTGGTGTCCATGTCATTAGTAACTTTGATGAATGTTTGACTTATTTTTTTTCCATGCATGAGTAAACGTATTTTTTATTCCATTCATGAGTCTTTTTTTATTATTCCCTGTTTGGTAAACGTATTTATAACCAGTGTTATTGGACCAATACTGAGTGACATGAGTTAAAGAGGAAACCTTTTTGAAGTTTTAAGTTTTAAAAAGATGCCAAGTGAAAGTTTATACCAGAGGTGATGGTTCAATACCTTAACTAGTTAGTAGCCTATGCAATGCATGGATTTTTTTTTTTTCAATTAATAACTATTATTTATATTTAACAATGTGTGTAAATTAGATTTAAGTATACTATAATAAATGTACATATATAAATGTTACAAATTAAAACTTTAGTTTGTTGACATTTATATTTTAACATGCAAAGAAAAATTAAATTTAGGTATTTAATTTGTATTTTCAATATTAAATTGATAGGGACAATTAGAAACAAGGGATTTAATTTGAATTCAATTTATAGATATTAGGGGATAATTAGTTTGAAGTTGGGTTCAATATGCTGATACTAGAAGATGATTGATAATTTGAATTCGACATGCTGATAAAAGGAGATAATTAGGAAAAGAAATAGAGATATATAATCTTTTAAAATTGAATTCAAAAAATGAGAACAAAAAATAAGAGATGCCGTGTGGAGTTTTTTTGAAAGGCCATATGATTGCTTATTTGAGAGAGTGTAGTGTGTTTCACGTTCAAGAATAATGACTCTCATTTAATATATAGTGATTGGATTCTAATGTTAGGTAGGCCTAGAAAAATTTGAATAAAAAAAGAAACCACGGGTAATGGTGAATATTGTTACAATAAATGTTCTTATTCTTTTTTTTTCCTTCTGTATTATTGTTAACCTGAAGTTGTAACTTGTCTTAGGAACACAACGACTTCCTCGTCTTGTTGGTCTGACCAAGTCTCTAGAGATGATGTTGGTATGCTACATTTTATGCTTCTTTTTTTAAACTTTGCTATTCTGTTCAATGTTAAGAACTGAACTTAAAAGCTGGTGTATCCAAACTCAAGGTTGGTGATTGATCAAATATCATATTGACTATTCTATGTTTAAAACAGGACAGTAGTACAGATTTTTGGTTCAGTTCTCCACTTTGAATGGAATTGCTTTTTTCATTTTACTGAAAATATTTAAGAAATGTGACTTTAATATGCATGTCCTGTGATTTTCATTAATTTCTTTATCACTTCCTTTCTTTTAAAAAATTCAAGAATTCAAAGCCTGTTAAAGGGAAGGAAGCTTTTAGTTTGGGGCTTGTAGATGGTTTGGTGTCACCGAATGAGTTGGTGAACACTGCACGCCAGTGGGCCTTGGATATCTTGGACCGCCGACGACCATGGGTTGCTAGTCTTTACAAGACTGACAAATTAGAACCCCTAGGGGAAGCAAGAGAGATATTGAAATTTGCCCGAGCCCAGGCTCGAAAACAGGCTCCTAATCTCAATCACCCTTTGGTATGCATTGATGTTATTGAAGCTGGAATAGTTGCTGGTCCCCGTGCTGGACTCTGGAAGGTTGTCATTTGTCTCCAGTATACCTTTTCTCCTTTCATATCACTGTTGCAGAAAATGTGTGTGACATTGTGTTTGATCTTTGAAGGAAGCTGAAGCGTTTGAAGGACTGGTACGGTCAGATACGTGCAAAAGCTTAGTTCACATATTTTTTGCTCAAAGAGGAACATCTAAGGTTTGTTGGAGTTTTGTGACTTAATTTTACCCTTATTTATTGCCTTTTGAGTGAGGAGATATCTCTGCAAAGCTATAGTGCTTATTAAGAGGAAAATGAAACCGTTTCTATTCTAGCTTAAAAACATGCTTTTTAATACTACATAGATGTGAGTCTAATTTATAAATGTTTCAATGAATTATTTTGCAAAGAAATACTTTTCCTTCTTTTTATTTATTTATTCATTCATTTCTTTATTTTAAATCAGACGATGAAGTGTTAAATCCCACATCCTATGGGTGTGGAACTGATCTCTGCATGATTGTTGGCTTACCCTGGCCACAATGTGCTTCCTGTGGGTTTCAAATCCTGCACTGCAAGAAAAGTCCACCCATATGGAGCTCAGTTTGCCAACTAAGCCGTATTGCTTGTTTGCTCTTCTATTTTTTAACTCTTCAGTTTTGGCTTCTTATTAAGCTGTGGTTACTCCAATGCCAGATTATATATGTGGGGAATATACATGGACTGATTCTATGACTTCTACACTAACTCTACTCCATCCTTACCTCATGAGCTAACCCAATTGGCTATGTAGGAGAATTATGGCCAAGGACTAAGTTTGGCCTTCATTTCCCATAAGGAACCTTTTTAAAAGTTCTATGATAATTTATATAAAGAACTGAAATAGTGTTTCCAGTTAAAAGTGAGATTATTTGAATAATTAGACTTATGACAGAGTAATTATAGTTTTAACAAGATATATTCATACAGATTTTACTTCGTGGTTCGACCAACTATATTAGTTATTAATTTAATGATTGTGATGCTTAGGCTTGACCTCTTGATGACAACAGATCAGTATTTCATTTCAAAATGGTCATGATTGTCCTGTTTCTGTAATTCTATAGACAATTTCAGATATTGAAATTTGTAAATTCTGACCCATCTTCAATCTGTGCCAATCTTAAATATGTAAATAATGTTTTCTGGCTTGAGGTTTTATATTTTTCTTAGGCCATTTCTCTCAAAAGGTAATGTAATGATAAATAAGGTTTTGAACCTGCGTTAGCATGATTCTGAGTACTGACTTTGTGTATAAATTATACAGATATGAAATTCCTAATAACTCTTGGCTTGAACAGGTACCTGGGGTTACTGATTGTGGTCTGGTTCCAAGACGCGTGAAAAAGGTTGCCATCCTTGGTGGTGGACTAATGGGCTCTGGAATAGCAACGGTTTTAATTCTTAGTAACTATCCTGTCATATTGAAAGAAGTAAATGAAAAGTTCTTGGATGCTGGTATGAATAGGATTAAAGGTGAGATAATTTCTTGTAAGATGGGTTGCACTAGTTACTACTCACACTTCACCTTTAATTAAGCGATGAGTGATGCTGTTTTCATCTAGTGTTTTTTCTCTTTATGCAGCAAATTTACAGAGCCGTGTTAAGAAAGGTAAATTAACCCAGGAAAGATTTGAAAAGGCCATCTCTCTTGTCAAAGGTTCCCTTGACTATGAAGGCTTCAGAGATGTAGACATGGTGATAGAGGTGTAGAATGAACTCCAATATAAATTTGTTCATTGACTGTCATTAGTATCATGATTGCATATTATCCAATGCTTTGGGAAATTTTAAACTGTTAGTGTTTGATGTTTGGACAGGCTGTTATTGAGAATGTTTCTTTAAAGCAACAGATATTTGCTGATCTTGAAAAGTATTGTCCACCCCATTGTATACTTGCAAGTAACACTTCCACAATTGACTTGAACCTGATTGGAGAGACGACCAAGTCTCAAGATCGAATTGTTGGAGCCCATTTCTTCAGGTGGTATATTGTATTTGGAAACTACTTTTTTTCCCTGCAGTATCTTTCTGACTGAAAATTTTGATTTGTGCTTCTACAGTCCTGCACATGTTATGCCACTTCTGGAAATTGTGCGTACCAAGCAGACATCTCCCCAAGTAATAGTTGACTTGCTAGATATTTCAAAGAAGATAAAGAAAACTCCAGTGGTGGTTGGAAACTGTACAGGATTTGCTGTTAATCGGATGTTCTTCCCATATACACAAGCAGCTCTCTTGCTTGTTGAACGTGGTGCAGATGTTTATCAAATTGATAAAGCAATAACCAAGTTTGGAATGCCCATGGGGCCTTTAAGGTATTAATGCTTCAATAAGTTCTTGATATCCTCAACTACTTTTTGAAGGGTCTAATTTGTCACGTATTTACTGATGCAGATTGGCTGACCTTGTTGGTTTTGGGGTGGCGGTTGCAACTGGCTCACAATTCGTTCAGAATTTTCCTGAGCGAACCTATAAATCAATGCTTATTCCACTTCTGCAAGAGGATAAGAGAGCTGGTAAAGATAAACTCTTCATCAGTTTGAATTGTTTGTGATGAGATAACTGTGAATATGACTACCTAAAAGTAAATTCCCTGTTGTGTTTCTACTAAATAATTCATTGATAATCTTTGGATAACATTTGCTTCTAACAGGTGAAACAACTCGCAAAGGGTTTTATTTGTATGATGATAAACGTAAGGCTAGTCCTGATCCTGAATTGAAGAAATTTATAGAGAAGGCCAGGAGCATTTCCGGTGTCTCCGTTGATCCAAAGGTCTTTTTATCCTTCCCTGTTCATACTATATTTATTGGCTAGTGAGGAAACAAAATTTAAAGTTAATTTTCATGGTAAGTTTCACTGGATCTGAATCTGATGTTGTGGATATGATCCTGAACAGCTTGTCAAGTTACAAGACAAGGACATCATAGAGATGATCTTCTTTCCTGTGGTTAATGAGGCTTGTCGCGTCCTTGATGAAGGTATTGCGGTAAAAGCAGCAGATCTTGATATTTCTGCAGTCATGGGCATGGGTTTTCCACCTTACAGGTTTGTCTTGATAATAGTTTGGCTTGTTTCCCAGAAATTTGTACTTGTTCTAAATTTGGGATTGATTTCATCAGGGGAGGTATCATATTCTGGGCTGACTCTCTTGGATCCAAATACATATATTCAAGATTGGAGAAATGGTCAGAGTTGTATGGAGGATTCTTCAAGCCTTGTGCCTACTTGGCTGCAAGAGCTGCCAAAGGGATTCCTCTGGTGAGTAACCTAAGCTGAGCACGTTTATTTCCATTTGACTTATGCATACACACATTTTTCTTCTTATAGCATGTTAGGTTTAAGACAAAACCAGGTTACAAATGTGAATCCTGTCTAACGCTACTCTCAATAGCATTGGCTCGGATCCACATTTGTAACGTGATTTTGGGGTAAACTAGTGTGTTTGTCGTCTTTTTATGTAGCGTTGGCTTGGATACACATTTTCGTAAACCATACACACACTAAACACATTATTAGTATCCAAATTGTATCACTTCCCAATAGATTGGTTTTGAGGCAAAACCAGGTTACAAACGTTGAACCAATTTAACAACGTTACTTTAGTAGCGTTGGTTCGTATCCATGTTTGTAACGTGATTTTGAGGTAAACTAAACACATTATTAGTATCCAAATTGTATCACTTTCCCAATAGATTATTTCGATACTACTAAAGTCTAAACCGTCTGTTGTCATTGTATTGTCCTCTAATGGAATTTGTATTCTATTGTAGGGTGCGTCGGTGGAGCAAGCAAAGTCACGGTTGTAAATGCAAATAGTTCATTACATGTTTACTTTATTGGATTTTCTTTTCCCCGTTATTTCTCCTTTCAAATGCTAGGAATATAGTTGAGACTTGATAAAGAGCCAAATAATGTATGATGAGAAAACATTTTAGTACAGCAGAATTATTCAATCAAAATAAAGGTTCAGGTATATGGTTTTCTTCCCTTACAACCCTTATGTTGTGTGTTTATGTTACTAGCCCCAACCCTACTAATTCAAATCAAACTCCCATAGCTTCATTTACTTATATCTGAAGGAATCGACGTTGAAAAAATTTATCTTCTCAAAAAATTATAGTAACTAGATTTGTATTTGAAAATAATTTTAAGAGTTTTAGAACTTTGCAAATTGGTTTTATTTGAATAACAAAATAAATTTATATTTGAAATGTGAATATAAATGCAAAACTTTTGACTTACATACTTAAAATTAATTTTACTCGCTTAAAAAAATTAAAAAAAATCCTCTACCGTGTTAAATTTGTTTCATTAAAAAATTACTTCTCTTAAATTAATTATATTTACTTAAAAATTGATTTTGAAAACTCAAAATTAATCAAACAACCTAGGTATTATTGTTAACAAGCCTTGGCTTTTATTTCATAGTAGACAAATAAGGGTCGACCGGTTTGCCTTGTCAATAGTTATTTTTTCTCACATGCTAGCTACTATCCAATTAATTCTGTCATGTGTGTAAAACGAGTCCACTAGATCTCACAATTTTGAAAGCTTCCACGAATTATGTTACGTGGGTGTGGGCTACATTTGGGAAAATATCTTCTATTTGAAGGTGTTACGTGCAAGCATTCATTTTATTTTATTTTTTACCTTAACGTGCAGGACTCATTTATGAGGGTGATTTGGGGTCCCTTATTGTTGTTTTCACCGAAATAAAATAATATTATTATAATTATTAATACAGATTAAAAACATTTTCTTAAATTAAACAGATAGTAAATGATTTCCTAATGGAACTTAAAAGAAAAAGAAAATTAATATGGAAAATGCTTTTAAAAGAGGAGTCTAGTTATTTCTTGTCCTAACTCCCAATCTCCTCATACAAAACACATTTATTTCCATTCTCTCTCTTTCTTTTTGGTCAAGATGTCAATTCTCTTTCATTGACATGTCCTTCATACATAGAACTGCTGTCAGTGTTGGATAGGCCTTTAATTCAAAGATATGACAAAAATCATCACGGGTCTTAAAAATTGATTCATTAATACAATATCATTCATAAAAAATTAAATTTCATACCAAAACTTAATGATTTTCCAATTGAATAATAAAAACTTAAAGATAATTATCAATTTATATCCGATACATGATTTGACTCATTTTAATAGTTATAAATAAAAAAATACAGGGTCTGCGGTTTATAAATTTGACAACAAATAACAATACGACACAAAGAGATGAAGAGAATAAAAAAAAGAAGAGAGAGAAATATAAGATGTGATAGGTGATGTGATGGAAAGAAATAGAGAGTAAAAATGTGTTGTATGAGTTGTTGCAGGTGTGATGTTGTATAAATTTCATATTTCTAAAACTTAATGATTTTCCAATTGAATTTACAAGTGATATTGTGTGAGTAATAATCTAAAAATACAACCGTGAGTTCCCACTTATTTAAATGGCACAACGTAACTGTCCTCCTGTTGCCGAGACAATAAAGTGTGTAATTTACTAGTTTCAACCAGCTTCATGAAAAAGCAGCATAATTTATTCAGAAAGAAAAGGATACTTACATATCATGAGAGGTATGATCATGTGTCGAGTCCTCTAGCTGAAATCTACCTCGCGTCTTGTGATCGTGTCGCGAAGGTTAACTTGGCCAGGCCAACATACATATCTAAATGAAATGCATGTTTCTTTTGTGGCATTTATTGGTAAACTTTCAATACCATTGTCCCCCAAAGGTACAACTGGTCCCTTTACTTGCGCTTTTTGCGTGGCCAATCTTAATTTACAGACATAGCACATCACGAAAGTGTAGTCATTGCACTTTCAACATCTAGTTTCGTAATTTAAAATTTTCATCATCATAATACAGTCGTATATTATCACATCATTAAATAATTCAAATTTAATTTCAATGTAAAGTAAAATTACATACTCATTCTTTTTATCATCCTATATATTTTTCTTTAAATAAAATAAAATTACACTTACACCCGAAAATTGAGGGCTAACCTTGCAACTATATTTATGGAAATTTTCAATAAAAAAAAAAGAAAAAGAAAAATTATATATAAAGTCTTTACACTTTAGTAAGCATTGCCACAAAACATCTGTGGTTGCAACCGAGGATGATGATCCCCTAATATGTTGTTTTGCACTTGTTTATTGTACTCAACAAAATGTCAAAATCACTATAGAACAATAGTATACTTCTTCCTTTGGTATAACATATATTGCTGGCTTTCAAAGTACCTTAATAATTTTTTGCATTATAAAGGAAACGCTCGAAAAATCAACTTCATCGATCCTTTCTTTCTCCTCGATCAGCTAGACAATTTTTGCGTGACCTGTCCGCTCAACCAAAATGTACATTGATCTATCTACATTTATATCTATATATATTATTACTGATAACCTGGTCATGTATATATAAAATCCCAACGTACATGAATGTGAAAATTTTAATTAGTAATGATTTATCCTTAAGGATGATCATCATCTTAAACTTTGAGGTAGATATGTATCCTGTTATTCCTGTGCTATGTTATAGTAAAATAATAATGTCAAACAAAATATTGCATATATAGCTAATTTTTTTTAATATATATATAAGTAAATAAAAGATATTTAGTAGTGCCTTGACATTATGGTAAAATGACATGTCTAAATGCCTCAATTTCTAAAATTGCTAGTCATTGGAATTTGGAAGGATGGTATTCAGATGAACGGTTAGGATGGTAGCATCAAGCGGCACACCTTGTTTAATTAATTTCTAAGCATCTGGAATGCTAAAGTGAATAAGGGTTGAATGGAAGAAAGAAAAATCCAGAGATGGGGACTTGAGTGAGAGTGAGAGTTACTGGTACCTTTCAATCAAATATAATGTGGATTTTATTTTTTTTGGTCAACAAAATCATGTGGATTTGGGAGGACAACATTGGAATCAAAAAAAGGGAAAGGGGAAGAGAGTCCAAGCTGCATTGTATCAATGGCCCATCTAACCCACATTTCCCACTTGGCCTCACCGGGCATTCTCGCAACAGACAAACAACTGCGTGGATCTCCATGACACCTCACTCACCCATTTTATAATTATAGGTAAGGTTGAGATTCGCATAAATTTTCATATGTACATTTTAAAAGTAATTTTATTTTATCATCCTAATAAATGTAAAAAAGTATTTTATCACCCAAGTCAAGTTATTCGGTGAAGATAATGGACGTACTATTCTCATTTTTCTCAAATACCAAATTTATCCCCTCACATTTTCACTTTTTTTTTAATTTTATATAGGGCATATCTTTATATTAAAATCCCATTTTTTTTCTTTTTCATTTTTTGACCCAACCAAACAAATCGTGAACAAATTTAACTATTTTATCTTATTTTTTCTCTCAATTCAAATAACTTGAAAATCTATTTTCTATTCATTTTCTTTTCTTTTTTACTTCTTTTCATCCCACTCTATAATCCTTTCCACATCCAAACAAATCATTAATAATCCCAATTAATTAGAGTGATGTATGATTTTTATTTGAGATGCTAGAAACAAGAATAAGAACATGAGACTTTATATAATATATGTTTGAGGGCAATCCGACCTCATCTAGAGAACCAATCTTGGACACATGGATCACCCATGAGACCGACCTTAGACAGTCGACACGTGAGGTTTGTCCAAGCACTACACCTATCCGACTCGATTGCCTTTCGTACCCGTTTGTACCACTCAAATACTTTGGTATCTTAAGCCAAACATGCATGCTCAGTGTGAGGCATGCATCGTCGATCCCTAGATTTTGGACACAAAAACACATAAAAATCCTCTCAATTTTTGGGTGGACACATGGTCCGTTCCCCGCACACAACGAGTTATTGGGACTTTGCCCTATCTATCATAGGGAAACGTCCATGCACCACATTATTTCCTTCTTTATATATATCCGTGCAAACTCTAACCAGATACACACTCTAATTTCATTATTGAAACTCTATTGAAATATATACTTTTGGGTTGAGTGGCTTCTCATGAGTTGATGAGAATTAGACTTTTAGATACCTTATGACCCTTCACGGAGAACAATATAATGTCGAATTCGTATCTGTAAAGAAATTGAAGAAAGGTAGGCAAATTTTTGGATGTTGTAGGGCATAAAAGTCCTTAGATGACTAGTGGAGGAGTTGATCTTCATGTAGAGTGCGTTTGGTAAGTAATTCCATCTAGCTGAAAATTGAAATTAGTAGTTGAGACCATTTCAGTTGTGTTTGGTAAGGTAGTTTTTTGGGTAGCTACTAGCTTTTCTTGAAAAGGTACTTGGGGTTGCTTTTTTAAAAAGCTCCAATTTTCAGCTACTAGATGAAAATTAATTACAAGTTTATCTTTCAACCACCCTCACGTATCATTATTTAATAATTAGTTATGTCTTTATGGGCCCGTTTGGTGCACATGATAGGATATGATATGATAGGATAAGAGAGTTGGATAGTGACATGATAGGATAAGAGCAGGATAAGCTCTTATCTTATCCTATGTTTGATGTACACCAGGATAAGAAGACAGAGAAGATTATTTTATCTTATCCTACGTTTGAGATGGACAGATTATGGTAGGATAGGATATAAAGAATATTAAAATGATAAAATTACCCTTATTACAAATTTAAATTATTTTTTTTACTTTTCAGCAAGCACACATAAATAAAAATTTATTTTTTATTTAAAAAATATTTAAATTTATTTTACAAAAATAAAATTGCTAAAAATATAAAATTTATATTAAAATTACCATAAAAATCGTTATTATAGAGAGGGAGGAGAGAGAGGGGAGAGAGAAGAGTGAGAGGAGAGAGGGAGGAGGAGAGAGAGGAAAGAGAAATAGAGGGAGAGAGGGAGGAGAGAGAAAGAGGGGGAGAGAGGGAGGAGAGAGAAAGAGGGGAGAGAGGAGAGAGAAATAGGGGAAGAGAGAGAGGAGAGAGAAGAGAAAGAGGGGGGAGAGGAGAGAGAGGGAAGAGATAGGAGAGAGAAAGATGCGGAAGGAGAGAGGGGAGAGAGAGAGGAGACAGAGGAGAGAGAAAAAGGGGGGAGAGAGAGAAGAGAGAAAAGGGGAGAGAGGAGGAGGGGAGGGAGGAGAGAGAAAGAGGGGGAAGAGAGAGGAGAGAGGAGAGAGGAGAGAGAAAGAGAGGATAAATGAGGAAGAAGTTTTTTTATTTTATCCTATCGCTCCCTAACCCCAACTCTCCCCTCAGGATAAGAATTACACTAGGAGGAAATGATAGGATAAGCAACAGGATAAAGTTATCATGTCATACTGGTGCAACAACACATGATAAGTGATAGGATAGGATAAGTTATCATATCCTGTCTCTTATCCTGTACACCAAACGGGCCCTATATGTCATTTTACCATTTTCAGCTAGTTTTATCAAACGCATTAAATCAAATCAATTAATTTTTCAAATTAACTTTAACCTTTCCGCTAGTTAAACCAAATTAATCACACTAGTAATTGTAAAGATTTTTTATTATCCCTTCTCATCGGCTTAATGAGGAGAAACTTATTGTGCCACATAACTTTCAAGGTAGGGTCAAGATATTATCTTCTCATAAATTATCATTAATTATACAGTGCCAATAAAAGCAAGAAGACCTTATTTTGATTACCATGACGAAGATGTCCTTGCCTTTGTCTCTGGCTTTTGGAATTTTTTGTTGAAATTTCTAGTAGTTGAACAATTACTGGGCAGCCAATTGACTTGTAGTACCAATCTAAATGGATCACTATCTCCAAGTTCGTTACTTTATTTTAATAAATCATTACTATACATAACTGTATTGTCATTACTGGATAAAATAGCATATCATTATGAAAAAGTTTGTTTTTATATAGTACTATTTTTGCTACTAGCATTCATCATTTTTCAAGCTCTTTTTTTTTTCCCCTTCAATTTCTTATGAATCAACAATTTTATAACAGAAACGGATTTTAAAAGAACAAAAAGGGCACATTGAGTGGAGGCATGAATGGTGATAGAAAACTTCGAGAGCTGAAAAGCAAGCAATAAAGAGAAAATTATAGCAGAACATAACCCAGTGCGTTTATTATTCAAATGATTATTTAATACACCGAAAAGAAAATTAAAAAAATAAATAAATAAATCTACATATTATTTAGATAAAAAATAAAATTACTTTTTTAAAATTCATATCTTCTTGTTATCGAAAGAGGAAAAGAATAATATAAGCTTCATATTTATTAATCCTCCCTTTTCTCTATTATCTTTTCCCGTCCAAAATCCAAATAAGCAAGTTTACATTTTTTTTTTCTCATTTTCTGTATTCCACGTTATGTGGAAAAACAAGCAAAGCATGAATTTCTAAAAGTCTAAGTGCAGATTTGGTTACGAAAACATTTTCCTTCTCATTTCTTATTTTCTGAAATTTTACAAAGGAAAAACTGGAAATGCGGTAAACAGCAAATTTTTATTTCCAACATTTTCAATTTTTCCTTTGTAAAATTTCAGGAAACAGAAAATAGAAAATGAAAACAAGAAATGAAAATGTAAACCAAACATGCCCTAAACATTTGGGTCTAAGATGCTGCTAGTTAATTTAAGTTTTTATAATCAATGAGGCGAGGGTGCATGAAAAAAGTTTTGGGTTGCAACGCAGACTCTCAGCCCCTGAGAAGGAATCTGGGCAGAGCGAAGGTTTTGTTCTCCGAATTTCTTACGACAAAAGGGTCGGAAAAACGAAGAAAATAGGACTGCAAATTCTGAAGCCAAGACTGTCTTTTTATAGATTCTTCTGTTTGGGCTTTGCCAATGCCACTCACTCACTGCTCCAAGATAGGCCTGAGCCTCAACCAACAAATATTAATTTATTAAAAATGTTAATTAGTTAAAAAAATAAAAATAATTTTTTTTTTATTATTGAGAGAGAGTTTGTCTCTTTCGCTCTTTTGAATACATTAGCAAGTCAGGGTTCCACGTGCTCCTTGGAAGTCCCCCCCTGTTCCACTACCCTACACTCTATTTTCAATGCTAAGTTCATCTTCCACTCAATTACACTCTCTGACCATCTGTTCCCCCTCCCTTGTTTGCTTCTTCTCTTCTCTTCTCTTCAACCCCATCTCCCTTTCTCTGCTTCCCTTGTCTCTCTCACTGTTCACTGAAAAGCAGAAGAACAACATAACTAGCTAAACCCATTCATCCAAGTACAACACCATCTTCTTCTTCTTTTACAAAAAGGAAAATCTTTCTTTCCCATCAATTTCAAGCAACCATTTGGATTGGATGATCCACATGGAAGTGATGATCAAAGGAGGTGGAGGAGGAAAGGTTGGTGTTGGTGAGGATGACATGGGTGATGGAATGCAATGCAGTGACCATCCTTACAGAAACAACCCAGGTGGGATCTGTGCTTTTTGCCTTCAAGAGAAACTCGGCAAGCTTGTTTCCTCTTCTTTTCCTCTTCCTATACGTCCTTCTTCCTCCTCTTCTTCTTCACCTTCTTTCAGATCCGACATTGCCCCTTCTTCCACCACTCGCCCCTGTGTTTCTTCCATCACAACAACCTCAGCAGCACCTTCTTCTTCTCTTGCCCTCTCTGTATGTCCCACATCGGCTAAAAAGAATGATGGCCATCATCATTACCATGAATATTACTCGAGAAGGACCCGCATCCCTTTTCTTTTAGCTAAGAAGAAGAAAAAGAAAGCCTCTTCTGTGAACTCATCAGCTTCTTCTGATGTCATTCTCAAACGCAGTAAATCCACTGCCACACCTAGAAGAGGCCGTTCCTTGGTTGATGCAGATGATGATTTAGTCATTCAAGATTTTAGTCCCAGAAAAAGAAACGGTTTTTGGTCCTTTCTCTACCATTCTTCAAAACCATCATCTTCTGGTAAGAAATTGAATTCCAAGAGCTTTAGAGACAGTAGCAATGGTACTCCAAGGATCTCAACAATGAACACATCAACTTCTATGACTACTACTACTACTTCAAAGCTCAAGGATAAGTGTTGTTCTGGTTCTTCCTTGGGAAGAAAGAGTGACAACATTGTTGTGGAAGAAGATAACAGTCCTAATAGCCACAACACTGCCTCTGCTTCTTCTTTTGAGCGCAAGGTTTCAAGATCCAGATCTGTTGGGTGTGGTAGCAGAAGCTTCTCTGGTGACTTCTTTGAGAGAATCTCTACTGGTTTTGGAGATTGCACTTTGAGGAGAGTGGAGTCTCAACGTGAAGGGAAACCCAAAGTAGCTGCTATGAACCGTGCAGGTGGTGGCCATCACCATTGCATGAAGGAAAGAGTACGGTGTGGAGGCATATTTAGTGGGTTCATGATGACTTCATCTTCATCATCTTCTTCTTACTTGGTTTCATCCTCTGCTGATGATATGAATGGAAAATCAGGTGCTGTGGCACTTTCTCATAACAGAGGAAGGAGTTGGGGTTGGGCATTTGCTAGTCCTATGAGAGCTTTCACCAGCAAACCCTCTTCTAAAGACAATAATAATAAGAGGGATATTATTAGAAACGCCAATGAGAAAAATGCCACTCCTAACTTATCTGCTATACCATCTTTACTTGCTGCCAGAGGCTGAGGAAAAGGAAAAGGAAAAACAAAACGAAAAGGATTTAACTTGGGGTTGGTTATACACATTAGTATGCTGTTAATTAATCACTGTCTATTACTACTATGTTTATCTTGTGGATGGGTCTTAATTTTCATTAATTAGTGATCTAATACTTTCTAGTTCTTTCATTTTCCATACTTCTTTGTGGATACTTGCTTGTTGTTAATATTCAGGTGGGTGGGTTGTGAATTTTCTTCTGATCATCAGCGATGGAGTAGTACTACTCTCCAGAAGGTACTTTATGAAGTGTTTGGAAAAGAGGGAAATTGGAGAAGAAAACCTTACCATACAAATCCTCTGTCATCACGTGGCTTGTCTTAATTGTGACATTGGTTGTTTGTATTTTTTGTAGCTTCCTTCTTGTAATTCACTGATGTTATGCGGAAGACATGTAATTTTTATTTTTGAAAATCACTATTCACATGGATACACATGTTTGTGGATGGTGTAGACACAACTGGGAATATCTATAGAATCACTCTTAGCTTTATATCATGTGTATTATGCCATTGAGCTTAGATGCAATTTAATAAGTTAATCATATAAATATATTTCTCCCTTATTGTTAATCTTTTGTTGTTTTTTAGTTTCCTCGTTGATCATTTGCAAAAGGTTCCTTAACTAGTCAAATAGAGCAACATGGTTGGAGCAGAGGTGGTCCCTGTGTTTGACATTTAATAACTAGATCTTGTAGTCATATAGTAGTAGAGTGTAGCATTTATTCAAGGTTCTCGTTTGCACCTAATTGGCTGTCCTGGTAATTGTTCTCGAGTGTTCCTTCTCCACAGCTGTATACAAGGCCAGTAGTTCATCGTCATGTGCCTGGGAAAATGCATGAAGTAACAACTAACAAGGGCTTTAAACTAATGGATTGGATTGGCGAAGTGCAAACACAATTAATGGAAATGTATACAGTAATTTAATGCAATTCATAATACAAGTCTGACTATAAACTATACTCCCTCCGGTTCTATTTATAAGAACTTTTTCTAGGTGGGTCTTGGTCTTTTTTATAAGAACCTTTTCAGATTGTCACATGCATTAATTATTTTTTGACAAAAATACCCCATTAGTGGAGGTAGATGCGTAATTAATTAGTAGAGAGAGTATGACACAATTGAGTAGTTAAGTGGAAAAAAAAAGATAATGGGTATCAATAAATTCAAGGGTAGTTTAGGAAATATCATACACATTCTTGACAAATTTATTGCAATCAACTAAATTAACCAACTTCTTAATCTGTGTGATATAGTTAAAAGGTTCTTATAAATAGGACCGGAGGGAGTATTGAGTATGCTACACCCTATGTTTTTTTTCCCTGGAAAGTCGACATGAACCGGTAGGATTATGGGAGAAAATGATATCATCACAGGCAGGGGAAAAAGTCTAACTGGTTGCTAATGTATACAAGCTATTCTTCACAAAAGCTTTATAAAAGAAGAAATGCATATAAAATTTATATCAATGTACATTGGCTCCTCTTCCAAAACTTAAATATAAGCAACAAAAATTCATATATGATAATAAAAAATATTTTTTTAATTAATTTCACTTTATTTAATGTTATCATTCAAAAATATCCCCCGTTTAATTTAGATTTTATTTTTAAATTTAATGAACAATTTACCAAGAGAGATTATCCCTCCTTAAAACAAGTTCCAAAAAAATTAAATAATTCCATGAAGAGTAATTTATTACCGTAAAAAAAAAAAATGTAATTTATTCTCTTGATAACATCAAGAAAATTAAATAAAGATAACTAACATTCTTAATTAACTTGAATATGTTTTTTGTTTATATTCGAGTTTAAAGTAGTACATTATAAATCTAACTTTTTTTTGTTACAAACATTATAAATCTATCTTGTAGTGCACAAACATTATATAAGTATTATAATTTAAATATATGTAAAAACAAGTTAATAATTAAATTTTTATTAATTTTAAAATGTGAAACAAAATAAAATGTCAATAGTACAATGACTGAGTTTTCTACACAACTCATTGTATACAATATTTTTAGTGAAACTTAAGTAATTTTTATCATGCTTTGCAGTGAGAACTGTCAATATTTTTAGTGAGATTGTTGTTAATGAAATATATCTAATCTAATTACAATTTTTTATCTACATGGCTTTGAAACCTTTGGACATTTCTATGCAATATTGTCTATTTGTCTTCTAGTGACATGTCAAGGTTTTAAAAGTTAATTATTTTGTTATTGGTATTTCATAATAAATAATGAGATCTTTTACAATTATTAACAAAATTGGGTGTTATGCTTAATTTTGCAAGTGATATAATATTAATTAGAATATATTTTGAGTGTGTTCGGTAAAATTAGCTGAAAACTAAAAAAAAAAGTTGATTTCGTTGAAAGTATTCAATAAAACTAGCTAATAATTAAAAATATAAGAACAATATTAAAATGACAAAAAATAGTGAGGGAGAGTTACAAAAGGATAAAATTGAAAATAAAAATCAGCTAGTAGTAATAAAAATTAGATTTTTTTTTTTAAAAAATTACATTAAGTAGCTTCTACAAAAGAAGTAGTAACTACCTGAAAAGACTATCTTATCAAACACACTTTTTGAGTTATTTTACTTCATGAAATAACAGTGATGGAGTAATTATAATTTGTACGCAAGGCTAAGAAAAATGATTTAATGGTAATATACATATATATTAACTTAACTAAACATAAAAAAAGTCAGAGATAATATTTTTTCTCAAAAGAATGTAAATGCTTAAAATATTAAATTTTAAATTTAATTAATTTCTATTTAAATCTTATGAACCACGTTTACAACTATTTAATTTATGTAATAATTATTTTTTAGTCGAGTTTATTAATATAAAAGGGTATACAAACGATAGTTCGTTCCAATACTAATGCTATCATCTTATTGGTATCATCATGGGTTTAAGAAACTATTGTGTGTGGTCCTATAAAGGGATCATCGAGCGAGCATGGCGAGGATGGATAGTACACTACCCATATTCATACATGTTAAAATTAACGGGTATTTGTTCTGGACTAGCATCCGGCTCACGAGAGTCAGCAACGCTCCTAGGATGAGTCACGGTGACTAGATCACAAGTGCGTCCATCTACCGGAATCGGTGGGCATACCAACATCTTATGTTACGAGCGTGTGAGATCAAGGGCACCCTAATCGCGCTACGCCTTCATCAGACGATCGTTACATTTCCTAACGGAATTTCCCACCAATTTATCTCAATATAAATAGAGCTAAGTACACTAAAATCAGGTGCACTTTTTTATTATTACATTAACTCTATCTGCTACACAGATTGATTTGAGCGTCGGAGTGCCTACAGGTACACAACCACTTGAGTTTGACATCGACCACCGTCGACAACCAGTATCTCACCAAAAACCACCGTTCTAAGGATCATCGCAGATCAGTATCTATGTGGATAGCGAGTATCCATGGGTATCTGTTAATATTTAAAAAATTAACATTTATAGAAAGAAAGAGAGAAAATGACATATAATATATTTTAATATTATATATGTGGGCTAATTATCATTATATAATATAATTCTGAGTTAATTTGTTAAAAATATCATTATAAAATAAATTATATCTCATCATAAAATAATAAAAAAGTTATCATTCCGATATAATTAATAGAAAATATATTTTAATGAGTATGAGGGTACCCTGAGATGGATAGTATAATATTCGTCCCCACCAATTTTATAAATATGTGGGGTGCCTACTACGGGTACATCCACGGGTACCGATTTTTTTGTCGTCCCATGGTTAATTTTTTTGGTCTTATATACAAGAACACAATACCCATTTTAGTTACATTAATTACTAAATACTTTATATACCTTTAATTTATTATGAGTGATGAACAAGGTATCCACCCATTCAATCATTTAATACTGGGAACATTTTTGGAAAAAAATTAAATTTATAGCATTATTAATTGTCATTATTATATTTCAATACATCTCATTGGTGTTGATGATTTTATTCTTTGTGTTTTTTTTAATATAGGACCATAGATAGTATTATTAAAAAATGTTTAAAATTATTAAAGCATTGGAACAAATACATTTTCAATTCAACTTTATACGTGTCTATTCCTATATTATTGTGAATGTAAATCACACTTTAAATTTTAGTGTTATTCAAAGTAGCATCGACGCGGATTCACATTTGTAACATGATTTTTAGATAAACTAAAAATACTAAATTTTTAGTTTCTTAAAACACAGAAGCAAACAATAAGCTGTAATTTGGTTATTGAAAGTTTTTTAAACTTTGATTTGTTATTTGGAATATTTGTGGTTTTAACTTTTTCATTAATATCATTTTTAAAAAAACTTAATTTTATTGAAACATAAAAAAGCAAAACCTAAAAACGATAGTGAGGATGGTGAATGATAATAGTAAATTTTAGGGTTTTGAAAATCGGATTGGGTCGCCCGATTTGAACGATCTGACTAAGAATCGATTTGATGACCGGTCTATTCAACTAAAAAAATGATACTCTTCATAATTGATCAAGAATCGTTTGAAAAAATGGTGTCAAATTGGTTAAAATGGGTTTTTTTCTAAACTTTTCATAATATTTTATTTAATATAAAATATATTTAAGATAAATAAAGATATATATATATATATTTAAGGATTACACATAAATATTTATTATTTTATCAATCATTATTAATTTTTATCTCATAATAAGGTATTTATATTATTTTATAATTTTATATATTTTAATTTCTTATACTTTCATGTAATTTATTAATTAAAATATTATATAATACTAAAAATATATATTTAATATTTATCAATTTGATCATAATAACTTTGAATAAGTGTTTTCACTAATTCGGGTTTGATCTTTAAAGCATTACCAACTCTAGTGCTAAGAGACAAATATGTTATTTCTTGTCCTTAACTATAAGAAACATAATACTATTTTGAATTGTATTGTATTCATTATGAAATTTCTTTTATATACTCAATTCATTACCAACAATTCATCCATTTCCCATTATAGGAGATGTACTTACGTTATTTTCACTTATCAACTATTAGAGGAGGAGTTGTTACTCAAATGATGACTTTAAGTAGTAGTAATTTTATCACATTTTATTTATTTAACATTAATGATGTTTCTAGGATAAAATATTGGATTATTGGATGTTTAGTCCCGTTGATTATAAAAAAAAAAGAATATGACATTATTAATTATATGTTATTATTAATTATAATTAACCGATTTCAATGTATTTCACTTGTCCTAGTAATTTAGTAATATGTTTCTTATAATAAGATTGAATGCAATAGTAAATATAAGTGAAATATTAATGAGTGTTCTAACTTCTAATCAAGGACATTGTTTAAAAATTAAATTTTTTTTATTGGATTGTCGTCCCATTTAATACTATATAAATAATTAATAATTTTAAATAAACGCCTTTTATTATATATAAATTCATTAATCAAAATATCCTTAAAAAATAGTGATAATTCCTTAATGGGTATCCTCCAAACATTGGTTAAAAAGGATCCTAAATATAATGAAGAGAAGGGGAGATAAGAATAGAGGAATCATGATGGGGACACGAGCCGTAGCTGGGAAAGTACAGAAATGCAATGAGACAGAGGAAAGTTGGTCAGAGGGGCACTGTTAAAGTTGAATGTCATTGGTGGATGCATAACATTGCAGTGAAGATAGATAATTAAGAGCTGAGCTGGGCCACCACCAAACCTGTATGTACTTTTAACCCACGGCCGCTCGCTATTTTCTACATTTCCTTCAGCCACGCCACAGATACTCATCTCATCTTAGATCTCAATAGATTCCCAACCATCTCTTTTCCTTTTCTCTAGTCAGAAATATGGCAAAACCAAACCAACTCTTGTATTGTACGACTCCGAAAACAGATTAGTAACAACTAATAAGAATTCCTTATAAAAATATTAATGTTATAAATGTAATTAATATATTCATTTTCAATATTCAGCTAAATTTTTTTTGGGAAGAATGCATGGTAGCTACGCTCTAGCTCGATAAAAAAGATCCTTGAGATTCAGGACAAATTTTCCCCCAAAAAGAAAATTCAGGACAAACAAATATAGCATCTTTCTTCTCTGCATCCCCTACCACATCTGTCTAACTTTGTCGGAAATTTCTCTGCATTTAAAACTGCATTATAAAATTTAAGCACCGATGATAATTAACCCCGTTGCTAGAAATTCTAATTATTCTTAAATTGTGTTTAAACTGTAAAGTAATTCTTAATCGTAAGTCGTAACATACATATAGTTGTCATAAACTAGATTAAGGTTCACTTTGATAATTCGGGAGAATAGAAACTGAACAACATAAGAACCAAGCGATTAGCGGACTAATTAAAATGGCATGGGCCTACGACGAATGGGCAGCGCAACCAAGCTTGGTTTCACTTCCTGAGTTTCTATAGAAAAAAGCATAATAATTTGAGGGCCCATGGCTCCACTATTCCTTTGTGTTTTCTGAAATTTGGGCTGAGCAATAGAACGTGGCTTTTCAGATTCTTCAGGTTGTAGGTCCAAGAGACAGTATCTCTAGGGAGACATTTGTACAAAAAGACAAAAGCTTGTGATATCTGAAAAGTGAATGAATCATAATTGGAGCTAGATGGATCAACTCAACAAAATTAAAATCGAACCAATTAAACAGTAAGGTCAGGTCCAAATCATGACGACAATGTTTGCGAGCTGCGTCTCCATTTTCAACTGCGACAAGATCCGCAAGCACTTCCACGGAAACGTTTATTTCTTGTCAGAAGGATTTAATTCTTTCAAACTAAAATATGATGAATCAGATAGCCAAATTAAACCATGGTTAGAGTGATGCACATTGATATAATATATGCACCATGTCTATGACTGCATTACTTCATTAATTCTGTACTTATATCAAATCAACTAATATATGGTTTATGTTAATTCGGTATTATAATTGCACCTATTTCATTTAGGATAATTTTCACTGAAGTATAATAATAAGCAACAGAACCCAGTGCATAGTGTTTAGCTTTTGTTTTTTGGTGGCACATAGCTTAACATAGTTTAACAAAAGGTAACGATACGGTAGCAAACCCAAATCCCAAGAGAATTTTGGGCATAAAGACAATACAATACATAAAAGAGCAGGTTATATATCTATACTATATGTAGGTGGCAGCTCCTCCACTCCAGGACTCTAGTCTAATGGGATGATCTGAACTTGTGGTTGAGGAGCATCTGTCGGAGCTCCACCGGGTCAATTTCAGGGGTGTAATTGATGGGCCTGTAGTAACCCGTTACTGGATCTGGGGCCCAAGGTGAGCAGGCCTCTGACCCATATCGTGAAACAGGCTTGTCTTCTACGCTTCCCACCATAGCACTCCTACGCGCAACAACTCTAACCGAGGCATCAGACGCGGCTGCATAACCTCGCCTATCATATCATAATATAGTGAGCTTAATTAGTTTGTGTGCGATTACAATTACATTTAATTTACATATAAGAAACAATAAAAGGCTCACTTAGATAAATGAGGATAAGCATAATTAAGGTGAAAATTGGAACTGACCGATGAAGGGAGAGGGATTGAGCAAGAAGACGGTTGGCTTGTGAGAGAGAGCGGGCCATCTTTCTTAGTGTGCTGTTCTTTGGAGTTTGGGGAGAATGCTTCCGCAGTAGCAGCTAGCCACCACAGTCACACCCCTCAATTTGACTCTTGTCTTCACTTCTCTCTGCCTCTGCGTTAGGGTTTGTGGGGGCATTTATACTTGCACAGAATTAAGGCGGCATACTGTGTGTTTTGGGAAAGCTATGGGTGGGAACACCTGCCCTAAGGTCCGCTACGCTCATGACACGCGTTTCTAGTTAATACTACTTTCTTGTGCCACAATGATAGTGTGGCCGTCTGGGTTTGATTTAGGCTAAAATTTATACCATCAAAATCATATAAATCTCTCCAAACAATTGTGATAATATTTTAATTAAAAGTAAATCAAATGTCCAAAAGTATATGGTAGGTCTAGGGAATGAGTGGTAACAAAACTAGTGGAAGTTATCACTAATGTGACTACTATCCATGCAATTGAGATAATATTTTTTAATTAACAGTTAATCAAATGCGCCAATGTATCCAGACGGGTAATGAAACAGGGTAGAATTGATTTACATCAATCCCAAGAGCTTCTTAGCATGTAACTCATCCTTTCAAGAATTTTTTTCCACTATTTCAAAGTTT
The DNA here is from genome assembly GCA_026901365.1 of Sesbania bispinosa. Lineage (NCBI taxonomy): Eukaryota > Viridiplantae > Streptophyta > Magnoliopsida > Fabales > Fabaceae > Sesbania > Sesbania bispinosa. The sequence goes on from QLOH01000394.1 coordinate 798,282, forward strand.
CAAAGACCAAAGATTATCTCTTTAATTAGAAGATTATATGATATCTATGAACTCTTCTTAGAAAGATAAAAGAGCCTAGAGATTGAGTGTTTCAAATTGTTTATCACAACCAAGTATTACTCCCTCCGTTTTATTTTTTAACCTTGATCCGGATCAGTCTAAGATGTTTCGCTCCAGATGAGGTCATCAGAGATCCATCTAATATGCTCCATGTCATCCACGCCAGACAAGGTCACCAGAGATCCATCCGATATGCTCCATGCCATCCACTCCAGACGAGATGCATTGAGACCTATCCAAGATACGCATCAACGCTAGTTCCAGACGAGGTCTCCAAGGACCACACCTTTAATCTCGAACCTGCCAACCTTAGGTTGCTAGACTTAGGCTACCTACGAGGTCTCATCGCATTTAATGTGCCCCATGCCTCCTGCTCTGAGCAGCATTAACACTGACATAAGCAACCATGATTTACGACCATAGCAGAGGGATTACGGCGTAATCATGCCTACCTCTTCTAGCTAAGGAACCTACGTCACCGCCTACAATAAGGAGAGTTCTTGGAGACCTAAGAAAATGGTAACAACATATAGAATGAGATAGTTAACTAGTGTCATTTCCATCCTAACACCTTCGTTTTTTTTACTATTCGTATGTTTTAAGAAGTCCCTACCAATACAAATCATTGATTTCTAGTTTTTACAATTTAAGCTTCTTCTCCCTCAAACTTAGCTCCTTTAATAATTATTTCACTTTTTTTCCCAATTTTTTTATTTTAAACTTGTAGTAACTAGAGCAGTCAAAGAGAGCTACACCATCTCACCCGGGTTGGCTCACCACAAGTTGGACAAAAAGTGAGTTGAGTTGGACTGGCTCACTTTTTTTGTGAGCTAGGAAAATACTAAACCGACTCAACCCATTGCGAGATGGTGGGTTGAAAATTTTTGGGAAAAAATAAAAAATAAGGGAAAAAAATGCAAAGGCAGAAAAATGCCACAATATTTACAAAAAGACAAATTGATTCACAGAGGTGGTCGCATAGGCAGAGGTTGTCACGATTAAGCTCACGTCATTGGTGGCCGCACAAGCAAAGGTTTTCATGGTTAAGCTTACGCCATCGGTGGCCGCACATGCAGAGGTTGTCACAGTCAAGCTCACACCATCGGTGGCTGCACAGGCAGAGGTTGTCATGGTCAAGCTCACACCGTTGGTGGCCGCACATGCATGCAGAGGTGGTCACGCTCATGCCCATGTTGTAGGTGGCCGCACAGGCAGATGTGGTCACGCTCACACCATCGGTTGCACGCACAGGTCGAACGTTCGAGGAAGTCGAGAACAGAGGAAGTCAAGAATGATGCAGATCAAAGGAAGTCACCGACTCACCGCACAGGCACACACATGTCCGTGGAAGTCAAGAACGAAACGGAGAAGGAATTGCTGACGACTGAAGCTGGTGAACTCATCAGCAAAGTGGGTGTGGGGAAGAGAAAAAGGTACGTTGTAGTAGAGTGCAAACTGCAAAGTGAGAGAGAGGTGCCGCTAGGAGTCGAGGGGAATCTAGACTTGTGAATTGTGATTTTAGTAACCCAACCCACTGGTGAGATGGGTTTATCCGGGTTAACTCATCGGGTTAGGCTTATTTTGACAGTTCTAATAGTAATGATTTCAAATCAATGCCAATGTTGTTAGAAACCCCTAAAAAATCAATACTTTGGTATAAGTAAGAAGCAATGCTTGTGTAAGACTCATACAATTAATAAACCCTCTCCCAATCTTACCTTGATATATGCACTAAGAACTAGTGTGAGATATGCCCTAATAGATAAAGATTGTTGGTGTTAAGATAATTACTGTGCCATAAAAATTAAGGTTAATTATGGTACCTGTGTAAAATAAAAAGAAGTGATGCATGTAATGAATAATGTAATATGACAAGAAAAGTGATAGTATGATGAGGAATGTCAAATAGGTAGGTGTAGAAATTTCAAATTGCCAAAATTTAGGGTAACCATAGGGTGAACCCTTTTAATTTGGATCCACCGTAGACCTTTACTATAAATAGTATAAATTTAATATTAAAAAAATTAATAATATATATATTAAAAAATTAAAATTACTTTTTATAGTAAAAAAATCAAAGGTCTATGGTGGACCCAAACTAAAAGGGTCCACCCTATAATTACCCCAAAAGTTATTGTTGATACACTTATTTGTCATGGTTATTTTAGAGGACTTTCCCTGCTTATCCTGTGATGTTGGAATTGATCATTCATCCAATTAATCTAATAACACCTTAGTGCTCCAGATTATGAAAATAAGAAGAAATGTTCATTAAAAAAAAAGAAAGGAAGAACTGCATTTCATCGAAATAATATGATAGTAAAACACATTATACAAATACAACAAAAAAAACGTATATTCTTCCCTTGGCAGGGATGCTGCTTATTTTGCTGGCAGACGTCTCATCGAATGACTAATTCATAGATATCTAATATAATCCAAAATGTGCTAATCAGGTAAAGTTTTGTTGAATACGTGCATGTTTATTTTCACTAACTTTGTTGTCTTAATTAATTTTCATTTTTAATCTACGCTGTAGATACACCTTTGACCCCACTCCCTTTTGGATCACCAAATAATCTTTGCTTGAAATCTATAACCATCTTAGGAAGTCCCTCGCGGAGGGACACAGAAGGCTGCCACCCAAGAAGCTCTTTCGCTTTGGAGATGTCCGGCTTCCTCATATGTGGGTCATCCTCTGTGTTTGGTCTAAACTCTATCTTTGCATTTGGGTCTATTGTCTCTTGTACCACCTGCATGCACAAACCAATTAAGAGTATAGTATATGTATAAATATCATTAATTATTATATATCATGACTCATTATGCTAGCTTGCTGACAACATTAAATAAAGTACCTGAGCAAGTTCAAGCATGGTGAATTCACCAGGGTTGCCAAGATTGAAAGGACCAACATGATCACCTTCCATCAACCGCATTAGTCCCTCTACCTGTCATCACCACATCCATGTTCACCACTTCCTATAGTCCATTTAAATTATGTAACCTAAGGAAACTGCATATATATGCCATTAAAATATTTACCAAGTCTGAAACATATTGAAAGCTTCTTGTCTGTTTTCCATCGCCATAAACAGTCAATGGTTCCTTCCTCAATGCCTGTATAGTTTTAAAATTGTTGGGGTAACAAAGCAATAATACCCAATAAATAACCCATAATATATTAAATATAAAAAAAGAGGAGAAAATGTGAGAGCTTTACCTGAGCAACGAAGTTACTGACCACACGCCCATCATCAAGGCACATTCTTGGTCCATATGTGTTGAAGATTCGAGCAATTCTCACCTATACAACAATTAAGCACAAACATTAATTAGATACCATATACACATATAAAATAATTATAATGCGAATCAACAACCTCAATGCCAGCGCCTCTATGATAGTCCATGGTCAAGGTTTCTGCAGTGCGCTTTCCCTCATCATAACAGCTTCTTACACCTGCATGCAGTGAAAGTGGATAAAGCAAAAAGCTTTATTCAAATTAACCCAATATTTGAATTGAAATTTGAAATACACATTGTTATTATTACCAATGGGATTAACGTTGCCCCAATAGGTCTCAGCCTGAGGGTGTTGAAGTGGATCACCGTAAACCTCACTGGTGCTAGTCAGCAAAAAACGAGCACCTATTCTCTTTGCCAATCCCAACATGTTGAGTGTGCCAACCACATTGGTCTTGTGGACTCCAAATCAAACCAAAAACAGATAAAGAATCAAGGATTCCAACTTCATGTCATGTTATGAAAATATGCAATCACATTAATTAATCTGATCTAAGTAGGAATTAGCATTCATGCAATTGAAAAGATGAATTAGGATATGATGGTCTTGACAGGATTGAACTTGTAGTGGACAGGGGAAGCAGGGCAAGCGAGGTGGTAGATCTGGTCAACCTCTAGAAGGATGGGTAAAACGACGTCGTGGCGAATGAGCTCGAAGTTGGGGTTACCCATATGGTGTAGAACATTCTCTTTTCTTCCGGTGAAGAAATTATCAACGACGATCACGCTGTCACCTCTTTCAATCAGACGGTCCACGAGATGGCTACCCACGAAACCGGCTCCACCGGTCACCAGAATCCTCTTGGGCTTTCTGGTTTTCAAGCCCACACCAAGTGGGACCCTTCCTCTCCTCTCCTTCTCTTCGTTGTAGCGATTCGTTGTAGGTTCCTCCAAGAGGACTCGCCGAGTCGGGACAGCCAACTCAGTTTCGAGGAACGAGTCATGATGAGATTGAGAAGATGGGAGGAAGTGGAAGAAGAGAGTGGAAATGGCGACGCCAATTATGAGGAATGGGGCTTGCTCTCGAAGCATGTGGCCAATTAGGTTTCTGGATTTTGGAGGACGGTGTTTTGAATCTAAGTTGTGATCATGGGTTTCACTCGTTTCGCTTCTATCAATTGTCTCTGAGCTCATCTTTTATTTTTTTCTTTGTTACACTCACAGTATGTATGAGTATGTGTGTATGTATGCACCCTGTTTTGTTTGTTTGTTAATGAATGATTGGTAAAAGGATGGAGAGGGAGTTGCTGTGAATTGTGATGCATGAAATTTGGCTTTATAATCGTTCCAACATGCACGGAATTGGTGCATTCTCTCTCTTAATTTCCAAGTTTGAGGTTCGCCAATTTCCCTCACTTTTTTTATTTGGTTTCTTTTTATTACAAGTAATCCACAACTCACGAGCCATGAGGCAAGGGACACATACTCAATACATGGCGTATTCTCATATTATCTCACTATAATTTACAAATTACTACATGGGAGATGGATGTGTCCTGGGCACGTATGCTTCGTGTAAGATGCAGGTGGCTTCATCTTTGACCAATATAACAATGATGAGCCACATCCGCTATTCTAGCAGTTGTTCATATGTCTTGAATAATGTCATTAAGATTTGTATTTTTAGTACACAAAAATTATGGGTTTTTTTTATTTCCTTAAAATTCTCCCTATTCAAAAGTTATGATGAATTTTAAATGATTTGAGTTGATTTGATGGATAAAACTCTTAGTACTTGTTTTTTGTTTATATGACTTAATTCAATGTTTTACTTAAAGAAAACTAAACTCCTTGTTATTTAGACCAATAAGGTTGGTAATTCTCGGTGTCTTTGATATTTACTAAATGAATTTGACCATCATGTATTAAATTTGAATTCCCACCTTTAAATTTTATGAAATTGCATTATACTGTATGTGTATTTATTATATTATGACACATATTATGAGCTTCTACATCAAATTACAAATTCAAAATAAATTATATTCTTAAATAACTATTCAACTAAAGAATATTATATTAATTTTTCCTAATTGTCCTTTTAAATTAATACATAAATATTTTTATCAATTAACATTTAATAAAATAATATTTTATTTGTATTTTCTTAATATATATCTATTTTATTGATTTATGTCTCCTAAATCTCCTGTACTACTACACAATAAAGAAAGACAACAAGTAAGACTCTTTAGTTTGTTGTAAAAAAAAAAGTGAGACTTTTTTTTGGTCAATAAAAACAAGTGAGATTCAAATTCAATTATGGCATCGATAATGGGCTCAGTTTCTTTATTTCTTTCTCTGCATTGGACCCAGTGGTATTACAATGATCCCAACCCATTCATATTCCATCAGGCAGTCCAAATACTGTGAAAGTGGGTCGAGTCTGATCATAACAAGTAACAGCTATCTTGGACCAAAACAGGGGAAAAACAAGTAACAATTATCAAGGATACTGTGTGTAAAAAAGAGAGCACCGCAATTATTTTTGAAAAGTTATTTGTTTCTTTTTTTTTTTTACTAAACCACATGTTTTCTCAATGAGAGATAATATTACTTAAGACTTAGACTTGAAACCTTGTTTGAGGGAAATCAGGTATGTTCCATCTAAATCAACCCCTCATTGATTTTATATATTCTTAAAATCATGATTTTTTCATATTTCATACTCTCACATCTCTCTACACATCATATTTTTCTTTCTGACTAGTTCTTTCTTAGCACAATTTTCACTTTCAATAGAGATCGAGTTTGAAAAACATCCTTCTCCGATGAGAGCTCATGGTTGTGTATTATGAAAGAGTATCTACAAAGACATTATGATGCTAAAGTTAGTCGAAGCCCTAACAAGATCACAATAATAAGAGAATATTGAACATACCTAACACTTTATGTCATTGGTATTTATATGGGATGATTATGGGTGATTCACAGTCTGTAGTCACGCTGCATTCCCTTGGTTGAGATCTTGTGTGAGCTTGTACTATCGTGTGCATAATAAGCTCATTGAGGTATACCTATTTGACTTTAGGCCTTCAAGTTGACTTGCATAAGTGATCTGACAGTAACATGAATTTGGATCAAGCACACCACCTCATTTTTCACAACCATTTTTTCTTGCTTTTTATTGGAGATTTCTAACGAGTGCACTTAGAGTATTGTTTAATGAATCAAAAATAGAAAGTTTTATTGGGTTATGCAAAATTAAATGTTACAAATGCAATTGATACCATGATTTTCAGTAAAAACTTTTTACATATGAATTATTTAACTAATATTCTTAGGGTATTTGTTCAAGACTTTATTTTTTACTTTTGAGAAAGTACAACATGTTACTTTAGTAGGGTAAGGAAGAAGGAGGAAAAATTAACGAGGAGAGGAAGGGAGGAAGAAAATAAGAAAGATATTTTAAAAATAGTATTAAATAAAAAAGAGTCGTGTGGATAGTAGAAAAGAGGTGTGAATAGCAATACCCAAGTGTGTATTATGTGGCCCGGTTCACGCCAGCCTCAGCCCAATTGAAATGAGAGGTAGTGGTAGTCAAGACTCCTTGACCAAAAAAAAAAAGACTCAAGAGTGAGAGCCTCCGAGTCCCACAACAACCACATTCAACTTTTCTCCACTTTAATTTCTCTTTTTCTTTTCTCGTTGGTTTCTCATCTTCGTTTCCTCGAAGCACGTGCCAATATGACATTCGATGCAACTTCCCTCACTGCTACGCTACCCACACAAGCTAGAGAGAGTAAAAAAAACAATTGAATATTTATAGACATCCGCGTAGTCCCGGAGCACATATTTTAAGCCCACAAACAAAAGACACTAAACTAGACAACCCTGAACCCTTGGCTACAACTGCGAGAGAAGAGAGATTGACCCAAATACAACAGTATGATACCAGAAAGACAACAAGGTGGAGGAGGTGCACCCCATGGCATCCTTCTTGCAGTTGTGGTAGCCATCGTTGTCATAGTGCCTTTCCTTGCGGGGGATCAGGGTGAGGCTATCACCGAAGCAATATCTGAGCTCCTAAGCCCACTCGGCCTTCTCCTTCTACCCATCATTCTCCTCCTCACCATTCAGTTTCTCTCCTCCGATCGTGGCTCATTCATCTCCGCCCTCTTCTCCACCGGCGAGCCCGACACCATCCACCGAGTTAGCGGCTCACCCGTCGGCGTCGCCCTCTTCCTCTTCCTCATTCTCTTCCTTTTGTACAACCGCGTCTCCATCTTCGGCGGTGACGATTCCGATGATTGAAGCTTCTGGATCTAGCTCTCCATCGCTTTCATTATTGTTATTACATAGAGAGAATTGAATTGCTTTATTGTTATTATTATTTTCTTTTTATTTTAAATTTGAACAAGTAAATGAATACTAATAAATATTATATAATTTTTGTTTTGTTCCGCGGATAGATTGTTTTGCTATGGCCTATCTGTAAATTAAGCCTGTATTTACTTTTTATGGGGTGCGGAATTTGGGGTTTCATTTTAAATTTTGGGGGGAAGGAAAAGGCCAAAAAAGGATTTCCCAGATGCAGATGGTTTGTCGGTGAGAGTGGGCATGGCTTCCTTTCTTTGGTGAAAGCGGCTGCGCTGACCATGTGCTGCTTCTTAGAGTGTAGCACGCGGAAATTGTATTCAGACGTGTGCGCACACGCCCTTTGTCACTTCCAGTGCCTCGCTTCGCATATAACAACCAGAGATATTAAATTCATATAATATAAAAACATACACCAACTCGTACAACACATTTTTTTTCTATCTCTTTCCATCATATCACCTATTACATCATACATTTTTCTCTTTTTTTATCTTTTCTCTCTTTCTCTCTCTTTGTACATGTACAAATTACATTACTCTAGCAACAATTAACAATACAACCATATTTCTACATTTTTATTTTACAAATAAATGGGACGTAGAATTTTTAGAGAGGGCCGATTTTCAAAACGAAACGAATTAAAACCTGCTGCTACTTCTAAACATAAAATTTAAAGCATATGTACTATTTGGAAAGTGGACTGGCAACAGATAAGTATCAAGGAGTTTACTACTAACATTCGAAAGCGCCTCCAATAATAATAGATAAAGAAAGAGGGAGGGCAGGATACCAGGAGAGAATATTTCGGCTTTGTCCCACTTCCACTGTATTACTACGAATTAACGATGGAAAATGGTAGATCCTAGACATTGGAAAATGGAGACAACTCCTGTGAGCAACGGTTTCATTTCAATGCCCACTGATTTAAACGAGAAAATTTAAATCCCTAAAGTTTTGATGTAGTACCAGTACTATTTTTTTCCCCTTTTGATTTTGTTAATTACTAATGTCTTAAAACATTATTCATTAAAAATTAGTAATAAATAAAATATATTAATAGAAATTAATAAATTTAAGTTATTGTTCAAAATAATTTTAAACTTTCAGTGCATACCTATTAATTTTATATTTTTGTTAAAAATTTTGATACTTAATATGGTAGAAATATTAAATGTTACTCCGTCTATCGCTAATTATAAGACTCTTTCAACCGTTTCACACACTATTTAAAAGTCACTTTATTTTAAAGGCATTAATTGTGACATGGTGGAAGACTCCACAAAATACTTTTTAACGGTGTAGTTGAGCATATGAATAAAACTTCATTAATTATTCACAATTATAAATATATAGAGAATTAAAAAGAGTTGAATATTAATGAAAGACAAATATGGAAAAATATTTAATTTATCTGCAAATCTGCAAAGGGTTTATTGAGGGACACTCAATTCTTATAGAAAGGGTATTATAAATAGAGACGAAGGGGGTATATTTTTTATAAAAAAATGAGAAATGATACTCATACATCAATACAACATACAACTAAGAAAGATAAAGAGAGAAAAGAGAGAGAAGAGGGAGAAATGTGGGATATGATAGGTGATGTGATGGGGAGATATAAAGAGAAAAAGTGTGTTGTATGAGTTGTTGTATGTTATTGTTGTATAAATTTGTTATCTCTAAAAAAAATTTAGTTTTCATTTTTTAACCAATACTTGGGATTTTGTTTGGTGTGTGAGCTCAAATGGAAGGGAGGGGCGAGAAATGCAGTACAAGTTGGAATGCTGATCTATTGGGTGCAATGAAGAAATGGTTGAAAAATGAAAAAAGATGGTGGACCCCTCATAAAATTGCTTCACTAATTTCAAGAGAAGTGAAGAAATCCACCCACTTACATATAAAGTCAATTTTTAGTATGTTTAAATCTATTTCTGACCATATAATTGATGCAGATAATTGATATTTTATACCACATAATCGATTATTTAATTGCATTAACGGGAAAATTCACTAAAAATTAGTGAAAAACACTATTTGTCTTCTATTTCTTCACTCAAACCAAACAACTCACCTTCACATCTCACTTTTATTTTTCATCCATTTTTCTCACACCAAACAACCCTAAAAAAATCATCTTTACCTCTTCTCAATTTCTCTCCTTCTCACTTCTCTTTTCTCTATTTTCCTAAGCAAACCAAACAAAGCATTAAAGAATAGTTAATATTTATCTTTTTAAAAACTTTTAATATTTAAAAGTCATATTAAATAGTACTATGAATGGATTAATCTGACTCAAATTGAATCGATTCATTTAAAGAAATAAAACTCTCTAAACATTTTAAAAAAACTTTATTTAATGGCAACTAAGCTTATTCTAAAGGTGAGAAGTCTGTCTCATCTTTGTACACTAATTCAGTAATTCCCACCTTTTTTAATCATATTTTATATCTAATAAATTGGAAAATATTATTATTAAAATTTTAAAAAATTATTACGTGTATTGGAAATTTGTGTGTAAGAGATGTACATTTACCCTATGTTTGGTTTAAAGAGAGAAATGGAAAAGAGAGAGATAGGGAAGAGAGAAATAGTAGAGAAATAAAGTAGAAATAGAGGTTGTTTGGTATTAGAGAAATATGAGAGAGAGAAAAGAGAAATTAATTATGATAGTTGTTTGAGTGTGGAGAGATGAAAGAGAGAAATGTGTAAAAAGGTTAAAAGACTAAACTAACCTTCAATTATAAATATATTAATAATTCATTTTTCCAAAAGTTTTATACACAGGGGTAGCATAGTAAATTCACAACTATACTTCCATCTCTTTCCACTTTCTCTGCATTGTTGAGGTGAAACAAAATTGTGTGGGCCCATTAAAAAACTCTCTTCAAACTTTCTCTCTTGTATCTCATCAAACAAAGTGGTTTATATAACTCACCTCTATTTCTCTCTCACCCAAATCTGTCTCCCCTGACTCGCGGAAAACAAACTATTTATTAAAAAGTAATATAATATAATATAATATTGATGTAACATTATTAAAACACATAAGTAAATTTTTAAATTCCTCTACAACTTCAACATAACATTTTAAGTGTGTCAATCATGTACTCCCTCCGGTCCTTTACAAGACACATTTCATCAAATAACATTTACCAATAAAAATGGTTAAAGTTAGTTAATTTTATTGAAGTTTTAAAAAATAGTTTAACTTTCTAATTTTACCCTTATTTAATATTATTTACTAACTCCACTACCATTTGATAGTAAGAAAGAATTAAAGTTGATAAGGGTAAATAAGGAAAATGGTAATAAATGCTACCTTAAGATTGTAAAGTGTCTTATAAAAAGGACCACTAAAATTTGTAAGAAGTCTTATAAAAAGGATCGGAGGGAGTACTACTATGGACTCGAATATAAACAAAAAAAAAAACTCACGCTAATTAAAAATTTTAGTTATCTTCATTTAATTTTTTAAAAAAATTAATTATATTTCCTAAATTGCTCTTCATGGAAGACTTTAATTTTATTGGAACTTACTCGAATAGAAATACTCTCTCTATTGGTACATGACTCATTAAATAAAGTTATTAAAAAATAAATTGAATTAAATGAAAAATATATTTTCATAATCTCATTAAATATGACAGAATTAGTTGAAATTTACTCGTAACCACTATATGTGGATTTTTTTGTTGGCTTATAGTATGTTTTTTGGGAGGGTGTACATGTTTTGAACGATATCCAATTAAGAAAAAACTTGATTTCCGTGTTAAATAAGATCTCAGGCCATCCCTTACCCTAAAAATTCTCTTCAACCAAAAAAAAAAAGGTTTAAGCTTTATAGATGAAAAAATAGGCATTGGTAGAACTTTAATGTGACTCGCCTTGAGTTAAATTTATTGGATTTCAATATTACTTTTAATTAACAAAGCATGTTAGAGTGTTTCAATAATTCTGCCCCTTTTAAGATGGATCGCTTGCGAATATGAAAGAAAGACACGATGTCGGATTCATCTGTGCTGTAGCACAGCGTCACATGAGGCATTGAAAGATATTCTAGCAAGTGACAAAGTGAATCTTGCTCACACAAAGATCCACAAAAGACGCTGACAAGCGTCTCCGTCTCATCTCATCTCATCATATCATGTGTAGGAAGAAATTAAATGCTTACTCTTTACTGTTTAGTTACTACATTATAAGGCTCCTAATTATGTATATGATCAATGGTTGGTAGTCGATGTTATTTCAAAGATAAACCCATTCGTATTTCGTTGGTTGGAGCAAGTGAGTAGAACAAAATGTAGGGGATGAAGCAGAAGAAAGATAATAATGGGGATATTTCGGCAATAATCCCTTTTTTAAGGACTAATATTGTAATTAACAACATTGTAAAATACCTTATTGGTCAGCTTGTAAGTAATTGATCTCGATCATCAATATAAAATCGTTCCGATGCTATATTTTCGGAGGCACTTAGGATACTCCCAGAGAGTTAGGTTCTATGTTTGGTTTAGCGTTAGAACATGATAAACTCACGTATTTTAATACTAAAAATAATTACGTTGAAGTATCTAAACTTGAGTTTGGCCAATTTTTAACACCAAACTAAATATACACTTAACTAAATCGCATCTCCTAAACATTGAGTGTCAAGCAATCGGAGTCTTGCTAATAATAACTAACCAAGGTATTTGAAACCATACAAGGATAGGAGTGATAATAAGCATGTCATATGGTAATTATGTGATACCAAGTGTACAATCGTGAACTTTCTTATAAAAAACGTTTCGAGCCATTAAGCATTTCTCTTATGACAAATAGGCCTCATGATAATATCGCTATAATAATACTGACATATTTTCTAACATACTTTTATTAATGAGGGAAATGTACATAAATTTAACTAAATCATGTAATCCTCACTTCCTATCTAATAGGAGCCACTCTCTATTTAGTACAATAAATACAAATTTCACTCAATAAAAAAATATTGAAGAGAATATAACACTATGTTACTAACATCCTTTCCCAAAGAGAAATGAAAGTAACACACTGTTTTAATAGATTCTTTATGGTAGTAGAAAAAAAATTATTAATGCCTAAAAAGCTTTGAAAGTAAATCCAATTTGCAGAGCCATGAAGGTGGACATAATATCACACAAGGGACGAATATACATTTACGTAAATTTAATTTGAATATCCAACAAAAGATCCTTTGATGTAAAATGGACAGGAGGCATCAACTATATTGCTAACAAAACACGAGAAAAAATTACATCAAGAACATACACATCATCATCATTGAATAGGAGAAACCAAGTCACTTAACGGGGTACTCTTTTTCTACTTAGTATCTCCTGTTCTTTTAGTCGATGTTGGAATCTTTCCAGGCGAGCTTGAAGACTGACGAGACTAGCTGTTTTGCGAGAAAGCACAAAACTCAACTGGGTTACGTAGTTGTCAATGAGACTTCCTGGCTGGTCCACTTCGGCCAATAGTTTCATTTCCTAAAATCCATCACAACATTGTTACAGGCACAAACACATGCATAACCTTTGTACATGACTGTGCAATGGCTTTAAAATACTAAAAGTTAATACTACTATTAATTTATACATGTGCCATAGGTGAAGGTTTGGTTTCATGGTGTCTTCCATGTATAAACCTTAACCTAAAATAAGCTAGTAAGCAAGTTATAAAGATTTAAAACTCCTCCATTCTCTTTATAATATATGCAAAAATAAAATTATAAATAGTGTTGCAGTTCTCTGAAATTTTAAAACCTCCAAAAACATTTTTTCTATTCTATAATTTTTTTAAAAAGTAAAGAAACAACTTGTACCACATACTGCAGCATTAAAAGACAAGCCCTGAAGTTACCCGACAAAAAGCAACTATAAATAGAATTTCACAGAACGGTAATGTGATGGTAAAGAAAAACTCATAATAACTCACTTCACGAACAATCTCCATTGTGTCCTCAATTTCTTTCCTATGAGCAGCAATTAGTGCTTCTTCCTCCTGCAGAAGTATAACAAAGGAAATCAACAGATACCATAAACAAGTTTTACAGTCAACTGAAAACTGGTAAAGAGATCATTTCCAAATATTTGACAAACCTCAAGTATTGCACTGATGTTCACATCAGGAGAGGATTCTGTTTCAGACTGTCTGGATCCAGTGGTAACTGTGTTATAATTCCCTGCGCTCTGCTGCTTGGAGCTTGTGGTTAAGTGATCAGAACCATTGGTATCCCTTTTCAGCCAGTTTGCAGACCTTTCAGACTTCTCCTCCTTGGACCCTTTTCTGCGTGTGGGAGAGACCTTTTGCACTCTCTCATCTGTATCATTTTGGGAATAAGAGTTCATCTTTTGACTGGTAGAATCATTGTAAGAATTCTTCACTGCAAACCTGTCCCTGTCCATTGAGGCAGAAGCCAAGCCTTTTTCCTCTCGCCCATTGAATGGATAACTTGAAGAAAAGCTTGATGGTTGTTTGTCAACATCAGCAGCAGATCTGTATAAAGAATTCTCCTTTTCAATAACTTTCCTGCCCATATCCACTGTCTTCACCTCTTGACGTTGATCACTAAAATCCTGTGCACCAACACTAGCTGGAAGGGATGATGTGGATGAAACCTCCTTATTTGTTTGTGGTGCTGGAATTGGGGCCTGGTCCTTTCTAGGATTTCCACTTTTGGATAGACTTTTAACTCTGTTCACATTATGATGAAACAATTAATATCTGCAAATATCATGAGCATGGAGAACTGGACACCTGGTTATGAACATAATCTTAAGCTCAATACTGGGAACACATACCGATCTGCATATCTCAAGGTATTTAGTGTGTGTTCACAAGATCCAGCGTTTGGAGATATACAAGAGATCATAACAGTTTTTGAATTGCCAACAAAGGAGTCACGGAGCACTTCTGTAAGTTTGCTTCCACGAAAAGGAATATGGATCTGGTCATTGTCCAATGCACGAATGCACTCCTTCAAAGCCAAAAGACTCTTATTTATCTCTGCCCCTTCAATCCTATAGTAATGTTATGTGTAGTGGAAAAAGAGAAGAAAATTGTTACTATTGCTATATGACAAAGTGTTTGATCTGAACAAGAAAAATTGCTACATGGCAGGGACGGAAGGAACTCAAGGAAGCAATGACTAACCAAACCATGTGTTAACAGCAGTTATATGAAATAACATGCTAAAACTTAGACAACAAATAAATAACACAGCTGTAAATTTCACATTTATTTATAAAGTGCTCGTGCATTATTATAATGATTTGTACAAACAGTCTCTCAGTTTATTATATTAAATCTAGTTTGAACTTTGAAGTACAGCAAAACAATAACTGAAGAAACTTAAACAGAAAATTCACACACATATTGAAATTTAATTTTTATGATATGTTCAATATAATATTAAATGTAAAAGAACAAAATCTACAAAGATAAGCTTTTTAAGAAGTTATGATTCAATCACAAATACTAATTAGTGCAAGAAACCAGAACCATTAGCTGGTTTTATTTACCTTTGTTAATTAGAATGGTTTATATTTCCTACTGCTCTTCTCATGTTTAACACAATCAAGGAAGAGAGAGTTGTTGTTATCAATACTTCCATATAAATTTACGATAATGATCATGCTTAATATTATGTTAGTAAGCTCGCAAAGATTCAGAGTACACAGAAGTTTTTCTAAAGGAATCGGTAAAATATGCTTCTAAAAAAATCTTGATATGCATAGAACATGCTAGAAGTTCCCATGCAAGAAGTTGGATTTTGCAGAGTTCATAATTTAAATGAAGAAGTACCTTGTCTGACGGTCATTATCAGTGGTGTCAGCACCTCTTTCACTTCCAGCAAGATCAATAAAAGAAATCTTCCCCACAACCTTCCCACTTTTCGCCTCATTTCCATCATTGTTTCGCTTGCTCTCTTTTATTTCATTGTGCCTCTTTACAACCAGTTGTAAGATAGCATGTGACCTGGAGGACTCCTCATTTGCACCAGTGGATCCTGTACTTCTTGCTGAATTGCCCTTTTCAATGAATTCTTTGACAATCTGTACATCAGAAACTTCAAATTCTTGCAATCCTACAATACAAACTTGCTGCCGTCCATCTTCTCTCATGCAGAGTTTCCTATTCACAGAGTAACAAACACAGCCACTCAACAATCTAGTAATGAACATATTGTACACCCAAGAGCAAATATAAGTTATATAACAAGCATGTTGATGCACTGAGTAAGCAAGACGACATCTGCAAACACATTACAGTTTGGACAGATGGATAGGTATAATCCAAAAAAAGCCCATAAATACATGCTTGATAAAGGATGAAGTTGGTGATGCATGGGAATATTCTTAGATACACTAGAAGTAATCTTCTCAATGGTTGAAATTTTATGTGAATTTTATTATATACTTATTTAAACTCAATCCAGGAGCATGGGTGGTTATGTCATCTGTGTGTCATAATTTTAGTTGACAGAGCTAATACTCTCCAAGTACATATGAATTTCTCATGCTGCTTGATGCACAAACCCTAAAGATGCAAGCCTCTAGTCAAGGCCCAGATCACATACAAAGCATTCATATCAAAGCTAAAATAAATGCCTGAAGGGCAAATAGAGCACTACAACACCATCATCATATGCATTTAAACTAATAAAACCAGTGTCACACACACACACACATCTAAAAGAAAGAAATACCCACTTTCTGTCACTAAGAAGATCAAAAAGTTTTCCACCATATATCTCAAAGTAGCTAAGCCACAATTTAAATCTCTGATTCCGGTAAACTGGCTGATGCAACTGTCTGACAAGGTCTTCTGCAGCTCTGAGTGGTAATGGTTGCATCGTGTATGTTTTACCACTTCCTAAAAGTAAAACACTATTAGCATCACAATAATGAATGAAAGTGATAGCTGGCTATACGAGGATAATGCAGCAGCTATGGAGCATGAATGAACAAACTTAATATGGTTTAAAAAATTAAAATTCTGCTTCATTGAAAGAGCAGTATGTCCAGAATAAAGTAGTTTGATTCTTTTTAACACTTCAATTACTTTTGTAATTGCATCTATCACAAGAAATCAATATGATAAGCCTAGGCCATCAATCGCAGCCAACTCTAGCCAGTCACTACAAAATGAATATATATTTTGAGATGTCAAATATATTGGCCCATATTTCACAAAATAGCCAGGAAGAACACTACAAGTAAACGAAAAGAATTGAATATCTATCCTTTCCTTCTCTAATGGGGCCTTGCAAATATGTTCAGCCACTAACACTATCAACTCTCAAGAACCACCTACATCTACTAATATATATAAACAAACCAGTAAATATACATAAAAAAAGTACATAGATGGAGAATATTATAAAACTGAAAGGCTTGGAATGTAAAATTTGACAATGCCTATCATTTAGTACACATGATAGGAATGGGGAAGAATGAATTTCTCACCTGTCTGACCATAAGCAAAACAGGTAGCTTTGGTCTTCTCAAAAATTGTAGGAATAATTGGTTGTACTGTAACTCGATATACCTGATATTGCAAAGCAGCCATAACTTAGATTAATAACAAAGACCAAGACAGAGGTCACTTTCATAAAAAAGCAAATACCACCAACAACAAATGAGCCAGATGATGATGTGAAAACTACTGAAGAGAAAGGGCTAATTAAATTAATAAAGAGTAAAAACAAATCAATCTTTGATAGCAAGATGCCTTACTTCATCATTGGTAACATTCTCATCAAGAACGGCATCAAAACAAAACTCATGCTTCTCCACATAAGCTGTCAAGTCAACCTTTTTCATGATAGAACAAATAATTAGATCTTTGAACAGCAAATAAAGATAATAATATTAAAAAAAAAGAACTCAATATTGCATCAGCAATAATTAACCTTTGAACTGATATAGTTATAAATGATAAATATTGTGTTTGAGTCCAACAATAACACACCTTTAGTTTGGGTTCATGGACTGTCAAATATGCATTTTCATATACAGTAACAATATCATCCTCTTTCTTAGCGAGCTCCTTCTTATTTAGAGGTCTTTTGCGTACCTAAGCAATGCATTAAAGAAAAAACTTTTTCAAAAATTTGTGGAAGTAATATTAATTATAAATCTCCCTCATGTTAATAATCCAAAATTACATGTAGATCCAAGAATGAAAAGGTTCAAAATGCTTCAGTATGCAAGAATTAATAATGTATTTATAAGTTTATTTTCCAAATGATGATTATTATAATGCAATTCTTCCGCTGGCTGGGGAAAAAACATGATAAGTAGGAAAAGTGGCGGTCTTCTTGCTTGTTCTTGTAATACTAAGATATCAAAAGAACAAAGAATATAATTCAAAAACCCAATATGTGCTTAGTACAACCTCAGCATACGAAAATCATATCTTTTTACATGTTTTAATGTTAAAGCATGATACTATTCATGTATGTATAGGCTACTTATGTCTATAAAATATATTGACATACCACAACTTTAATCTTAGCAACATTATTTTCTCTTGTATTATTCTCTTTCTCATTCATAGGTAAAAAAGTGATGCATCTGTATCTGGTTCTCCTTCCTGCTTGCTGCTAATGGGATCGAAGTCATCTTCAAATACTCTGGTACCTCCGGGCATAAAGGGTGATGGTTCAAAGGGTTCTGAAATAACATGCTAAAAAGAGGAAAGAAATCAGAGCCAATAGAACATATGTTAACACAGGTGCTTGTAAACATGCATGATCAAAATGTAACAAAATTGCTTTAGGTTAAAGGTTCGTCCATTCAAACGCAAGACCTACTGTCTAAACAGCAGCTTATATTGTTGAGATTTTTCACCATCACCAAAACAAACAGTTGCATAAGATGGTATAAAAAATTGCTAAACTTTTCATGACAACTATTGATGATACTGGGGTAATCTTCTTTGATATACACGGAAACTTTACATGTAGAACATTTATCTCTATCAAATGTAGAAAAGGAATCAAATTGCAGTCTACTGGTTTAATTGAATGAACAGGCAACTAACATATAGATAATCATACCTCGGACAAAAGCTCTGTATCATCCATAGCATGAAGATCCAAGAGCCCAGCTCCAAAATCCCCCCTAAACTCAGGAGAATAAAACCCATCTGATACAGCCACTCCACCAAAACTTTGAGCAGTCGGCGTATATGGCTCTGAGCCAGATTCCCCATTAAAATTTAGGTTTCTCATTAACTTAAAAAGTCTCTGCTTTTCTTCGGCAGACTGTGCTCCATAACCCTATGAAATATCATGTTCAACTAAGTCATCTCAAGGACTACCATCATATACAATAACAGAAAAATAAACAACATTTAGCATGTTCAACCAACACTAATAGCACAGTCACCGTAAGAATCTAACCAAATGCACAAGGAACACATCATTATCCCTCAAGTCGAAATACAGGATTGCTAAAACTTAAAAGAGTGGTATGCGCACGTGTTGCAAGATTTTAACTCCCAACATTAAAGGCATTATAATACACACAATAAACAAACAACCTTTCTCTAGCAAACACAATATAAGGTATTCATACAATAATGCATAAATTGTTTCAGCATACAGAATTAAGAGAAAGTAGCGGAATTTGCCAGTCAACACTTGTAAAATAAAGAAGAGTATCCATGTATCATCTCAACTTACCAAAAATTCACACACAAAACTTCAAGTGAACAAATTAAGAGATGGCGAAGAGTGCAACATAAAATAAATTGCAGGAGGACAATTAACCGGGATGAAATGAAAATGAAAACACAGAGGAGTTGTTATGAATACTTACCTGCATGAGAAGGTTAGGGAGGAGTCGTTGATCGATAGCAGTGGAAGCCAATGGAGAGGCCAGATGCTGCAAGCCGGCGGATTGCAACCAGCGCGCCATGACAGCGTCGCCGGCATCGGTGGGTGCACCGTGCAAGGATCCAGCGCCGGCGTGGTCATACAGAGCAGTGGCGGCAGCATTGCTCTGCTGCATCTGACCACCCATGTGGCGCTGGGAACGTCTTTGGGGCGCCAATTTTCAAGATCTGTTTACACACGCTTCGCACAAACACGCACGAAACCATCATCATCACAATTTAACAATTAATAAACTACTTTCAAATAAGAAGATGGCAATAAGGGAAATGATCCAAAAAGAAGGAATACTCACGATGAGGGGAGAATTGGGATCCGAAGAAGAACATGAAAGTGAAGAGTGGGCGAAGGGAATCCAAAATCGGCGAATTCAAGTGAACAGAGTATTATTCAATGAATCAAGAATGCAGCAAGGCGAGGGTCGAGGGAGTTGAGAATCGAGATCTGCAATGTTGGATTGCGATTCAGATCTGAAAGTGGTCGGAAAAGCAAAAGCAAAACCCCGAAACGATGGGAAAGCGTAGCGTTGCTTCGAATTTCCCCTATTCCTTTCTCTGTAATTGTTATTGTGTCTGAGTGAAGAAAATTATGGCAAAAGAGAAACAGAGAGAGAAACAAGAGAGAGAGTAGGCGTCGATGATATGATATACTTCGTGAATGACAAAGGCATCTGTCAAATGGAAATCTTCAGATAATAATCAAATAATATTATTTTCAAAAATTATTAAAACGGCTACGACGAAATTAATTCTTTCCTTAAAAGACTAATATACCCTCGCGCTTCCCTTTAATTTTCACCCAACAAGACGGGACATCAAGACAAACCACCTGCACACTAACATGACATTTCAGCAGAATTATTCAGTTTTCTTAACGTGTGATCTTATCTAATCTAATTATTATTATTTTTGACGAAATCTAATATAATAAATTAAAATACAATAATATTACATAAAAACAAAATTATTTAATATGTCAGAAGGTTAAAAAATATTTTAATTAGAATGATAGTAAAATTTATTTTAATTATTTAGTACATGTTTTTAACACATACGTTAATAAAATATTTTGTATATATGTTAAACAGTGTTAATCAAAATTTAAAAGATTGATACAAGTAAGATTTTTAATTGAATTTAATTTTGAGGTCAAACTTTGAGTTAATATTTAAAGAATGAATTATGGTATAAAAAAGATTTAAGAAATATTTTCTTATAACTATTTATAAAGATTTAATGTCAATTTTCTCGAAAATTATTTCAATGCAAAAAAAAAGTGTTTTTTATGTACTAAAACAGAGTGCATAAACAATGTCTTAATTTAATATTGAAAGCATTAATAAGATAAACATTTTTTATAAGCAAAGAAATGAATGAATTAAACCTAATATATAAGTAACAGAACACATGTCATTACCAAAATGAAACCAGACACAATAGCACGTGGGCATCACAAAAAATTTAGGGCAATAGCACATTGGTCCTTACTCTTGGGAGATAATGTACTTCCTGACTTTCTAAAATAGCAATTTAGTCCTGACTCTGTTAAAAACATGCACTTTAGTTCCTAAAGTGCATAACTAGAGTATATATCAGCAGTCCATGACCAAAATAAAATGCATGTTTTTTAATAAAATAAGGACTAAAGTGCATATTTTAAATAAAATCAGAGACTAAAGTATTATTTTAAAAAAGCACGCACTTTATATAGACTAAAGCATGCACTTTATTAAAAAACATGCATTTTAGTCCTTCACTTTTTTAAAAAACATGTCCTTTAAGGACTAAAGTGCATGCTTTAAATAAAATCAGAGACTAAACTGTTATTTTAAAAAAGTCAAAGATGAAACTACATAGTCCCCCAAGAGTCAGGAGTGATGTGTTAGTTTAATCCAATTAAATGAGGATTAACATGGCAGTAACAAATATAAGGCTACTAGTACATTAGACCATGGCAAGGGGAGTAACAATAAGTTGATTAAGGAATCCAACTTCAAACCCATGCCAAAAACAGCAGAGTGCATACAGAAAGAGAAATGGTCTTTGTACATGTTGTACAAGTACAACATTGAGAGAGAAAGAGAGAATAGAGGGAAGAGAGAGAGAAATGTGGGATGTGATAGGTGATATAATGGAGAGAGATAGAGAGAAAAAATGCGTTGTATGTTTTTTGTTGTATAAAAAACTTATCTCATACAGAAAAAACAATTTACAATGAGAAAAGAGAACCTTCAAGGCAACCGGCGCAACAACAAACTGTGGAGACTATACACCATAACTAGCAGAGAACCTACATGTAATAGCTAAAATTAGCAAGAGCAAAGAAACTGGGACAAGAAGTTGGAGTAGCAGACCAAGATAAAAAAAGATAGCAAAAAATTTGAGTCTTTCACTTTTAATCACTTCCAAAATCTTAATTTAATCAATTCCAATATATATCAACAAGCTCAACATATTTATTAGAGAAACTACTTTCACCAAAAAAAAGAATTTAGTAAAGACTGTCACATTCCTCATTAAGCATAAGATCATATTATTGACAATTATCAAAGATCATCTTAATCTGTTTTGGCTGTTACAATTTGCTAATCCTACAAATTGTTCAAAGTTAACATATATAGCAACAGATATGTTGAGCAGTCAAGAATCGAAAACCACTGTAAACACGACATTCAAATTTTGCAATCATAAAAACATTCAAGGAAAAGATGGGAAGTGGTTTCCCATCCTTTTCCACATCAAACACAAAATCAGAAGGTTGAATCGCCTTTTTTCTAATTAAATTTTTTTATGGGAATCCAATCCAACAAAGTTTAACATGCAAAACCATATACCATAGTAGACGCAATTTTATATGAGAGGAATTTATATGAATTGATAATTCAACACATATAACATCATTAATAATTAGGGTTAAATATGTTTTTATCCCAAAAAATATAGCGAAATTTGTTTTTAGTTTCTCATTTATTTTTTCATTGGTTTTGGTTCTCCCATTTTTAAAATCACATTCTTTTAGTCCATCTTATTAACTATATTCCGTTAAGTCACTTTCGTAGCTTCACTACAATTGTTCCATGGTAAAATTTCAAAGAAAATTTCTTGCGATTTATTCTCTAGAAAAGACATTTGTAGTAAATTTCTGAAATAAAAAAAATTACATAAAAATGTTACTATAAAATTTCTTTACTTTGATATAGAAACATCTATAGTAAATTTTTCACAAATTTTAGAATCTGAATAAAATTTTCTTAGAATTTTAAAATTCATAGAAAAACCTACGAGAAATGTTGCTACATCATCAGTTAGTGAAATATAACTAACGACTTGGACTAAAATCATGTGATATTAAAAAAAAAACCAAAATTAATAAAAAAAATAAATGAGAAGCCAAAATCAAATTTCACTATATTCAACCAATAACATATGACCCATAATAATTATGTTATGAGCGGACTTCATGTAATTTGACATTCTTCAACTCATCCAATAGCTATGATAATTGATCTAACTCCCATTGAAATAGCTCCTACACCATCTCCTTACGGTCATGTCAGCTATAGATTGAAAAGAAAGAATATGATTCTTTTGGTTCTCTTTTCTTAAAAATTATTTTAATTAAAAGAAATTTGTTAAAAAGTGATGTATATATGAATAATATTATTCCATTAAGCATATATATACATGCAAACAATGATGAAATCAGTTAACTTTTTGTCCTTTTATATTAGATAATTCCAATTTCCAACTCTATATATGACAGAGCATAACTAGGGAAAAAATAGTAAAATTGTCAATTACATTATAATTAGACATTTTGAATTTTAACAATAAAAGACATTTCGAATCAAGCGAAGGAAGAAGGATCTAGTACCATACTAAATTATCAATATAGGATTCTCAATTTAAATTTTGATTAAAGAAAAATTTATCGCATAAAAAATAAAACAAATATTGTCGTACATTTTAATTTTAGAGTAATAATTCATGTACATCAGTATAATGAATCTCATATTTCTACCACTGTTTGATTTACGTGCACCCAAAAAAGAGAGTGAGAGAAAATCAGTAAAAAGAGAGAGAGGATCATGTGTAGAAGTATGGTCGGATTCACTGTAATGATGTACATAAATCATTACTCTTAATTTTATTACGCACATTTTTTATGTGTATATATATGTGTATGTGTATGTGTATGTGTGTGGAAATTTCGTAGAAAAGATTCTAAATTGAATACAACTTTTTTTGGTGTGTGAACAAAGATATTCCTCGACCAATAATTAGAGACTAATCCCTTCGAGGTATAGAGATTATCAAAGTGGGTTTTACTTCTCCCAATAAAGTTTTTTTCATACACACCATCAAAGATTGAACCGCTTTCAAGATGCTTAAGCTACTTAGGAATTTAATATAGATAATTTTAAAAAAATCTAAATTAAACACGACTAATTGTTAATAATGTAATACTTATTTAATTTATAATTAGATAAAATTAATGTTTAAAAGTAAATTATGCATAAGTTACAATATATGTTTAATAAAAATAATTTCATTTCATTTATTAAAAATCACTTTATGTAGTGTTTAATCAAACGAGATTGTAATGAGGTTCAAATTAACGAAGAAAGCTTGAGCAAATTAAGTAATAGTGACCGAATTAACGAGACAAAAAAGCGTATTTTCGTACTTTTATAATTTAGGATTTTGGAATTAATGGCTTTATAATTAAGTTACACTTCTTCCGCTCTTCATGTTTAAAACTTTACATTATTGGTTAATTAGATATTCTTTCTCAAATTGTAATGAAGTGTGTGTGTATATATATAACTAATAGCTTACTTAAAATTAGTTCTCCTTTTGACTTCTGACATTTTTTAAAATAAATGGATGGCAAGTCAATGTAAATTGTTTGCTAACCCAGGGTCAAATAGTTTATCCATTGGCAGGAACTTTTAATTATGAGAAATTAATTAAATATAAGCAATCCAGTGTTCTATTCATGACGGCATTTTATGATGAAGCTTTGAGATGGGTAAGCAGTTAACGTACCTTCACCTCTTCACCTTTGTTGACGTACCCGCCAACAAATATTCTAATTACTCCATATACTAGTATTTGCCTAGCTTTACTTATTTACTTCCTTTTTCATCTATATATCTTCTTCTTCCATGCATATAGAAAAAAAATAAGAAAATAATTACATTTTTTTTAAAAAAAATACGTTTTACGTTACATTAAAGTTGGCAATTTGATATACAAGCAATGTTACAATTATAATATTAATTGTGTCCAGAAAAATATTAGAACGTAAAGATAATTATTTTTTGGTGTGTAAAATTGACTCGTAGCGATAAGTAATATTATTCGTGCAGCTGCATATGGAATCATCTAAAGAGCATGTGAAGTCCATCCCAATTTGTTGAGTTCTATTCTATGACTATGAGGATCAAGGCACGCGCTACAAATACTATCATGAGATTTTATTTGAGCTTGTTAATTGATTGCTATGATCTCCATGGCCCTCAAAATCATGCGACCATGAGAGTTGCCCTAACGATAATCATCATAGTCACCATGTCTCTATGTACCCAAAAAAATGATATGTACCAAAAAAATAGTACCATGTCTCTAAGTCAAATTAGCTATAAGAAATTTTACCAATATTTTCATTGCTACATTTTTTTAACATATAAATTATGTTTGTATCGAGACTTATTCTCTAATTAATTGAAACTCATACAAATTTCATCATTTAATAATAAATGGTGTTTTAAAAGAATATGTTAATGATTCTCATAAGTTTTTTTTCACATGCATTTTTATATTTATTTTTCTTTTGCAAAATAAGTTTTTTCTTTCTGTTGGGGTTGACAAAAGATATACATGCATATAGAAATTAATTAGAGTAAACTGTGACATCCGTCCCTGACTTTGTAAGCGCCTTTCAGTTTAGTCCATGAGATTTTTAAAACCCTCCCGTGGTCCCTCACTTTGAACTCCGTCAATCACTTAAGTCCCAAACACTAACTTCTGTTACATGTGAGATGAGGTGGCGGTGATAATTGCTTAGTTGTCACTCTTAGGGACCATACTGAACGATTTTATACATCTCTATATTTTGCTTAAGTGAGATTATAACTGTCATCTTTCTCCCTTCTTCTTCTTTCATCTTCCTTGTTTTCTTTTTCTCCATAAAAATCATTTTTCCTCTTCTACGAACTGCAGCGTCTTCACCGTACCAGCTGGTGAAGGTGCTATGCACGGGTATATAGCTAGAGTGATATCATTGTGCAGATGGAGCTAAAAGAATATTATCTAGCTCTTCCATTCCCCCAAAGATAAAGACCATGAGAAAATCAATTGATGTGATGCGAAACAAAACAGGGGAAATGCTCTAGTACACGAAGCTTTATCCAAGGTCTCTAGAGAGGCTAATGAAGATAAAAGAGAGTTAATGCATGAGACCCTATTAGGATTGCTGTCACAGGGGAAACTATTCTATTTGAAAGTGGCTTCTAATGGCGCACCAAAGTATAGGATTGCACCAACTTATGTCACTTGTGTAGTCTGCAATAATCATTAGAAATTCTTAGTCTAAGGAATCTCACAGTTGCTATTGTCATTTGTTGTTAATTAATGCTCAATTGTTGTTAGTGTAGAAGCAACCTTGCCAAAGCTTTCATTTCAGATCTGTTACATTAGAAATTCATTAGGCTAAAATGTATATATTACTTAGTCTCAAGATTCATTTTCTTTACTTGTTTTTGACTTTTTGTCACATTAGCACTGTTTTCCTAATAATTCATTTGATACCATCCTACTTAGCTGAACACTCAACAAAGTTTAGCTTAGTTTCTCAATCTTAAATAATCAAAAGAGGTAAAATACAGAAATATCCACATTCAATTATACAATTTGGCCACTATTTGCTTGTTTCAAATACAAGGATGGAGTGAAAAACTCAAAATCACATCATCTCAGATATTTGCTCTTCATCTTCTTGTGATTTCATCTCAGCTTCCAGTTCTATTTCCACCTCTGTCCCTAAGCCCCAATTAGCACATCCCACCACAAACCCATCATTACCCTTACTCTGCCTCACAACACAAGGAGCATGGTTTGGCCAAGAAATGCTAACCTTGAAGCTCAAGTCTCTCACTTTGGCCAAACTAATATCAAATGCTTATGCATTCATATATTTCCAGAATTGTAGAAAGAACATTCACTTTTAAGATGTGCCATTTTTTTTAAGATTTGGCCTCATGATGAGTGGAGGTTCTCCTCAAAGGAGTGATTAGTGCAGGAACTTTTGTGGTGAGGGTCACATGTGAGAAAGGAGGTGACAAGTTGGTTACAATTTTAGAGGCTTTTGATGAGATGTGTCTGAATGTTCAGCATGCTAGAGTTTCATGCGAAAATGGTTTTTCTCTGGAAGCTATTGTTGTTGCTGAGGATCAAACTATGGATGTAAGAGATGTTACTGAACCGCTTCTAAAAGCTATTGGAAAACAGAGTGGTGAAAATGAGTGATTAGTAGAAGAGGAAAAACGATTTTTATGGAGAGAAAGAAAACAGGGAAGATGGAAGAAGAAGAAGGGCGGGAGATGACGGTTATAATCTCACTTAAGCAAAGTATAGAGATGTATAAAATCGTTCAGTATGGTCCCTAAGAGTGACAACTAAGCAATGATCACTGCCACTTCATCTCACATTTAACAGAAGTTAGTGTTTAGGACTTAAGTGATTGACGGAGTTCAAAGTGAGGGATCACGAGAGGGTTTTAAAAATCTCAGGGACTAAACTGAAAGACGCTTACAAAGTCAGGAACGGATGTGACAGTTTACTCAAATTAATTAACATGTAAAAGACTTTTATTTTGTTTTCCTGTCCTAAGTTTTAAAGTAAGTGGGTTGTATTTAATCATAGGTGTTTATAAACGGGCTGAATTACTATAAACACGTACAATAACACTAAATACATATTGGGGTTGGATTCTGATAAAAAGAAAAGGGTTGGGTTTGAATGATCAATTGATCCATGTTGGTTTTTTTTTTTTTGAACAAAGGTCAAATTTCAAATAAATAGATTTGAATTTTGTGAAATTGACTTGGTCAACAAACCCTAAAAAAAAGTGAAACAAAATTGTGATTTAGCTCACTTATGTATATGAAGTCATATATATGATTTGTTAATTATGTAACCTTTTTCGTTTATTATTGTTAGAGCTATTAATTCGAGCAACCTGGTTTGACTCGATGTGGGTAGCAGACTTTAGCGAGTTGGATTAAAAGCTCGGAAATTATTCGAGCTTTTAAAATATATAGGTGTCCGAGTTCTACCTTTTTGCAGGTGGCCCAATTTTTTGGCGGGTTTTGCAAGCTACACACGCCCTTTAACGGATTTTTGCGGGGTAGCGGGTTTTATCGGGCTGAGTTAAAAAACCCAGGAGTCATTCGGTCTTCTAAAATAGGTGTCTAAGCCCTACACTTTTACGGATTTTTGTGGACCGGCCCAGTCCAGCTCTAATTATTCTCATCCTTCTCTACTAGTAGCAAGGGAAGATCGAGTCAGAATTTTTATTCAAGTGAGATGTGAAGTAAAGAGCATATGACCTACAAGTAAAGAAATTAATTTTAACTACTGTATACACAATATCTACAATAAAATTAACATGCGATCAACATTGTTTTATAAGAGAGATGTGTGTGGGTGTTAAATTTAATGGATTAGTATTAACCCATCATTAAAATTATATATATATATCAATTATGAAATTAATTACTACTCTCGATCATATTTATGAGAAACATATGACTAAAATCATTAATAACAATGAAATGCTTTGGAACCGGTTAATTTTATTTATTAATGTCATAATTTTATATAATATATTTTAGAAATATCATTAATATTAAATAATTAAAATAGTGGTAAAATTATTCCTAATTAAAATAATCAATTAGGTAGTAACTTATGCTTCAATAGTTTATTTTAAACAGCGTATTACATCCATAATTGAAAATAGCGTAGTATATCCACTATCATAGAAAATGTATATGTGAATAATGGATAATAAATTAAGGGTATAAAAGTAATTCCATAATTAATACATTTCAAAATAATACTATGTTTTTTATATTTAGAATCGAGAAAAATGCATTTTGTCTCTTATAAATAGGACTAGATGTAGTATTAATTAATTTAATTATATGTGTGTGTGTGATGGATATGTTGTTGGGCTTGTGATGTAATTGGATCGTGATGGGTTGGGCATATTACTTATTGCCCGTTATCGCTCTCATCTGGTGGGTTTTAAAATTGCAATCACATAAGTGGTTTGATATTTTTCAAAACCTGCCCATCAGATTAGGGGTGTTCATATCCAATCCAATTCAATGCAAACCGTAAAAACCGAACCGAAAAATCAAAAATCGAATCAAACTGAAATCCAAAAAACCGCAAACCATAAAAAACGAATTTTTTTATTGGATTGGATTGGTTTTTGGATCCTATGTTGAAAACCAATCCAATCCAGTCCAAACCGAACTTACATATACATCTATTATTACTTATAAAATAATCATATATTTATAAAAATACTTATATTAATATATTTTTTATAATTTTACTATCTAATATTATGTTAATATTTCTATAAATATATCAATATAAAAATAATTTTAATTTAGTTTTCATATCTCATGTCACTCTTTTTTATATAATTTTATATTAATTTTAATAAATGTAAGTTCCAATAAGAGAATGTTCACTATTACTTCATTATTTTTTTCAATTTTATAAAGTATTTATTGTTGCTTTAAAAAATCGATCTAATCCAATCCAATTTAAATTAGATCGGATTTGAAAAAAAAATCAAAACCGATCGGATGATGAAATAACAAAACCGCAATAATCGGATTTGATGATTTTTTTACCTCAAAATCGATCCAAATCGAACCGTTAACCCCGTACATCTGATAGAGACTAGTACCTTCTCTATTGAGACCCTAATCCTAGAGTTGGTGACCAAGTCGTACGTCATGAACCCTTCAACCAAAACAGGTACTTGTTCCAATTTAATTATTTCTAATATGATTATTAGGAATATACTATAATAATAAATGTGTCTTTATGTTATCGATCCAGCAAAAAATACAACTATATCTATTTCCTTCAATAATCAATATATAGAGTAACAAACCTTCAAATCCTATATAGTGAAAGTTTATAAAATAACAAAAAATACCATAAATAACCAACGCAATCAAACAAAAAAATGGGAGAGTCACAAATTACTTTTTAAATAAACCAAGGGAGAAAACATAAGATTAGCTAAGATTGAATTTACTTGTTTTGAATATTCAAAGTGTGAAAAATATTTTAAAAGACACATCATAAAATACAAAAAGGGTAGTTGGTTAAGATTTAAGAAGGGGAAAGCCATAAATTGCTTATATATGATACTATTTACAATATTTAGGGATACCAAGGTCTCATTAGACCATTTTATTCCCTTCGTCCATGCTAGAAATTGTTCATTATGCTCACTGCTAGATTTAGGGATGCCAGGGTCTCATTCTGACCTTATTTAAATTGTCAATAAAGACCGTTGTAAACCAGATTTTATCCCATTATTGTAAACTGTTGAATCAAATACCATTTTATGGCTCACTTATGTAGAACTCAATTGAGTTCTTCCACATTAGTATGTAAGGGTTGTTAAAAAGCATTTTAGGGACTCACTTATCTAGAACTCAATTGAGTTGTCAAACTGTTGAAACCGGATAGTCCTAAAATAAAGGTCA
Organism: Sesbania bispinosa; assembly: GCA_026901365.1. Lineage (NCBI taxonomy): Eukaryota > Viridiplantae > Streptophyta > Magnoliopsida > Fabales > Fabaceae > Sesbania > Sesbania bispinosa. Next base: position 828,692 of record QLOH01000394.1, read on the forward strand.
ATACTACAAAGTCTAAATATCAAAACTAAGATTTTGATATATCAAATTACTTAATTAAAAGCAATATTGGTAGAAGACTACAATGTGTGAATAGACATTTTAACCAATTGTGTGATGGATAAATAATGGCATTTTTTGGAGTCATATTAAACTCTAACTAATTTAAGTCATTAGACCCACTTAAAAAGATAAAACTCACTACACAATTATTTTTTCATTCATGAACTCAGATTCGAAACATTACTTAAGAGCAGGGGCGGATCCAGGATTCATACAAATGGGATGCCGAATTTTTTTTTAATAATAAATATTAAATATTGGTCATATTCATCAAATCTTTTAATTAAGTTATATATATGGTACATTTATGTTATAAAATTTATCAATAATAATATTTGTATCAAATAATTTTTTTGATAAAAATCACTTAAAGGGGCTAAATTTCAATAAAAAATAAATAAAATTTAGATTATAAAAATTAAATGTATTACACTCATTTTATTTATTACATATATATTGATAGTATTTTATTTTTTTATTTATAATGTGTGTTGTAATTATAATATAATGCGGGAGGGGTCAAAGCCCATGCTTGCCCCTTGGATTCGTCCCTGCTTAAGAGAATCAAGTTTATTCCGACTTAGATCAACAGATGTTAGTGAACCATGTGATATGTCAAATATTATGAACGAATACTTTTCATATGTTTTCATATGTTTACTATTTTAATTATTAAACATTTGAAATGTGATTTCTTTTAATTTATAGTTTTGAAATTTTAAATTCAAAAGAACTTGTACAACGTTGCATTGCCAATGAATTAACTATAGTAACAGAAGACAACTTTCGTGGGATGCCTTTGGGTGAGATATAAAGGTTAATTCATTTCTACATTGACTTTTTTGGGGTCCAATTTTTATCTTTATTTCAAATAATTAAGAAAATGTGGGTGTTTTGTTTTGGTCACGTTGTGATCAGTGACCCATGTGAAGGACACAGATGCCGAGATCCGTGTTGATTTCAAACGGCGCAACTAGTTGAACTTAGTGAGAAAGAGAGAGGGAACCCTTTTCAAACCATGCCTAACATCAACACGTCATACCTTGGAGTTCACTTCTTTTTTAACAGAAGTCTTTGCTTTGGCTTGAAGTATGAGAGGTTTGAGATCCAATGAATAATTAGAAACATTAATTTAAACTAAGCGTCAGCAATCCTTTTATATTCCTTATTTACCAGTACCTCTCCTATCCTTTCTAAACTTATATCCAACATTGTATTTTCAATAATCGAAGTTGATAACATGACATTTTTAAACCCTCCCTTTTAGCTAGTTTTGTTAATTACATTAATGAACCTGTCATTTAATTTAATATATTACTAAAACGAATCGACTTCTATATAATAAATTTGAACTATCATTTTTAAATAAAAAATTATCTTAATATATACCTTTTTCATGAAATTATATCGTACTTTTATTTGCACAAAATCATGTGACTACCTTATGTTATAACACATTTTTATATTGAATCGAATAAAATCAAAAGCAATATTAATCGCTTCACAATTTTTTATTTAATCAAAAGTAATTATTAATTTTCTTAGAGTCTCTCTAATTTATAATTAAGCAAAATTAATTTCGATATGTTTATGGAATCAATAACCAGAAAATAAATATGTTTATGGAATCAATAACTAGAAAATAAACGCACTCTTAGGGAGGATTAGGGAGCCTTAACTGTGACTAAATCCCGAATAGAATTGCCCCTGGTAATAAGGGATACCTATGATTAACACAAAAAAAACTAGAAAATAAATTATGTTTGATTTACAAAACATGCTGGACAAGAGTAATTTAACATCAATTCAAGCAGAATTCTTTTCCATTATTCCAAACTAGTAATCAAATGAATACTTAATTTTGTTCACTTAACAGCAACTTTCCCATTCCCATCCAACATTGTACTCACCGAGAATATTAGCACTTAAATTTTAATTAGTCAACATTAATTAAATAGATAAAATCTATAACATCATCTACGACTAACTACTTGCCAGGGGTTAGAAGACAACTGTTACCACTAGGCAACATAAATCACGGTCCAGAAGTTTGAAAACTAGAAGAGCAATTTTTAATAAACTAAAACGAATTGGAAACAATCTGAAGTCAACAAGACGTTAAGAGACAATGGCCTTCTAGCAAAAAGAAGAATCGTTATAAATTAAACAATGTCAACAAGGAAAATTTGGTGGGAAGGAAGCACACAGTCTCCTCTTAATAACTGTCAGATTGTTTAATGATAACAATGATAATGCCATTAAACCAAAACACCAAGGGAATTTCCCGGGTATAAAATAACTAGATGAGACGATGCTGGAACTACAGAGGACAGAAAATCAAACTCCCTAGAGAGGTATATCTGCTTAGCACTTCACCTCCTTCAAAGCATATGCAAAGTACAGAAATGTGGGATCAGAAGCACCATCCTTGTAGTAGGCAAAGACCAAGCTACCATCATCGTGCATGCTCTCCCCAACAAAACTGCACATAAAAACTTCAGCTCAGTATACAAACTAAAAGACAACAAACAGACAAATAAAGTAAACATGCTATGCTAACCCAGATGAATCAATCATATATACAGACATACACACAGGTGGCACTTACAACTGAAGATCCTTGATCTTGGAGAGCAAGAATTTAGTTGCTCCCTCAATGTGCTTTTTAAATAGCCCTTGTTTCTCTTCGTCCAGTTTGGGTGTCAACAACTTGATGTACCTCTTCATGAAGGCAAGAAACTGCTTCTTGTCAAAAGCAGGTTGCTCCTGCAATAATTATAGAACAAAAACATTTATACACTGAACTTAATCCAAGAAAATACTAAAACTCAAAAAATAAGTCGAGAGGAGTATTATTGTCCAAACCTGAAGTCTAAATGTGTCAACAATGTCAACAACCTTTACAGCTTGGTCATCAACACCCTCATCTTCTCCACCTTCAGCAGATGGGTTTGCACCAATGTCTACATCAACTGCTCCTTTAACAACCCACTGCAAAACAAAAATGAAGTTTTTGACTTGTCAGGCATACACCACCACGTGCAATAAAAAAAGCAAGCAAACTACTTAAAAAATATGCATTTTAATTAAATTATATACAAAATGAAATAATAAAAATATTTAACCATTAATTTATAAACCATAATATTCAGATGTATGCATAAGATTGAACTGACCTTTCCATCAATTTCCCACAACATTCCATTCTCAATTTCCTTGTATGGGAAGGAGTCCGAGAGAAGCTCATCGCCTATATAATAACATAAATGACTCAAGTTACTCCACACATTCAACCACTATATATTATTACAATAGCAATGAATCAGAAAAGTAAACAGTAAATCACCGCCAACACAAAAAGTCAAATACACAAGAAAAGGATCAGGGAATGGCATAAAACTTCTTCACGACAAAACACATTATAATTAAAAACATCTTCCTAAGAATTGACCAAACAGAACCAAGACAACTATTGAGAATACAATTTAAAAAGTTAACTACTATATTTTAGGAACAACAGGCTCTAAACTACTATTGTTTCAGTTGATCCACACTCGTCTCAAAACTCAAAAAAAGTTAGCGATTCACTCTCATTGACTTACACACTTTCCCAGTATAATAGAAAGGTACCCCCAATCTCTTCTAAACTAGAAGTTCAGAACTGTTAACAATAACTCAGGAGAATCAAATAATGGTATCATACTATAAAAACAATAATCGACATGATAAGGCATCAGTAACATCCAACCTGGTACCACCATAGATGCTACGTAGGAGTGAATTCTTGCATTGATTTTTTTTGTGCAAACTAAAGCTTACAACCACAGGTAACTCAAGAAGAACATTCAGCCTATTAATCAGATTCATGCCAATGAAAACCAAGGACCAGATCCAAACGGGAAAAACAAAATTGTACAGCAGACAATTCTACATTCAAATATATCTGAATTCTGAACAACAATGAAAACAGCGAAACAAAGAAAAGAGCGAACGAATGTATTAAGAGGAAGACGAAAAACTGAAAATTGAGATTCCAGATCGATGATGATAAAATACATAGAAATTGGGAATTAGGAAGAAGAGATACCTGTGAGGAGGTCCTGGTAAACCAACATATTTGCAGAGATTCTCTCGACTCGGCTGAAAGCTTCAACTTTGAAGGAAGGAAGGAGCGAGCAACGAGAGATCAAGAGAATTTGATGCGTAGACACACAGACCTATTTATAGGGCAGGGTTTGAAGGATATTCCATTTCCAAAATACCCAATGAGTCCTTTTGTTTGTTGGACTGGGCCTGGGCCCCTTTACAACATCGATGGCCTTCGGGCCATCGGGTTTGGAAACCCACCACATTTATTTTTGTCCACAACATCATTACATTAACTTAAAAATTTACTAATGTTAGGTTCAAAAAATAAAAACTACAAATTCAAAGTATTTTATTTTATTAATTTGTATTTAGTATATAAATGATTTCTTTGTGTGTGTCTATATATATATATGTGTGTGTGTGATTTGCATCTATATTTCAAGAAGATGCTTTGGAGTAGTGGATGCCCCCTTCATTCTATGTAGTGGATACGCGATTCGAATCCCACTGAGTGGCCAGTTTGGTGATGTGATTAACGGATCCATAGCATCAAATAGCTCGTGGTCCGATTTCCGGTTGAACCGATTCGACCGGTTGGACCGATCCAGTTCTTATAACATTGGTCCTCATGCATGGTCATTGGGCGAGGGAATGCTTTAATTGGACTTTACATTTGAAAAAACACGTTCACATCAATGATTTTTTTAATCTGATAATTAGGAGTGCGTTTGGCAAGGCCAATAAGCTAGTTACTGACTTATTTGTCTAGCTTATAAGCTAGTTTGTTTGACCAACACAAAAGTGTTTGGTAAGTTACATCAAAGTGACTTATTTTAGGAGTTTGTAGCTTATAAGCCACATGCTACTTCACCTAGTTTTTAGCTTGTAACTTATTTAATTTTCTTCCACCACTATCACTTATATTTTAATACATTTCCCTTATTATCCTTAATTTATTTTTATCTATTATTGTCTATTTTCAATTTTAGTAATAAAATCATTTCAATTTCTTTTTACCAATTATTACCTATATAATAAGTAATTTAAAAAATTATGAATTAATTAAATTGCTATTTTCTTTTTACTATTTTATGAAATTATTTTTATATTATACTGTTTATTTTATCAATTTCACTGTTTATTTCAATTTCTAATTAAATATTTATCATTGAAAATTTATGTAATTATGTCATTTTACATTTACCAACTAGTTTATCAGCTAATTCTACAAAATACTTATAATTCAATAAGCTAGCTTATCAGCAATCAACTTGCTTATCAGCCAATTTTGCCAAACACACCCTAGGTGTGGACACACATTATCCTAATTTTGATTTTGAAAATATTTTTTCATGAGTCATTTTAAGCTAGAAAAAAAGTCTCTTTATTAAGCATTGACATGTCATGATCAAACGTTACTTTTCAACTATGTAAGCACGCCTTTCTAATTGTATTTTATATTATGAACTGATAGTGTATTTACCACCCTCATTTTTTATATTTTTTATATTTTTTGTATTTCTATATTTTTATTACTTTTAAATTTTTTTACCCTAATCTCACAAGTATTTCTTAGAGATATAAAGATGTCATTAAGTGTGGTGATTAGGGGTGGAAACATGTCGGACCAGGCCAAGGCTTGAGTCTGGCCTAATTCCTAATTTTAAGCCTTAGTTTGCGCCTGTTATCTGCTACAAGTCTTTTTTCAAGGTCTGGTCTGACTTGTGTAAAAGCCTTGTTGGCCTGTAAGCTTGTTTAGACGTTTGTTTTCATAACAATGCATATAATGTAATATGTTTTTTTTATTTTAATTATATATGTACTTGTTTAGATAATTAATTTAATACATTATATATTATTATATTAAACGGGTTGGCCTGTCAGGCCTAATAGGATTTTTCATAGGCATGCAACATGATTTCTTTAACTAAACAAATTTTGTAAAAAATCTTAACTTGACATTTTTAATAAACGAGTTAGACAAGGTCATACCATAAACAAGGCTAGGTCATAAACAAGCCAGGCCACAGGCCGACTGACCTATTCCCCCTAGTGGTGATTGGACACAAGCAAGTCTTGTCCTTACTCAACTTTTGAAATAAGAAAATGACATTATGGATTCTCGGACATGGGCTCACCTTATCCTGACTCCATTTTTGGAAATAACTGATTAAATTTTAATTCATTTAAAATTTGGATTGTATGATTATCATTAGGGATGGAAATTGAGCTCAAGCTCTATGGGTACCCGCAAAAATTATCTGTAATAGGTAGGGTAAAAACCTGCAAAATGGGTATGGGCGCAAATACAGGTAATAAACTGCATTTTCATGGGGACGAGCACGGGTACATGCACTATAATACCCAGTCCGCCTTATTCCTACACTTATATATATATATATAAAATAAATAAATAAAATTATTTTACACTGACGGTGTATAGTTATTAAATTCTTATATATATGTCATATTAATTTTATTAAAATATCTAATATATTTATACATATTTTTAAAATTGATATTTATAATATATTGCATATTAAAAATATATTTCTAAAGCTACCTATTTATGTTTTTTTACTTTATAGTATATGACTAATTAGTGTTAATATTTTTTTGTGGATCTTGGAGAATACTAACACATGATGTGAAAATATATTGTAATATTTAATAAAAAAATTGAACATTAGATCATGTGTTGTGTTTAGAATATTATCATATTGTGTTTCAATTTAATTAAATTGTTATGTCATTGATATTTAATAGTTATGTTTGGTAGATTTTGGAATAATTTTTCAATTGATTTAAAATTTTCTTTAATTAGTCTTTTTAACGAGTTATTAATTTTTCATTTAGATAATTTGCGCATAACGGGCGCGGTGTATGGGCATATAGGTATGGGCTTTTTTCAAAAAATGTGGGTATGATGACGGACACTATGGTACCTTACCCAGAAGCCAGAAGGTACCAATTGTCATCCCTAATTATTATATTGATATCATATTATTCAATTCTTGAATTTATTAAATTCATTTCCTATAAACTATTATTAAATATAATAAGATCGAAAAAAACTTTCTTTTGTAATAAATAAATCCTCACTTATATACACACACATAATATTCAATTATCTTTGCATTTCTCATATTAATTAGCTTTAATTCTTGAGAAGTGATACTTGTACAATAAGGTGAGATAAAGAAAAAAGAGTGTAATGTGAGATATGAGGAGAAAAAGTGATATGATGAAGAGGAATAAAGAAAAAATGTATTGTATGTATTGTATTTTGTTTTGTATAAATTGATTATATGGATATATTTTCTCTTAAATGTTTCAAGAAAACCCATGGCTCTTCTCTTCCGTAAATAGACAACTCCAATGTTTCGCAAGACAATTAGAGCCCAACGGCCCAACCTAAGGGAATGAAAATGGAGGCTAAAGGGACGAGAAAAGTGATTTTCCAAAGATTTCAACATGATCCGACCAAAAAAAAAACAAAGATTTCAACATGACGAAGAACAGTGTTCTCATAAAAAATAAACGGATTACAATCCGTTCATGGTTCATTTCATCAGATTCAGATCACCCATATTTGGAAGAATGTCAAGATATCTAGGTCATGTTGATAAAAAGTGTCCTCCATTTCCAAAACACAGTTGTGTTTAAACGTAATCTTAGAAGCTGACTAGTATTTTTATATCATACATCATAGCCCAGGTCACTCTCAGGCATGCTTAATTACAGTTTTTAAAAATAAAAAATCTGTTTGATAAACAATTTTTATAAAGTTTTAAAAAATGTGACTATTTTTTATTTTTAAAAACTAAAATTTTGACACTATTCTGAAATATTTTGAAAAAAAACGTTTTTTAGTTTTCTTATTTTATGGTGGCAATGTTGTAAATAATTCACTTCATTTATATAAAAAAACAGTTTTTTAAAATTCATTTATTACATAATTTTAAAAAATTGAAAATAAAACAGAATCAAACACACCTTTAATCTTTTTTTTTTGGTCGAAGTAGTTAGTCTAAAAAGGGTATCCAGTGTTCATATACTGGAGGAGACAGCAAAGCAAAATGGTGAATATTGTATAGTACACTGATTATATGCTGTTCATAAAATAACATATGGAGCTTCATAATTCTCAATTTTTATCATGTACAATGAAGGCCCGTTCATCTCCTATAAGATTGAACAAAAGCAAGAAATTTTATCGTTTAGAAAAAACTGGACCAGTAATTTTTCCTTCCATAAATCATTAGCTTTTCCATCTATGTCATGCAATGAACTTGCTATTTTACCTGTTTAATTCAAACAAGCTGCACCACAGCAATGACCCTTAGGGCCCCATTTTGGAGAAGATCAGCAAGCTCATCAAATAGCAGTGCAGTTCGCCAACCCCATCCTTTAGGAGCTTTGGGTAGAAGAGTCCCCGTTTGTTTAAAGCTTCCAAACACCATCATTTCCCTCTTGGATGGGCAAGTTAACTGAATGTGCAAGACAGAGCAAACCCAGAATTATTAACCAAACAAATTAATAGAATATCATGAAACACCCAAATTATTGAAGCAGTAATTCATTACTGAATAGTACCTGATAGCGTGCAGTCACCTTTTCACGCGAGTCAACATACATATGCACCTGATGATAAATTTCAAAGATGTACCATGAAGCAAGGTCTAACATTTAATTGAAGTTTTATAATTAAGGTTATTGTCAATTCACTAGCAAGTATAAATGCCAGGCCATATAGTCAATTATTTATTAAAAAAAAAAGTCTCTAGCTACACTAAAGGCATTACTTTATATTACTATTAATAAAGTAAATCATTTCAAACTTAAAAGCATGATATAACTCCAAACTATCTCAGACCCAAATTATTTAAATATGAAAAACAGTCCTGCTAACCTTTCTATGTATATCAGTTATCTCTGCCTTCCGACGGTGAAGAAACAACCCTGCACCAGCATTAAAAATAAGCTTCTAGATAGATAAAAGGTTTTCTCTATTTACTATTAATACTAATTCACATCCCAAAGGTGGGAGTTTTTATGTATTAAAACACTACCAAGGGTACGCCGTCCCTGAGGGTCTTCATCATTAAAAGCCTGTACACTGACCTGAAGATTCAAACAAATAAATTTTATTCATATCAGGATATGCATAATCATCTTAGATGAATATAATGATTAAATTATGCCTCAGTACCTTCCACAAAGAACCAGCATAGAACACTTCTGGAGAATGCTTGACCTGGCCATCACCAAGCCTGTGCACATCCTCAAAACATACACTGCAAAACCAGCAGAAATTTACACAACATCTAAATAGCTTAATACCCAAGAATTTGGAACTTGAAGATAAGGAAACACAAAAAGAAGCAGTTCGAGCATGACAAAATATATGTAAGTTATTTGATAAAACAACTGAAGCAGAGATAATAACAACTTGCAAGATATAGCATAGCATTAATCATAAAATATTAGACACACCAAATCCAATTTAAAAGAAACATCTATCTAAAATACTGGAGAACACCATCCAAGTGAGTGTGCATATAAATATCTTCTCCCTATCAAAGAAGACATTTCAACTTCAGGAAGAGAGAAAAAGAGTCAAACAGATGAAAAGAAACACAATTAAAGCCTCAAGGGGATCAAGAGGGAGGGAGAAATGGAGAGAAGAGAAAGATGGTCCACAAACAATATCCGATATGAATCTTTGATGTATACGGGGTTTAAGTCCTGATAAATAGAATCAACAACCAGGTTCGGACAATGAAAATGAAAACCATCCCAAGGAAAAATATAAGTAAAAAAAATAAAAAGAGGTGTGAATGTTAAAGATACTAATATTGTGAATAAAGTTAGTAACTGAGGAGGATTACCAGATCTAATTGGCCCACAACATGTAGCATGGTGAATATGTGAGCTGGGGGACAACTATCAATTTATACCCTATTTGCTTTAACAATTGCCAATAGTTGCAGAAAGGTTAACTTACCCAAAACGAAAAGGGGGAAAATGGCTTAAAGGTGTTTTCAAATCCAATGATATAGAAGAACTGTTCGAATTCTCCCATTCTATACCAATGGTATGTTCTGGTGTCTCTAACATCTGCATGGGAATGCCACCAGTACTTGCACCACCAGCAGTAGTTCCAGACATGCTGCTTTGCAAGCCCATTTCATATCCCCTTTGTGTTAGCTCTGTATGTACATTTGTTCCATTACTCCCTCCCTGGCTTAGCCCAACCAAAGCTGTCAACCCATCTCCAGACAGGTCTCCATTGTGGTCAGCACGTGTCTCTGAATCATCATTGGCTGCAGACTGGGGGTAGTTTCTGTTGCCAACACCAAAGGGTACACGAGAAAAGACAAATCGTGTAGGAGGCGAAGCAGTTGCTGGAACAAGTGTAGTTCCACGCCCAATGCCAGCAAGCCCATCAATAGCACCTCTAACATGTACTCGTACAGGTCTAAAAGGGCCATTTCTTTCTCCTGGAGAAGATTCCGCGACATATATATTTCCTACATTCCCGGGCATATTGTTCTGATTATGTTCTTGCATGTAAGATCCAGTGGTAGTAGCTCCATGTGAAAATGCAAACTGCTTCTGGCAAGTGCAGGCCATACTCATAAGGGAACAAACTTTGCATGTATCCGCAGCGATTTCTTGTACCCTCTGACTAAGAAGCATCTAAAACAGACATAAAGATTAAAACACCAAAACAATAATCACGTTAACAATATTTCACAACTAACAATTTCTTTATTAGGAATAGTAATTTCTATACCATGATTAATGGCTTATATATCTAATGATTGATCAGAAGAGATTGAAATTGTAACATATTAAAGTATTTTCAGGAGTAGACGCTTCATGAGCAGGATACAGACAGTTTAGACAATCTTAGTTTGTTTTTGATGCATAATGAAAATTGTAACTTGAAAATATATGAGCATTTTTAAGATGCCAAGAGCAAAAGTAAATTCAATAGTCAAATTAATCTCAGTCTAACCTGCAGCCACAGACCATCATTTACAGCTTTGCAAGGGAAACCTAACTCTTCAAGCTGCTTTCTAACATTCAGAAGTGCATCAAAAGACATATTGCAATATAAAAGGGAACCCCCTTCAAATATATTAAGAAATGCATCATATTCATCTCCTTGACCTCCATAGTTTCCTCTGGGATGAGCTTTAGGCTGTCTTCTGCCAACAACATGACCACCCCATGAAAACAGAGGCGTTCCATATCTTCCCCAATCACTGGATGTGAGCCCATTACAAGAATTCGATGAAAAACAATGTCTTGATTGATCCCTAACTGACCAACTATTGTTATCCAAATTGTAGCAGGGTCCTTCCTCAGATGGCCCTTCAATACCCACTCCACCAGTAGTTCCCAAACCAGTTGCTCCAGCACCAAGAGGCACCTCAACATAACATGATGTTCTCATCCCATCTGTATCAGACAATGAAGGCCCTTCTATGTCACAAGGATACTTTGGATTCAGGTTGGGTGAACTGACATATGAAGCTTGTTGAACCCGTTTATTGGAATCAGAAACCCCATTGCTGAAGTCTACCACTGAGTCTGCAAGCTCAACTAGATGATTAGGAGTACTAGGGTCCTTTAGATCACTTTTAAGATTCATTTTCCCTATGCCAGTTTCCAACCTCTTATTAGCGCAGCTATCAGTTACACTTTTTCCCTTAGTGTTATCAGAATCAGAATGAATACCAGTTGCAGACTCAGAACCAGGAATTCCATGCACAGGATTTTCGACCTTGCAGTGAGCACCTTTTTCCAGGAATGTGTGCAGAGCCAATTCAAACCTTTTTACGAAGCATTAGAAAAGTGTTAGTGTTATGCAGTTTACAAGATTCAATCTGTTAACCATAAAACCCAAATAAAGGCTCAGGAACCACTTACCGCTTCTCTTCACTGGGTATCCACAAATCATTAGAGGTCAGTAACGCATGTAATGTTTGAGATGAAAGTTTAGGAAGCACCTGCAACAAGAAAATGTTGTTTAATCCAATTTTGTATTCATAATAAACATATAATCAAGAACCAGAACTACCAAAACCACCAGTTGCAAGCATGCACTTTTATTTTTCTTATTACCTCTTTCAATTCCATGCCACCACTTTGACAAAGGTAGCCCCAACAAGCAGTTCTAACACGCTCCCCATGAATGCCATAATCTTGGTTCTCCGCAAACACCTAGCTTACAATCATACATCACCAATGAGTTAATGACTAACCAAAAAAATAATACAGTACTATTTAAATTTCACAAATGAGGATATACAAGCATCTGGATTCTTGAACCTGATAAGCCAAGAAGTTTGAAGTCCACAGCTCGGATATAATGAAATCTGTACATATTGCACATAAATCCTGCAAAGATGAATAGATACACTAAATAAAAAATTGCAAAATTTTAAAATCAATTTAACAAGAACTAATGGAATAAAATATATAAATGGCCAAGAGGTCTAATTAACATAACTTCAATATTTAATGTAATGGTAACTATGGACTTCAAATCAATATGTAATTGTAAACATCATACCTGAAGATCAAGAAAGGAAGCAGCAGCAAGAACTCGAAATGCATTATTATCATTAAGCTTAGGGTGGTGCCCATATAGATATGCCAAAGCCATTGCAATTGCCTCATCATTGACATTCTTATCATCGACATGCAGAGTCACAATAGGAGCACCGGCTTCTTTCCAAGGCCCATGAAGCATGTTCCTGACATACACGCATCAGACAGTAAGTTTGTGGATTCATAATTTATACAACAATGGCTACAAGCCTACAACATGAAGATACATGCTGAAGAAAATAAACCAAATAGTTTAGGTATCCAAAGAATAAATTCATAAGCCAGAGCATGATAAAAATTGAAAATTTCTCGTATACTTGCTTACAATTTCACACAAGGTAAAATAATGAAAATAGAAGTACGCCTTGTCAAACTGGAGATAACATATAGGAAAAACTAATAGCAACCATGTAAATTGACCTAAATTTTTTCCACCTCAAATATAACTCACTTCCAGAGGGTTTAGAAATCCATGCTTCATGGATGCTCATAGCCTTAATTTCCAATCTAATTTATAGAACCATATGAAAGCACTAAAGCTGTTATGCTGAGTACTAGGTAGGAATTAAGTATTGCCCTCATGGCTGGCTCCTGAAATTGAAAACTTTCCCACTGACCTACATCAGTGCTGAACCTGTCGGCCAAACTCTTAGCAACCATCGTCACCCTTGTTTCAATTCCTCTCAGACATAAAAACCCTTTACACCAAAATTCTACATGATACCGTGAAGATACATATTCCAATTAAATTATTGAAGGCACAGCCACAGGTAACAGTGTTAAAAGTTGATTAAACCAAAATTCAGTAGGAAAAAAAAAACAATTTTTACACTGGAATAGTAACAGAATAAAATAACCGAGTAAAACTTATATGAACAGGAAAGGGGGAATGATGGGTAATTCAATCGTACCTGAAATATGAACTGCGGGAGAGGATGAGACGATGGAGGTGATAAGTGGAGCCCATTGCATTGACGACGATATCGGAGAAAGAGCCGGAATTGAAACCTTCGATTTGTACATGTTCGCAAAGGGAAGCGAGGTTGCAATCGAGAGCGCGCAACTCAGCGGTGCTGCTTTGATCGTTATCGGAGTGCTGCTTTGGAATGGGAGCATGTTGATGAGGGTAGGGTGAAGGGTTGTTTGGGTACTGAGGATCGTCCATGACCAAGAGAGAGAATGCAGTGCAGCACAGCAAAGCAAAGCAGAGCAGATCAAACACACAGTGACACTGTCATTGCATCAATATCAACGACAACAAAGATCGAATGAACAGAACAATGATACTTTGCACTGATTCTTATAATTTTAATTTTAAAGAACAAGCTTTTGTTTTGTAACTCTCCTCGCAAGTCTCGTACTAATCCATTCCATTGCCGTTACATGTTGACAAAAACGTTGCGTTTTAATCGAACCTTGTTTATTGGATCGCTGCAAAATTGCAATAGTATCCAGGTTTTAATAAAATAAAATCAGAACTCTAGAGAAATCAATGGGACTTCCAAGAATGAAAAATTTTATTAAAATAAAAATAATAATTATATTAGAAATATAAACAATAATAAATATTTTTTATTTTAATAAAAAAATTCAATTCTTAGAAGAGTTATTCTATATCTTAAGGACTAATTTTATCAAAATCATATAAAAAGTATTAATTATATCATAAGTGTAAATCAACAATAAACATTTTCTCCGTAAAAAAAAACAATAAACATTTTCTATTTCAATTAACAAATTTAATTTTTGAAAGTCTTATCCTCAACCTTTAAGGGTAGAGATGTCCATTCGAAATACCTGGTTTGGCCTGATGCAAATAGCGGGATTTTACAGGCCTAGCTAAAAAGCCAGGGGTTATTCAGACTTTTGAAACAAAAGCCCAAGCCCTACAAAATTTGCGGTTTTTTTTTTTCCAGATAACCTATTATTTTCACGGATTTTGCAGGCCTAGCTTAAAAGCCCACGACTTATTCATGCTTTTAAAATAAAGACTCGTGCCCTATGATTTCGCGGGTCGATTCGGTCTGGTTGGCCCATTTTATCGGCTCTACTTAAGAGCTAATTTTATTAAAGCCATAATCGTCTGGCAACACGCGACCGGGTCGTGCCTAATTTCAGATCAAGTTATTTGAGTTGTCGCGGACTAAAAGATCTCAATTTTCTTATATTCGACAAAGTACATAAACAACTTCTTTAAATGATATGATAACACATCATTAAATAATAATGTAATTTTTTTACACATGTTATCTAACAATTGAACTCATTATATATCTATATAAGAATTAAAGAAGTAAAAATGAGTTTAGTTTTTTAAAATAATTACTTTGTGGAGATTCTTATATACGAACACGATCACCACCTACAACAATCATCATGATTCTTGTTATAAATCAATATCTTAATCCAATATTGATAGAACTTGAATACATAATATTATATTATAATAATTTAAATTTAAATTTAAATGAAGATATAGCCAAGATTTTTTTATTTTTCATCACTCAATTCTAAAAAATCAAATTGCAATGATACATTTTTTTTAATTTTTATAATTACCAGCAGAAAGACAGACATTCAGACATCTCGTGCCCGTTTGTCCACATTCCTTTTATTTGGGAAAAGACATAAATTTAATTTGTATACATATAAATGTAAACAAATATAATTCACATGATTTAAGTAAAATCATATTAAATACAGTACAATTTTGTTTATAAATAAAATTAAACTAATTTATTAAATTATTTCAATATTATCTTTAATAATAAAATAATATTTCACTATATTTCAAAATAATATTTTGTAATAAAACATAATTTATTAAATTATTTTACATTTTTATAATATATACTTGATTAGGGCTGTAAATGAGCCGAGCCAAGTACCTGAAGCTCGGGCTTGGCTTGTGAAAAAAATGGGTGGCTCAAGCTTGGCTCATTTATTTAAACGAGCCAAACTTCAAGCTTGAGCTTGACTTGTTAAAGAAAAACAAAGTTTGAGCTTGACTTGTTTAGCTCATTTATAACTTCATTGTTTTGCTCTTATGAAAATTTTCTTTAAATCACTTTTAAAGTATATGAATTTAGTATTTAATAAGTATTTTATTATTAAATGATAATATATAAAAATCAAAATATATTCTTAATATATGATATATATATATATATAGTTAGACAATTCTAAAATATTATATTTTTCAAAATTTAATACATAACTTCTTGACTAATATAAGAAATATTTAAATACTTATTTTCATATATATAGAGTGATTATTTTACTTTATTATTTTATTATTTATTTTAAAAACAAACTTATAACTGTATGTTTTTTTTTCTAATTTTTATTAATATTACTTTACTTTAAGTATTTAGATTAATTAATTATTATATATATAATAAACGAGCTATTCACGAGCTCTTAATGTCAAGCTTATAAGGCTTGGACTTGACTCATTTAAATAATCGAGCCTAACTTTAAGATTGGGCTTGTTTGTTTAATTAAACAAACGAGCTAACTTTAAGCTTGGACTTGTTTGTTTAATTAAACAAACGAGCTTCGTCGAGCATTTAACAAGCCGAGCTCAAATAGTTCATGAATAGCTTAGCTCATTTACAGCCCTATACTTGATATAGTTTAGTTTATAAAAATAAAAATATTATAAAATTACGGTATTTAAATTACTACATATATATTATATTTGAATTACATATATCAATGTACGAGGCGCTCATGAAGGATGAGGAACAGAAGCTGGATGCGTGGCACAGCTTCTGCCCATCCAAGTTACCAACTATTCATGCTCTTTCAATGTTCAATCCTTAAGGCAGAGATAAGAAATTTAGCTTTACCTGATACGTGAAAAAAAAAGGCTCATGAACAGCATGAGGAGCGCTATGTAGATGTTGCAATGATTGAAGTATGAAACAAGTTTTATGAAATATACACGAGTGAAAGCATAAATTTTCTCCATCCTGATAGTGTTCCAATTGCAAAAACAATGTTTCTCTTTCCACTGATGTATATATAGTCGTTTCTCTTCTCATTCTTAACTTATTCCATTTATGTTGGTGGTATTGAAATGAACAAGCAGTAAGCAGAGTTCAGAAATTTATATTTTTGTGTAAAACAAAAAATGCTCATGATTATGGAGTGATGATAGAAAACATTTCTCGTCCAGATGTTAGAATACATTTATCATCCAGTTTACTGCAGCATATACGCCAAACTGGAAATACACCTAGGTATGAATTTCCCCACATATCCCACCACCATAAATTCCCAATTCCAATAACCCCTGGCTACACCATGGACACTTCCTTCGGTGGCATATGTTGCAACTCAAATGAACATAGAAACTTTTAATACTAAGAAATTTTTCTATAAGGAAACCTGCCACCAATGTTCAGTCAATAACAAGCACTCTTCAACTCTCTGCTCAGCTGTTGGCTCCATCAACTCCAAGTTTCTGACATTGATGGAAGTGATCCACTGAATTTTCACCCACTGTCCACAGATAGCATGATCGCTGATAGTTGTGGGAATGGCTGTTTCTTCACTATGGACATTCTTTGTGGGATTTGATCAACAGTCATACTCATCTCCATGTGATCAATTATGGCGCATTTTGATCTTGTTCTATTATAGAGCACAAGGCCATCTCAACATCACCAAGTGGTTGCCCGGCATAGAGTTGAAGCTGCCTCTTTTTCACAAATACTACTTTCATTGCATGTGATATTATTTCTTCATTCAGTTCCTGCAAAACATTGAAGTTGCCCCTTAGGACATGGCATGTAGCAAAACAGCTAACTAAAGGTTTATGCAATTGGCAGCTAAATGATCAATTTCAATTTTCATATGCCTGGTTCAGGTGTAGCAATGGGACATTTCAGTTGTATGTTGGTGCATTTAAGTTTTTATTTGCTGCGCAAGCTGAGACTTACTTGTATTGACATAGGAACTGCATCGGCACTAAAATCACCCAAATCTTTGAAAAAGGATTCCAGTATAAAACAGAAGTTGTTGGCATCAGCATGATCCTCAAAAGCAACAGTATAGGAATCATCACTTTGTTCCTGGTCCTTGGAAGTGAACTTTACGCTATAGAGACCTTTTGCTCCTTCTCCGTTGGAACCTCTTTGCATGAGAATAACCTTCACAAGTATAGATAGTGACTTTATGGTCAGTTGCAAATGGATGCACATAGGGGCATGCATATTGATAGTTAATGATAGTTTAACCAAACTTATGTCTATTTTCAAGAACAGGGCCTACAATGTTGGATATTGACTTTGTCAAAGTTTTTAAGGATTAAGTGGTTAACATATATACTTGAGGCAACCAGTAAAATTTATAAGGTTCCACAACTTTAAGAAAGATTAAATAATGGGATAGTATTGGACAGGCACATTAAGTCCCTCTATGGCTATGCTACTGAAAAACAAGTAAACCAAAATAATTCTTGCACATACTAGAGCATAACGGAGGTTCAGCCACCACATATCAGTCCTAGTGTTTGCTTGCTTAACTTTGACTCTGTTAGCTGCTGAATTGGTTTTAGGTAATCCATGTCTTGAACTACCATTTACACTGTGCACATTATCCTTTTCAAAAATTGGGCCACTGTCCTGGTTTACTTCAAGTGAAGACATCCCAACACTAGTCTCCTGGGAACCACCTAAAAATATAAATTAAAAAAAAACTCAAATTGTGCTAAATTTATCATAAACCAACCTATGCTTCACTGGTTACTTCTTGTAACAAGCAAACAGTAAAAACTACCAAAAAAATATCGTCGCTATATTACTTGTTTTGCTTATTTAGATTGAAACTGAAGTCTCACTAAAGTCTCACTGCCTTATCTCTGACTCTGATATATAATAAAATTCAAACAATGATACATAAAGGAACAGCAGAACCAACACTCATGGAAAAAAAGGAATTTCAAAATGTTTAATTCCAGTGGACAATGTAAGAATAACTGCAGTCATTGATTATGAGTTCAAATAAATAATAGATATGAAAAGTCATTTAGAAGTTATGCATTGAACACATTACCACTGTTTATGCTTTTATCGTCAACTTCAACTTTTGTTCTATTTGGTGTCTCCATCTTTTCTTCCAAATTCTTCCCATGATTTAGAATTGCCCCGGACTTGTCATCGACAAATTTTCCTCTTTCTTCCGATGGAACACTAGAAACACTTTTCTGTGTCACAACATCTTGTTGACTCACTTGCTTATCTTCATTTAACATTCCTGCATGAACAGTAGCATCGCTTCCATAACCTTGAGTTGTACCCTTACCAGCCAAATCCCTCTTTTTTGCATTAGATGCTCTACGATCTTGGGTCCCTGGAAAGCCCTTGGGAGTTTTTGTTGTTTTAGTTGAAGGGCTTCTAAATTTAAACTTTTTCTTAAATAATAATGCTTCATTTCCCTTATTCACTTTCTTATTGCCATCCCTAGCAACTCCAGCTGCAGAACTTCCATGAGCATTAACGCGTAACGCTGCTGAACTATCGTTATTACTATTTATCCTATTCTGCAGCTTTAATAACCGTGCACCAATCTCTTTCTCAATACCAAGTCTATGACTAGAAACATCGCTTTCATCATCAACTTCAGAATCCTCATCCTCTTCCCTTTTCTTCTCTAGCTCAATTTTCCGAGCCTCCCTTGCCATTAACTTAATTTCCTCGATTTTCTTTTCCATTCCAAATTGGTCCTCTGCATAACCAGTAACTGACACGGTTTTCCCATTCCCGTTGAATAAAACGTTCCTCTTTTCCCTTCCATTTATCTCCAAATCCCCATCTTTCTGGTTGACGTAATTTCGCAGAACCCAAACGGAATAAATTGTCTGAAACACAAAGGCCCCAACCAAATACATACCACCGTATTTGAAGATATCTGCGGCAGAAACGTTGCCGAAAACATCATTGTATTCGGCGGTGGTATCAGAGGCTCGTGAGTCTTCCAATTTATCAGGTTCTCCAACAGCGCCGGCGATATCTTCGCCGCGCGTCTCGTCGGCGGGAACCTCAACAGAGAGGTCGTGTTCCTGAGGGCAGAGAATGGGCTGTTGTTGTTGTGGTTGTGGTGGTAGAAGAGGAGGAGTTGGTGCGGAGGGTTTAATTAGGGTTTTGAGAATTTTGGGTCGCAAATAGTTTTTCCTGTGCCTGATTTTTGAAGAAACTAGAATGAGAGGAGGGGTTCGTCTGGTACTGGAAGGCGCAAGGAGTGAATAGACAGAGACAGAGCAATGCGTACTCGCCATTGATGAGAGTTTCAAAATCTCATCTCATCATTGAATCAGTGTGAATTGTTAGGTTAGTTTCCATGGCTGGAAAAATGCAGATACAAGAAGAAGATTAGAAGCTTGCGTTCAGTTCAGTTTATTACACTGACCATTATTATCGTTACATCATTATCTTCTTCCTGGGCCTGCTGATGAAGAAGGTGTTTCGTTTTCGGCCCAACTTACTTACAGGGCCTTTTGAAGCCCAAATAGTTGTCTAAGCCCAAAATGCGAACCCATCGTTGTCTGTTGATAGGTTGGCATCTTGTGTGAAGTTGAAAATTGAAATCTTTCGCTTTGCCCCTATCTCCAACACACCGCGCATCGCATGGCTTCAAATTCGAAGGCCTTTGTCTCCGTCTCTGCGCCTGTCACCGCCGGCGCCGGCGCCGGCGAGTTCTCTCTTTCAGGTTCTTTTCCTATCCGAGCTCCGCTTACACTTGATGATTCTGAATTTGATGTTTCAAGTGATGCCACTCTTTCCGATACTCTCTCTCACTCTGACTCTGACTCTGACTCTGACTCTGGCGACTTCCAAACGCCAAGCCTTTTGGTGGTTGAGGCTGACATCAAACCACATTATGCTTCTCAACAAGATGAAGAAGAAGAAGGAAGTTTTGAAGTTGATGAGTGCGCCCCTTTGCGGGTTATGCCCTTTGCCCATTTATCTACCTACGATGATGATGAAATGTCGAGTGTTGTGAGAGTGGCGGAGAACTTTGTTGGTGCACCGAGAATTAGGGAGATGGAATTCGAAGAAGAAAGTGCCGAGGCTTCGATGTTTATGAACTCGTTACCTGTTAGCCAATCACTGCTTACAGACGAGTTGGCATTTTTCGATGATGCGGGTTCCGATATTTTTACTGAAGCTGAAGATGACATTTCAAATGTTAGGGTTTGCGAGGACGTGGTTGCGGATGAAGATGGTGTAGATGAAGTTCTTAGAGTCAGGGTAGCTTATGATGGATACTCTACCGCAACCGATACAGATGTTATGTCTCAGTATTCACAAGATAGTTTGAATAATGAGGAATTTGGCAAGGTAAGAGTAGTATTAAATGAATTGGACAAGGATGGCATGGAACTATATGGTGTAGATAGAAATGAGGGAATTACGGTTGAGTTGATTGAGACTGATGCCACAATGGAAAGGAAGTTGGATGTGGACAACAATGAGACCACTGACATGGTGGAAGGAGCTTCTATTATGGTTGGTGAGAATGGCTTATTGGAGTTCAATGCTGAGGATTATAACGATGGCATGATGTCAGGACAGAATACAAGTGTTAACTATCTACAAGAACAGAATTCCCAGATGCATAGCATGATAGGTGAACCTGTATCGGATGCCTTTGCTGAAAATATTGGATATCATGCAACAACTCATAGCTTAGCAGCTAATGGAAGTCAAGGGGTTGCATCTGATCAAGAAAGTGAGGGTGAGAAGCTGGTAAGCATAACTAAATCTATGGTAGACTCAAAAGCTAAATTGCATGATTCTTATGCTGGTTTTGAATCCAACAATGATGCTTGTGTAGGTAACAAAATTGAGTTTGTTGAGTCTTCTGAACTTTTTGACCCAATACTCCTTCAAGGGTGTACATATTTGGACCATGATTTGTCTAAAACAGTTTTAGGTGTTATTCAAGAAGATGAAGTATTACATGTAAATGTGGAAACACTTAACTTGGGAGACACTGTTAAAAATGAGGCTACTATTGAGTTAAACACAGTAAGTAAAGAAACAGATGGTTCTGCTTCAGATGAAGATGTGGAAGGGTTGATGTCAGTTGGCCTTGAGCAGTTCAGGGAACAAATTTCAGCTCTCTCTATTCTTTTGGGTTCAAAAGGTTCTGGAAAGAAATCTCAAGAAGAACAGACAGTATGGAGTTCACATGGAAAAATGTACTTACCTAAGGATGATGTGAAAAGTCAATTGATCTATGTTGATAGCGGTAGTGAATCAGATGGTAATACAGTTACATTCACTTATGCTGATGAATCCAGTGTTATCTTTCTGAAAGATCCTACTAGTTTCAGTTCCTTACCACATTATGATGCTCAAGCTGGATTCCAACACCACATAAGTGAAATAGAAAAGGAAGTAATACAGAAGATACAGACCTTAAGTGTGAAATTCTTGAGGCTTGTCCTGCGAGTAAATTTATCTCTTGAAGATTCTTTGGTTTCAAAAGTTTTATGCAGGTTGGTTGCAGATATTGGAAGGCGCTCGAATCAAGAATTTGTCATTAGGTCTGCAAAAATATCAGCAAAGAAGCTTGAAGAAGATTGTCAAGATGACTTAGACTTTTCTTTGAACATTCTAGTCCTTGGGAAAAGTGGGGTGGGAAAGAGTGCAACCATAAATTCTATTTTTGGTGATATGAAGGTCATGACAAATGCATTTGAACCTGCCACAACCTCTGTAAAAGAGGTTTCGGGAACTATAGATGGAGTCAAGGTTAGAATCCTTGACACCCCTGGTCTCAGGTCCTCTGTGAAGGAGCAAGCTTTCAACAGAAAGGTACTGTCATCTGTAAAGAGGTATATGAAAAAGTTTCCTCTAGATGTTATTCTCTATATTGATCGAGTAGATGCCCAAACCAGAGATCTAAATGATTTACCAATATTAAGGTCAATCACAAGTGCTCTCAGTCCATCAATATGGCAAGATGCTATTCTTACTCTGACCCATGCTGCTTCTACTCCTTTGGATGGACCATCAGGATCCCCTCTAAGCTATGAAGTATTTGTTGCTCAAAAATCCTATCTTGTTCAACAATCCATCACCAAAGCAGTAGGTGATCTGTGTCCATTTAGTCCAAGTTTCATGTGTCCTGTGTCACTTGTGGAGAACCATCCATTGTGTGGACGTAATACATCTGGGGACTGTGTGCTTCCCAATGGACTTAGATGGAGAAGCCAATTATTAGCTTTGTGTTTCTCGCTGAAGATCCTATCTGAAATCTCTTCTTCAGGACCTCAAACTCTTTTTGATCATTGGAAGCATTTTTTCTTCCAGGACCATTCCCAGCCTCTATGCCATCCATTTTCTTCTCTGCTGCAGTCTCCTGCTCATCTAAAATTCTCTTCCAACTGGAATTGACTTGGATGTTCACTTGACAAATGATTTTATTGAATATGAGAATGCAGCCAGCTGCTACCGTTCAAGCCAGTGACTAATTTCAGCTAGTCTCATCAGGTTCATGGAAAAGCTAATTTTGTGAAATATCATAAATGGTTATTGAAGCCCCCCACAAGATATAGTTTTGAGAAGAGGTGAAAGGGTTCTGGGTTCTGGCACATGAAGAACAGAAGTCTTGCGGAGAGAGTCCAGAGGAGAGGTTTCATTTCATGGATCCTGTTTATTTCACACGACACGCCCGTCTTTCTTTGAGAGTCTCTAAATTCACGTCTCAGCTTTCTGTGATGTCAATTTTTCGATAGTCATGGCTCATGGCTGGGACCATGATCTTCAGTCAGACTGTCAGCATTGCAAGAAATCTTGCTATATGTAGTAGCTTCGTTATTCATTTTCCTGTTCAGTTCAAACCAAAAATAATGAAAAACGGCTAAATTGTCCTCTTACAATCTTCTTGAGATAATGCTTTAGTTTCCGTAGGGAGGGTGATAATCATTAGTTTCCGTAACAAGCAAGTTGCTTTGGATTGCAAGTGAAATGAGGGGTGATAATGTCTAGATCATGCATATTTTCACAGTTAAAAGTGGGCATTCCTATATCTCAATTGTTAATTTTGTTATATTATCATAGATTTTATTTGGGAGTAATCAGTTGAATTTTTGTAATAATTGTGAGATTTTGTCAACATCCAGTAAAGTATTATATATCCAAGAGTTTTTTATTTTAAATTATTTTTTGTGAAAAACTTCCAAGAATACTTAAAAGAGGAAAATAGATTACTTTCTTTATTGTTCAAGGATTGAACATTAAATTCGACAAAAAAAAAAGATTGAAAGGTATTGTATACAAACAAAAAAATTATAAAATCTTGGAAGAAATTCTAGTAAGTAATGTTAATTGATGAAAAAGTAATTCATAATTTTATATGAATGTTTAATTGAAAAGAAAATTTTCATCTTTTCTCTAATTTATGCTTTTTCTTTCTTTCTTCTTACAGATATGTGACAGGAATAACATAACTCAATTTCAATTAGGGGTTGAGATTGTATTTTATTGAATATTATTCAAGTGTTGATGAAAATTGTTGATTATACTGTTAATTATTGGATAATTTACTAATGAAATAAGATCGTTTACTTTATTATTATTTTAATGTCTCTTGGTATATATTATTGCATTATTATTTTAATGTTTAATTATTAGTTTTTTGCCAAATATTTATGTCATAAATTATAACATGCAACTAATATTAAAAGAAATTGTTGGCGAAAATACAAACACAAGAAATGGTGAGGCTTAGGTTGGAGTTATCCGAATGATGTTTCAGTGTTTTCCCTCGCTGATGCTGATGCTGAGCTGAGCTGAGAAGCTCTCTGAATTCCACCATGTCTCTTCTCAAGTCCCTCACTTCAAATTCCTCTGCTTTTAACTTCAAACCAACTCAAGCCACCTTGGCGCAAACCTCTCCTTACAGGGTACTCTATACTTGCTTCTCAACGATTCGTTTTCCTTCAGATACCATACCAATGCTGCATTGCATTTTATTTACAATCGGTTGGTTGCCTTGCTTCTTGAAAACGTTTTGTACATTTGCGTTTTGTCAATGAAATCAAATTGCCCCTGTTATTTGATCACGCATTGGATGTGTACGGTTGACTTTTTCCCTTTTAGCTTGAGATAGATGACATGCTCGATGAATTGTCAAAGTGAAAGTTGAAATGGCTGTTTGCTTTTTTTCCGAAAGAAAAGTGTTTGCGAAATTCTCCCTTGAATCTTTTAAATTCACCGTAAAAAATATGCTTGTGTTGCTTTTCTGGTCTTCCTGGGAACGTAGTTAATAGTTTTGTTTCACAATTCTGTCGAGAAACATTTGCTGCTCTCACGAATGCTGTTGAATAAATTGTTTTATAGGTTTTTCAAATTAGTATAGTGGGAGAAATAGTTTAGTATATGAATTGGTTAACAGATTCTTTGTTACTTGGCAGTTAACAGTTAAAAAACAAGTGCGAAGTAATCTTGCTTGCTTTTGACTGCAAAATCCAACTAATTCTTTATATCTGGTGGTTTGGAGTATTACATGCTCACTCTTGCCTATGTTAACATGTAAAACAATAGTATTGTCCTATTTCTTGTTGATATGCTTGTTAACTTACTCAGGTGCTCTTACGAACAGCTTATTCCTCCTCCAGGAGAACTAATTCTCTTGGCTTGTTTTATTCCCATGGAAAATCATCAGTTAAAGTAGTATTACTATCAAACATATCAAATTACTGTACTCATTCAAGGGATGATATCTGTTCTTCAAAGCGAAGATCACAAGGGCCTGTGATGGCAGGAAAGAAAGCTGCCGAAGGTCAGTATTTGCACCTATTACTCTTTTTTTTCTTTTAATCTATTACTGCTTTCCGGGTTAATTATAGAGGTAGGCATGCATCTCCAAGGTTTGTTCTTTCACTTTCTTTAACATTAGGAATCAAGCAACAAGATGGGAAATACAAGCACACTGTTGATCTTCCCCAGACAACATTTGGTATGAGAGCTAACTCTGCAGTAAGAGAGCCTGAAATTCAGAAAATATGGGAGGAGAATCAAGTATTCCAAAAAGTTGTTGAGAAAAATAGTGGGGTAAGTTTTGGACTTTCCTATCAGCATTTTGTTTCCTCCTAGTTATATGAACTTATTAACCTACTTTAATTAACTTGATCAGGAGAGTTTTATTCTTCATGATGGTCCTCCATATGCCAATGGTGATCTTCACATTGGCCATGCCTTAAATAAAATTTTGAAGGATATAATAAATCGTTATAAGGTATGTTATTGATATTGCATCTGAGACATATTTTGTTTCAAGTCTATCAGACACATGCAACCTCTAACAATATATGTTGTATACTAAATTGCTGATACACTTTCAAGTAAGCACTGACTTTTGCTAATATTTTTATTTGCTTTTTTTTTTTGTCTGCAGCTCCTTCAAAACTATAAAGTTAATTTTGTGCCTGGATGGGATTGTCATGGCCTACCAATTGAATTAAAAGGCAAGTGTTAATGTTAGTATTGCCAGATGGTGGTGGGTTCTGATTTGATGTTGAATTCAAGAAAAGTCTTGCATTGATATTTCCTTTACATGTCTGGCACATATCAAACTTAAAGTATGCATATAGTTCTTTCAAATGATTATTTATCAATAAAATATGTTGAGTAAGCGCAAATGTTAGATAACTTATGTATGTTATTGAACTGAACCCTTTCTTTGGTTGAAAATTTGTTTTCATGCTGTATTGATTTTTACATTACATATGTATTTTTTAGAAGCTCAAGTTTTCATTAGCAATTCAAAATTTTCAGCTCCTTTGGTCCCTGTGTTTTTTTGGGAAATAAGAGCAATTCTGCTCTGGCTTATAATTGTGCAGGCAGCATCAAGCCCCTCTGTATTGTACATGTATTGAAGAGGTCTTAAGCAAAATGGTTTGAGGGAAGGAATCATACTGTTGGTATGTTAGTCAGGCATCATGGTTTATTATGTCCTAAGCTATGTTGTCTGGAGTTGAAGACAAAGTGTTATATTAAAGTAATCATGTCATCTAATATACAGCATTCAGGAGTGCTAGAATTCAATGTATTTCTCTGAGTTTCATGATCTTGTTTACTTTCCCTATAAGCAGTTATAGTTTTCAAATATTAATTTAACTACACTGTCATTGTGAATCCATATTATCCCCCCCACTGTCTTCACTGTTCTTGCAATATAATAGAAATTGCTGAGTTAATTAATGCTTACATATAAATAGATTGACTTATTCTGAAATGGATAAACATGTTTTGCCTAAATATGGGACATAATGAGGAAAATTGAAAATTCCAAACTTTCCTTTTGCTTTATTTCCTTTATTACCATTGATTTGCATATACTATCATTTTCACATCTATATTGCATTTTATCTTATATATTCATTACATTCTTTATGATTGTTTTGAATTATTTCAGTTTTACAGTCACTGGATCAAAAGGCTAGAAATGACCTCACGCCATTAAAGCTGAGAGCTAAGGCTGCTAAATTTGCCAAAGAAACTGTTAAAAATCAGATGTCATCTTTTAAGGTCCCTTCTCTGTCTTGCAGTTTTTTCTGTGATTTTCATGCCTTTATATTGCTGTGGTTTTTGTTCTATTTTATACAAATAACAATTAATAATATCACATGGACTTTTTCATTCTAATTAGTGGGGAAATTCTGTACCTCAAGCATGTTACTAAATGTTTGCAGCGCTATGGAGTATGGGCAGACTGGAATAATCCTTATCTTACTCTGGACCCAGAATATGAAGCTGCCCAGGTAGCTGGTACAGCCTTTCTCATTACCCTTTTAGACATGTTATATCAAACATAGAATTCAGCACTTCAGACATTATGTAACATAGTTTTGCTATCAACACTCTAATATAATGATCTTCAATGATCAAGAAAGCCAACCAAATGATTTATATAGTTAGCCAGATTGTTGCTTTTGGTTTAGTTGTGTAGCTTACTCATGTGTTTGACTTAATAACATACTAGTTATGGTTATATAGTCCTCATAATTTGTACTGATAATATTCTAGATTGAAGTATTTGGCCAGATGGCCTTAAAAGGCTATATCTACAGAGGCAGAAAGCCTGTTCACTGGAGTCCTTCATCACGTACAGCACTTGCTGAGGCTGAGTTGGAGGTAAAATAATATATCATTATGTTGTTCCTCTTGCCTGGAACTATAAATCCTAAAGGCAAATACTGCCAATATGGTTTATGGTGTGGGTGGAAATTGCATACTTTTTTATACATGTGCATACAATTTTGTGTGTTTCTCTTTCATGTATAAGTACAGATATGCGGATTTCTCTCTAAAACCTGATTTGGTGGAGCTTAGAGTATTTATGTTGCTACTTATTTGATTTCTATGCAGTATCCTGAAGGGCATGTTTCAAGAAGCATATATGCCATTTTCAGAGTTGTGAGTGCTTCTCTAACAAGTTCCCTATTACAAGATTTTCCAAATTTATGCTTGGCTGTATGGACTACAACTCCCTGGACTATTCCTGCCAATGCAGGTGGGTTTCATATTTTGTTACATGTCTGAATATCTTTTTACATTGCTTATACTAGTCATAGTGGTTTTAATTTCCCCATCTTTTACTTTTACTTTCACATATGTCTCTGATGTAAACAGATACACCTTAACTTCTGTATCCATTGTTCTTCAATCATGTTTGAACAGAATCATTTGATGATAGTTCAACTTGCTACTTAACATGCTATAGTCAGCAGCAAGGTTTTTTTTTGCCAATATCTAATGCATGTTTAATTCTTGTTAACCATTTAGTTCATGAAGATGTAGTTCATTTTTCTTTACAATCAAGATTTTACTGAGGTAGATTTTAGGAATGTTAGAATATCTAGAAAATACCTCCTAATATCATTCTATCATGATATTTTACAAATCTTACATAATCTCTTAGCAGTGGTGTTCGTATCTTATTATATATAATGATTAGTTTTCATATTTAATTAGTATAAGGAGCCTAGTATTAGTATAAATAGAGGTTAATGTTTTCTTTTTTGTAACGCATCATTACATACCATATATCAATATTATATTCTATCATTCAGAATTTGTTTTCTCTTTTCCTCCTTTTCAACCTAAATCCCTATTATTTTAAGAAGGCAAGGTGATAGCTCCTTTTCTGTCAGAAGTATTATTAACTGCTGTGTAATACAATACTTATACATAACACAGAAAAAAGAGAATGAAATTGTTGGAGTGCACCATTCTTCTCCTAAAAAACATAAGTACTTGAAATTTTATTTTTTGAAGTTACTTTTATGTTTTAAATTTAATCATCATATGTCACTTTTTCTCTTCTTTATCTGCTTCCTACTGTTCTATGCTCAGCTGTTGCGGTAAATCCCAAGCTTGAATATGCTGTTGTTGAAGTAAAGTCATTACATGAGCATGGCCCTTCATCTGGTGGAGCTAAAAAGAAAAGGCATGGACTGGTTATGAAGGATGAGAAGAAGCCGTTTCTTATTGTGGCTTCAGAGCTTGTGCCAAAATTAGAGGAAAAATGGGGTGTGAAGCTTGTTATCAAGACAAGACAGTTGGGTTCAGACTTGGAAAATTACAGGTTGTTAGAAGTATGAAAAGAAGAATTACTTTCTTTTTCTTCATTTTGATTTTGCTGCTGCTACTTGTTTCCATAATTTTGTGTGTTAATATTCATATTACCTTCTATGATATTGGGAGAAAAACTTTGCTCTGAGGGTATGATACAACACTGTTGTCTCAGGTATATCCATCCAATAGATAATAGGGAATGTCCTGTTGTAATTGGGGGAGATTATATTACCACAGAAACAGGAACTGGACTGGTCCATACAGCTCCTGGACATGGTCAAGAGGACTATGTGACTGGCCAGAAGTATGGACTACCCATATTTTCTCCAGTAGATGACAATGGAAAGTTCACTGAAGAAGCTGGGCAGTTTAGTGGGCTTGATGTTCTTGGTGAAGGTAACACTGCTGTTGTGAAATATTTGGATGAACATCTGTCACTCGTCATGGAAGAATCATATGGTATGTATTTTTTGTCCCACGTCATAAGAACTCTTACATTTCTACCAATAGTTATTATTGACTCCATCATCATCATAGGTCATGCCCATCTTTTCTGATACAGAACACAAGTATCCATATGATTGGCGAACAAAAAAACCAACAATATTTAGAGCAACAGAGCAGTGGTTTGCATCTGTAGAGGGATTTCGCCTCACAGCTATGGATGCTATTGGCCATGTAAAATGGGTTCCACTTCAGGTATGCTATTCTTAAGTTTTAGTTGCAATACAAATCCATTTAGCTATAAAATGCATTCTCTTAGAGATGTGCCACTTATCATATTTGGTTCTGTCTTTGCCAATATACATGAATTGCTTAGGCAGAAAACAGAATCTCAGCAATGACTTCTAGCCGCACTGATTGGTGTATATCGCGACAAAGGACATGGGGTGTCCCCATTCCAGTTTTTTATCATCTTCAGTCTAGAGAACCTCTAATGAATAAAGAGACAATTGATCATATCAAATGTAAGATTCCAACATGTGGCGATTTATGTTTTTTTAATTCTTAAATTAAGAGCATTTGCCATCTCGTTTTTGGGATCAAAGTACCATCTCAAATGTTAATGGACAAACAATTAGTTATTCTCCAATTTTAATAAATGTAGTAGTAAATATTTAAAATTTCTTATGGCATATGCTTTATTAAAACACGTTTGTTCTGTGAAATTAATAGATACTGAAGTTTTCCATTTGTTTAATTTCTGAGACTTCGTCAGCTATTATAGCTCAAAAGGGTAGTGATGCATGGTGGTACATGACAGTAGAGGATCTTCTCCCAAGTAAATATCATGATAAGGCAGCAGAATATGAAAAGGGAACTGATACAATGGACGTATGGTTTGATTCAGGTACAATATTCTGGTGCCAATTTTTTTTTCAAATGCAAGGTTTCCCCTTTTCCACTTTCTTGCTCAGAGACTGTTCTGTAAATATAGTACTGTCTGTTAGTGTTAAACAAATTTAAGTCATTGCTACTGCACATGTTTATATAATTGTGATCTTATTCAGATCCATGCCCATAACTGGATATCCATTTCTTTGATGATATTCCTTTTTCTTATTACTCTTTGGACCATAGCAGCTTGAACCTAAGACCATAATCCCTTACTCCCAACGCTCAACTGCCTGAGCTAAACTGCTGGTGCTTCTTGGCTGTTTACTTTTATCTTCAGGTTCCTCCTGGGCTGCTGTGTTGGGAAAAAGAGATTCCCTCAGTATTCCTGCAGACTTGTATCTTGAAGGAACTGATCAGCATCGAGGGTGGTTTCAGAGTTCATTGTTAACAAGTGTAGCTACAAGAGGTAAGAGGCATCTTAGAATTTTTATTACCATGATTATCTTTGACTTATGTTATCCCCTTGTTCGATTCTATCAAAAGAGATGTTCATCTCACAAATTAGTAAAACAAACATTTTTGCTTGATTGTTATTCAATTGATTGAATTTCCTTGTTCTGTTAGGCTATAGAGAGGATCCCATGCACAAGACTATTAGTGCATGGCTTACTTGTGTTCAAGGCTGTGTGAGTGGGAATGTAATATGTTTAAACTGGTCAGATACTATAAAATTCTGTCATTCTTGTCTAATACAGGGAAGGCTCCATATTCAAGTGTTTTAACACATGGATTTGTATTGGATGAGAAAGGCTTAAAGATGAGCAAGTCTTTAGGTAATGTTGTGGATCCACGTATTGTGATTGAAGGAGGTAAAAATCAGAAGGTTAGTTGATGTATGATGTATCAAAATTTGTGTGTATAGTTTGGAATGGTATCAAACATCATTTTCCTTTTATCAAAGCCACGCTCAAGGGATTTTCCCCCCTTATTCTCAGGAAGCACCTGCATATGGAGCTGATGTCCTCCGACTCTGGGTTTCTAGTGTAGATTATACGGGCGACGTCATGATTGGCCCTCAGATTCTTCGTCAAATGTCTGAGGTTTACAGGAAGTTGCGAGGAACTTTGAGATACCTCTTGGCGAATCTTCATGATTGGAAAGTAGGTTTGAATTCTATGGTTGAAGTTAAACCCTTTTTGCTTGATGGATGACTTCTCATTTTCCTTGTGACCTTGTCTGCAATTACTGCGGTTATGACAAATTGTCACATTTATCTTTGCCTATCTCTGAATATATATTTTTTCCCACTACTTCATACCCCTATTTATGTCTAATTGACAGATGGATTACACTGTTCCATACCATGAACTTCCCAGGATCGATCAGCATGCACTATTTCAGCTTGAAAATGTTGTAAAAAGCATTCAAGAGAACTATGAAAATTATCAGTTTTTTAAAATATTTCAGGTAATTTTTTTAGATCTTAATGAATCATTCTTTATATATGTAAATGTGTTTTTTGATAGTGTGACATGGAAAGTCTTGATATTAAACTTCTGTTTGCTCAAGCATGATCGTTCATGTCATTTTGGCAGAAAATTTTCCAATCTAATTGTTTGATTTCCAAAATTTACAATTTTTGTCCTTCCTTCTCTCAGATTTTGCAGAGGTTTGTCATTGTTGACCTGTCAAATTTCTATTTTGATGTTGCCAAAGATCGACTTTATGTTGGGTAAGTTTCCTTGCATAACGTTTTCTACTTTGTGTATCACTTTAGCATCCATTGTGCGTATGCAATTATGGATATTTAACATGAGCAACCTTGTATTGCATCAAGATTTAGATGCCTGTTTTACATTTTCTTGATTGTTTCTTTTTAGTTCCATAATACATTGCTTTATGCTGATATTCTGCAGCGGATCAACAAATTATACAAGGAAAAGTTGCCAAACAGTCCTTGCAGCTCATCTCCTTTCCATTGCGAGAATAATAGCACCGATACTCCCCCATTTAGCTGAGGATGTGTGGCAGAATCTTCCTTTTCAGTATACAACTCAATATGGTACTGTTGCTGAATATGTATTTGAATCTGGATGGCCCACCTTAAATGAAAGATGGCTTGCCCTCCCTGTTGAAGAAATTGATTTCTGGGAGAATATTCTAGAGGTACTCTCTATCTCTCAGAATTGAAAATAAGCTGATGTCAGTCTGAATCATTGTTTCAATTCGTTCATCACAGAACTATAAGGAGGATAATTTTTCTAGCCATGAAAGAGATGATAGACAAGAGCATGGCTACATAACCAATTCAAAATGATGAAAATATGAAAAACAATGATAACTTTCAAAATCATTATCTTTGTTTTACATCATGATATAAAATTAAGCAAGATATGCAGTCCACTGTATAATCTCTTGTAATATGCTCTTGATTTATAATAAATGAATAAATAGCAATTTCCTTTATTCAAATCTAGAAATCAATCACATCAGATATTTGTTTTGTGTTATTTCATTTTACTAAATGAAAACAATTTTTGCCAGCTGAGATCAGAAGTGAATAGAGTCTTGGAAGTTGCTCGGACTGGCAAATTAATTGGGGCCAGTTTAGATGCAAAGGTTCATATCTATACATCTGATGCCAGGCTGGCATCCCAATTATCTGAACTATGTGCAGTCAAAAACGATGCCGATTCATTGCACCGTCTATTCATAACATCTCAGGTATATGATATATCTATAATCGTGTCACTTTTCAATGACTAGTTGATTTAAGAATAATAAAAAATTAAAAATGCAATCTTTATGGGGGTGCTGGACTGCTACCAGCAGCCAAAGCAATTCCCAAGCTTGGGATGTTTGGAAGTGTTAACAACTTGTTTAGGGCATATCAGATTTGGATTCACGTTTTGACATAGCAATGCTTGCATATGAAGGCTTTAGGATTCAATAAAGAATAGATATAATGATTTTGTCTGTTTGATTGACATGACATGTGCAGGTTGAGATTCTTCCCTCATTGGAGGACCAACATATTGTGAATATACCATATAGTGGTGAATGTCTAATTCAAGGGAAGAGTGAAGTCTGGATTGGCATATCTCGTGCAGTGGGTTCCAAGTGTGAAAGATGCTGGAATTATTCACAGCAGGTAGGTTCATTTTCGGACCACCCTACCCTCTGCAGCCGCTGCTATGATGTTGTTGCTCTTCAGATGCCCTCTCAAGTAGTAGCAGTCAGTTAAGATTTCATAACAAGATATTTGAATTCCAAACCATATTATTTTTTATTGACAACTCTGCTATGTGACTCTACACTACAGTTGCCCAACATCAAAAACTAATTGCATTGCAACTATTTATACCACTGAGCGCAATTATACAAAGTAATTCCATCTAATTTTAATCCCAGTGTTTTTTTTAAGTTGTTAGTTGTTAAACTCTGCATGTTTGGTTCAAGAAAGTGGGAATAGCCCAAAAAACCGAAAGCCTTCTAGGTATAGAGGAAAGAGTCATAGAAGCACCGTGAGCCAGAAACAGTAACGCCCCTTGGACCCTCCACTTAATGTGGTTTTTTCTACACATAATAGGTGGGTTATATCCTCTCTACAGTTTAAGTTTTTCTTTTTATACTTCATCCCCCTTTTACCACCTCTCCCTTTTCTGTTTTCGAGTCATCACCACATCCTCTGCCCTTCCTTCTTCCGAAGATTCTATCATTTTCTCCTACTTTTTATTTCACTATTGTTTTCCTATTTAATGGATTCTCATTGGGCGGCCTCTCTTAGCATTTTGAAGCATTGATTTACTCATATATGCTGTATTTTATGTATTTCTACTAATAGAGCTCGATTTTACAACATTATTTTATGTAGTCTAGTTACAATTGATGTTATAGATATTTTTACTTTGTTTTTGAATATGTCAATTTGAAAGGAATACAAAAAAGTAAAAGGAAGAAAAATCCAATACTCTTTCAGAAATTCTTTGTAATAGGAAGCTACATTTTTATTTAGGACTTCTAAATTATTTAGATTTATGAGTATGCGTGCTTTGATTTATTATTTTGATTTATAGTACATTGTTGTTACTCTTTGTTTAACATTTTACAAAATCTTATAAATGTCGTTAGACATCTATCAATCAATGATCTTTCGATAAAAAAAATTATAAAGAAGCTATGTGACATTTAAATCAATTTCATGAATGAGGCTAACTTGTCAACCACAGAGATACCTACCCTAAGTGTTGTACACGTTAAAGTGTGTTGGCTAAAACTAGCTAACAAGCTTGCTGAAAACTTAAAGCTAAATAAAAGCTAAAAAATTAGTTAATTTGATTGAAGATGTTTGGTAAAACTAGCTGAAATGGTAAAATGACATACAAGGACATAATTAATTATTAAATAATGATAAGTGGGAGTGGTTGGGGATAAACTTGTAATTAATTTTCAGTTAGTAGCTGAAATGGAAACTTTTTTTAAAAAAAACTACCTCAAGTAGTTTTTCAAGAAAAGTTGTTAGCTACCAAAAAAAGCTACCTTACTAGTTTCAGCTACTAATTTCAGTTTTCAGTTAACTGAAATGACTTACCAAACACAATTTTAATCTGTTGATCTCTAATCATGACATTTTTTGCAAAGTACCTTAACGTTGAATACCATTGTGAAGATTAAACCTCAGTCAAAGCAACATCATGCTCAATTAAAGAGAACATAATCCTACCAATAA
Organism: Sesbania bispinosa; assembly: GCA_026901365.1. Taxonomy (NCBI): domain Eukaryota; kingdom Viridiplantae; phylum Streptophyta; class Magnoliopsida; order Fabales; family Fabaceae; genus Sesbania; species Sesbania bispinosa. The sequence continues at coordinate 864,128 of QLOH01000394.1, forward strand.
CATGGCTTCTCCACGCAAAAACAAATGGAGCCACTTCAAAAATTTCCTCGAAACCTACTCTCCAATTAATAACAATACATGCAAAAACAACACAGCTATGACTTGGCAAAAACGCCTTTTTCAGTCACTCATACATGCACAGAATAGTTGCGTTTCCCCTTTTCTATGTGGGTGTGTGAGCGTTACAAGTTTACCAGAATACTCTTGCATCATCGATAATCATAAAAAGGCATAAGGATTAAATATCTTGTTGGTCAAATTAAGCAAAGGAGTACAGGGACTGCAGCACAACCAACCACCCACAATATGATAGAACAGAATGTTGATTAATTTACAGGCAAGGGGGATGTCCAAATACAGGCACACGGTCCCCAAACTTGCTGCAGCACGGTAAATTGATGTTACAAACAGAAACTTTGGTTAGGATGTATCGAGTTAAACATTCTGCATCAGCGAATCAATTTGAGCACATCGATTAGGCGAAGGCTGTTGCATTATATCAGGTTCATCCAATTCCTGAGATTGGATATGTATATCCTGTCAAAGAAAAGTGATTGTCACTGACAACACTAATGCAGTAAAAAGCAAAGACTTAAAAAACAATCAAATAACTGTACTTCAGAACATGGATTGGATTGCTGTTAAATCTTAATTCAATTTATCCAACAGACTAGACATGGGAGCTTGTGATGACTCTGTTTATGATATTTTCCTTTTTATGGGCAAATTTCAATTTTACATGTTCTGACCAACAAATGCCCAGTTGTGAAAAAAACTAGTTGCGTCAGTTTTAGTTAATCGTTAACCATTCTATAAAAATGGAGCAACAATTGTTCCCGATTTTGATGAGTTCTTTCATAGTTGAAGAATATAATTCAAATCCTATAAAAGACAATTGTAAGGAGGGCCTCTTGGTAACCAATCACAATAATGCCTAAGGAATTAGTCTCATGGCAATGCCTGCAGGGGTACCCTAGTCAAAAACCAAAATTATGTTTGAGAATTTCCTACACCAATCATTCTTGTTGTCCCCCTCCCTCCCCCCCTCCCCAATAAACTGTACAGAGGTTTAAAGAAAGACCCCTATTTCCAGTTTCAAGTTCTCCTTTGAGCTTCAATTCACAAAGTGAGCAAGGAAAAAAACAGATGAGATGGCTCAATACCTGAGTCTGTATGAGTGGTTGAGGTTGCTGATCTTGGGCTAATGCATAAGCTTGAGGCTGAGACATTCTATAGTAGGGTTCTTTTAGATCAAGCTTACATGATGATGTTTGAAGAATCCCCCCTTGCTCAGCACCAGGACCCCACATTTTAGCTAATGCAAATAGAGATTTTTATCATTAACATCATGATGCAAGTATAGCAAAAATAAGAAAAAGAAAAGAGAGAATTGCCAACCTGACAATGTTAAATATATTGTATAACTCTGTGCATTGTGGGCAATCAAGTGAAGCCTTCCAGTAATTTCTTGTCCTGCCATGACATAAATTGGCTGAGAGAGAACACAGCGTAACTGGTACCAATGGGTTGTCGGTGAACCAGGAGCAGTGGTAAGCCACCTTTGCACAGTACTGTGGATGAACAGTCACAAAACCCTGATGAGTAAAAGAACAGACTAGACCTTACTAATAATAAAGAGGAATGTTTACCTTCCATTGAACAGTACATCAAACCAACATGCCAACCCATGTACTCTGGCACCCACAGAGGCTATAAATCTCAGAGGAATGTCAATTTCATACAATTCTTCTTCCTACAGAACAAAAAGTGATCTGGTTACAATTTCATTGGCAACTTTACTTCAAGCAGTGAAAGAATATAATAAAACAAAAAGAATAAATACAATTAAGTTCCCAACCAACAGTAGACCATTTTACAAAATAATGATACATAATCGATCAGAAAAATCCACGGCCTTTAAATATCGTTTCAAAAAAATTTTGTTCTTCCAAAGAACACCTACAATTACAAACTATCAGATAACAGGATCTTCTGTTAAAAAGGTCACAGCGAGGAAATTTGTCGCATTAAAAGAAATCTATTAGATGGAAAATTAAATGCAATCAAAATAAATCAGTTTGTTTGATAAAAAAAGTACAATTTATCAGTGCCAACAGGACATATGGAAAATAAAACAATCTCAGACAATAAAATGGACTTCTCCGACAAAAAAATAGGTTGCTTCTTACCTTTATTTTGGTGAAGTCTATCACATGGAACATTGGGGGAGCTATTAATAATCTTGGATCAAAAGCATCCACAACAGGCTTTATGGAGGGAAAAAAATGGAAAGAATACATCAGCGACAAAAATAAAAAATAATAGTAACCAAAGTCCAATTTTACTGCAACAAAACCAGCAGAATATATCAGGATAAAACTTACAACACTCAGAAGATATATCCCTAAAGGCTGAAGGCAATAATGAATGAAATTATTAATATCTCTACCAAATTCTGTTTGCCAATTTGAACCTCTACAGTGCATTTCTATGTCAACACCAATGTTCTGAAAAACAAGCTGGTATGATACCTGAGAAAAGTATCCTTGAAATGCAGTCCCGTGTAAGGGTGTCAAATCAACACCATAGTAGTTTTGCTGCTGCCAGAACAGGGCCTGAACAATAGCGACTGATGAGTTAAAGGAGAGAAAAAACAGTATCACAGAAAAGAAGTCCGAAATGCAGCAACATTTCACTGACAATTATCAGTATATCTGTATAAGAATCCTATCCATGATGCAATTCTAAAATATAAACTATGAATTCAACATTCTACAAAGCAACACGATTTGCTGTTTTTGTTAACCCTCTTCCAGTGGAAGGAATTATAGGTGAGTATCACTAAGATCCATTTCAGTGAACAACTGAAGAAAATTTCAGTCATAGACACTTCAGACTGGTTTCTTTGTAATTCTGAAAAATCTTAAATAAATATAACAACAACAACAGCAACAAAAACAACAACTAAGTCTTTTCCCACTAGGTGGAGTTGGCGACATGGATCAATCGACGCCATAAATTCCTGTCATGTAATATAAGCATCTTTCTTTTTATCTTGCTGTCAATTCGAGGTGGCAAAATAAACCTTGTAAAGATGTATAAAAAATGATTAGTTGAAAGAAATACATGTGTGGTTGTCTGTACATACATAGGCATACAATTATGCACCATATGAGCAATTTTAACAAATATTCACTGACTGAGCGTACACATACACAAACATACTTATAAGAAGTATGGGATACTGGACAAAATATGTATGTGGGGGGGAGTACACAAACAGACTCATACATGTATAGAAACATGAACACAATCCCATGTTAATTACACACCTTATTAGCAATTTCAATAAACAAATATTCATCAGTGAAAGGTGCCATGTGAATCCTACACCAGTAATAAATTCAAGGTTAGGAGAAGACAAAAAAATAACTAAATAATTACAAGCACTAAGAAGGAAAACTGTTTTAAATAGTTCATGATAATTAATTTTAAATTATTTTGTCATAATTAAGTTTTTTGGAAAAGAAGTATAAACCCCCAAAATAATGAAGTTTGAGTTCTTTCCTCAGAAGCTACAAAGACTAGCTTTTGAAAAACAAAGCTCCAAAAATAGCTATATCACAGAAACATTTTTTTTCTAAGATTATCCAAACGCAATTCTATGTCATTGGTATCATTTAGAACAAGGATCTAATTCTTGAAAAATCATATTTAGCTCAAGAACTTAAACAAAATGTAGGCATAAGGCAATTTCAAAACATGTGATTTGATATTATGGTGAACTGCCACTAAAATTGCAATAGATCGTAGATGTTAAAATTCCTAAAATTGTTAAATTTTCAATAATCCTAGGGTAAAAAATAAATATAAGTGGAACTATGTCACTTTGAAGAGGCAGATAGTTATCTTCCAATAACTTCCCTAAGTAGAATCAAATTGTCATGATCACATTTAGTTTTGTCACATGCAAGAAGCTCCAAGAAAAAATGAAACAGTGTTAATTTACCTTCCCACTCCAGGAAACATTTTCCCAGTAGGAGTGAGGAACCTATCTCTGGCAATGACATAAGACTCCAACATTCTTTCATTAACCAACAAAGTGCCTGCATGACAACAAAGAATTTCTCCAACTTATAAAACACTGACATTACAAAATTTTATGCCACAACTTGACTCAACACTACAGAGCAGCAAAAACAACACCTATTTGACAACATAGATAGATATATAAATTATGCATTGAAAATCAGCATCACTATCCAGATTGATCAAAGAAAGCAGAATATGAGCATACCCATGGGCTCAGAGATCAGAATATCTGCTTTCTCTGGCAATTCAACATCCTCAACTTTGCCTTTAATCACCTATATATAATAATTATTACATAAAATAGTTCCCTGAAATATAAGGTAGTTAATGAATAATGATTATAGCCAAAAGCTAGGGAAGAGATCTCACTGTAATTCGTTGAGCCAGTGTTGGGTTCCCAGCTATAAGTTTCCGTGCATATTCTGCCATTTCAGATGCTTCCACAGCATAAACATGTTTTGCACCAGCCTGTGACACCAATAACTTCATTTTGTTAGAAGCAAAGATACCATCATAAGCAATAATTAGGCTTATTTCCCAATTAAGGTGTTGAGTTACCTGAGCAGCAAATAATGACAAAATACCACTACCAGCACCAACATCAACTACTATACGACCATTGAAATCAGCACGGTTCTCAATAACAGCAGCATAATAGGTTCCTAAAATGATATCATTAATGAATTCATCAGGTAAAGATAAAAAATATATATGTAGAATTCAAAAAGAAAAAATGAGAGCCGCTGGAATACAACAAGGTATAACCTGTTCGCACATAGTCCTGCAACATATTTTGCTGATGCAGAAGCTGTCCATAATAATGAAAATACATTTTTGCAGAAGATGGCTCTATCTTTTCATCAAATTTGCTTTTAGAAGTTATTAATGTTCCATTTGGTAAGTTTCCTCCTGGATTAAATAAATAAATATATAATTTAAAAAAATATCATATCTTACTGATAAACAATGAAAGTGGCCATGCATGCAGTAAAAAGGAACTTGTGAGAATCAGTAAAATAATCACTAAAATGTATAAAATATAAATAACACAAGTGTATCTGTGATCATGATCCATGAAGAGATATTTGGCAGGAGAGTGAGTTGTCCATACAACAATTTAGGTGCTGGGCCCCATGAAGGAAAACTTAAGATTAAAAATGTTGTAAGTCATAACATCAACACTATCTAGCAAAAAGTAAATGCAATGAGATCCAATGCAACATAAGAAGTACTGCAATTAAAATTTTCTTTTTTTTCTTTTTCCATGAATAATAAAATATCCCAAGTTCCCTTTTTAAACATAGATACCTTAAATGACACAAGGTTTTACTAGTAGTAAATAGCCTGACAAATGTTCTAACTTCCCATAGATCATACTTCCAAATCTTAATCAGTGCACGAAAGAAGAAAATTTGTTTAACCAGCAGACACAACATACATGTTCAAGGATAAAGGTTCTTATGTAATAATATTAAATTAAAGAAAAAATGTTGCACCTCTACATTCCACGTTTTATATCACTATTAGCTAATAACTAATAATATTCAGTTGGTGTATAAATGTTATTCTGACCACCAAAGATGACCCGGGGCAAATAATTGGAACAGTGCCATATGATAGAAGCCATTCTAGGCAAAGGTTTACAAAAAATTTACAAAGCAGCACCTTGAACATTGGCTTCCTTCTTCCATTGTTGGACTACAGAGTGGAAGGCTGCACTCTCCTCCTCATTTCTAAACTGGATAGTGACTCCCTTGGAATATGATATCTGGTTCAAAAATAGCACTGATATAATGCATAAGTATTTGGGCAACAGACCTACGAATCACTGAAAGAAAATATTAAATACAAACCTCACAAGAGCATAAGCATCAGCAAAAGGTGATAAAAGAAAATGCATCAAGACTACATTATCAGATCTTTATGAACACAAACAATCATACATGTATTGTAAATTTCCAACCTTAAATAGCTCAACATAAAGATTCTGCTCCATACCTTTTGATCAGCATCAGAATCTTCCACCATGCAAACCGATTGAACAGAACCCAATCTGAATAGCTGTTTAAGTAAAACCATTAAACCACAAATAAACAATCTTTAAGAGATCCTATGAAAATAGTCATCTCATTTACTGAATGGTTGGCCATTCAGTAAATAAAGAAAGGAAAGTTCAGCATTAGCATTTCAAAAAGAATTAAAAAAAGGTGAAAATAAAAATAAAATAGCAAAATTAACAAAGCTGCCATATAAGATAAAACGCTGAAAAACCTTAACTGTTATTGCAATAGGTAAAAGCAGAGATTCAGCAAGAGAAAAATGAACCTGAGAAGTTCTGAGATCGACATTGAATGGAATCTGTTGAGACTGTTGATGAATTTGAAGACCGTTAGAGTCGAAGCGAGCAATCCCGGGCGAAGCAGAAGAAGAAACCGAAGAGAGGTCGGCAACTGATACCAAAGCGAACTCTCTGTTCTTCCACTTTTGCCCTAATGAATCCTCCATTACCCTCTCTCTCTCTCTCTCTCCACCAAGCTTGAACCAAGCTTTTCTTACTTAATTTTGTTCAAAAAATTATTCAATTCATTCATTCATGAATAAGATGTACGAAAGTTAACTATGTAGGTCTGCGTATAGTTATTTTAGAAGATAACAGAATAGAACTAGGGTTTGGGGCTGGGAAAAAATTGAGAGCCGCCAAAGGCAGAGAGAGAAAAGAGAGGGTTTGTTGGTTGAATGCTGAGAGAGTTTCACTGTGTTGATGAGCTTTTTGGTTTTATTTTAGTCATGCTTTCGTTCAGTTGATGTCCCAAGTTATCGATGCATTTCATAAATAATATAATTAATTAATACTATATGCCTCCTACGGTGAAGTGAAAACTGAAAAGAAAATAACGAGTTACACTTACACTCACACAGTGTACAACTACTACTACTGTCTGTACTGTGTTAACACTACACAACGTGTCCCTTTTTTCTATCACGCGCCATTCAACCTTTTCTATTTTATTTTTTAACCTTTGCCTTCTGTTCTATTTCTATGGTGCTGGTATCTGGTGTTTCGCAACCAACAAGATTTTCCCAGATTTGCGGTGATTCGCTGCTTTGATTCCTGTGGGGCCCCTAATGCAATCGAGATTGCTATTTCGCCCTCCTCTTTTTTCATAAGTTTGGCTTTCTTTCCTTTTTTTTCCCCCAAAAATCTAACCCTCTTTTTTGTATGTGCATAATTTGTTATGTCGAATTTAGTAGAAAGGAAATTATACTTTAGCGATGTTTTTAAGGGGGAAAGAAGAACTGGCCATGTGATTTGGTGGAGTATCCACTAAGCTCCTTGTGAATTTTGGATGGTATGGTTTATTTATTATGACAAGTTTTTTTCAGTGAACATTGAAAGGTATTTTTCGGGCATCACCTGAACTCCCTGACCAGCTGCTATAATGACAAAAGCAGATCCAGTCCAGCGATAACAAATTTATGAAATAGATTTTCTAATACTTCTCTAACCACAAGGGACCAAAGAATGATTTTTACGTCAACAATTAATAATTAAAAGAGGTTAATATACATACGGTAAATAAATTTTATACAAATATCTAGTGATATATTATCACATCATTTATTAAATTTAATAATATATGAGGTGTCATATTTATTAAATGATGTAGCGATACATCATTAAATGTATGTATAATACTTTTAAATTAACAATATATATCAATTATATCCTAACTAGAATATATGTGTGTGTGAAGTGAAACTATTTCTACAACATTAAATTTAAACGAATTAAGATAATGATACATTTTAAATAAAAAAAAATCAAGACACATTTATTTATTCACTTTAAGACTAATTTCACCTTGAACAAGCCTAGTCTGAATAATTATAGATTTATATAACTTTTTTAACAAGTTATTTAGACGATGCATTTGAGAACAGGATCGGCAGGTTCGACAAGGAATCGGCCTAATAACTGGTCCATTAACCCCTAAAAATCGGTGTTCTTTAGAAGTGGTGAGAACTGGACGAACCACTCAAGAACTGATAAAAAAACTGGTACCAGAAAACTGATCAAACTGGTCCTTTTCTAAAATTTTCAAAATTTTAATTTTTTAATTTTTTTATTTATTCTAAAAAATTTTAAAATAAATAAAGACATATGTTTAAGGATTACACATAAATATCTATTATTTTACCAATTATTAAATTTTTTTGTCCTATAAGACTTATAATAAGGTTATTTATACTAATTTATAACTTTATATATCTTAATTTCTTATAATTATATGTTATTTTATTATTTAAAATTTTATAGAAGTACTTAAAATATATTTAAGTTTTACCGGTTCAACCACGATTCAATTACGGTTGAACCATTGAACCGTAAACCAATAGCTTCACTAGACATTGACTTAGACAATAATGTTTAAAAGTTAGCTATTTATTTATTGAAAAGAAGTATACAAAATACCTACTCTCTTTTTCTCTCCCTTTTACTCCTACTCTTTTAATATTATAGACAAACATTCAAATTCTCCATTAGAAGCAAAATGAAATGTGGAACCCGTTAAAACAAAAATGAAACACAGTTAGGAGACTCTTGGCACCCAAGCCAATGCTGAAGAATAGTTCCTGGCACTACATTTAACTAAGTGTAGATTATATTGATAATATGATCATATACTCGGGCCTTTCATTGCTTTGGACCAATGATAAGCGATCATTCATTAGTTTGCCACTGTATAATGTACATGCTGTGAGCTCCAGAAGATTAGGATTCTCTGCAGTTTGATTTTTAACTGCATGGATCTAAATGATTAAAAACCTCCTTTTCTTTTTCAGTTAAACAAAATGTAAATAAAAGAATATGAATGAGTGAGATTGAATGGTGAGAGATTGAACTGCACCCGCTGCAGTTATTTTTCCAATTGCAGAAATAGAAATCCTGGATTCAATGCCTCCTTCAGAATTAGCCATGACTACCAGATTCTAGAATCATTTCCTACTCTTCTATCTCTATAACAAGAAATGCTTATCTAAGTTATCATTCTAATGATCCAAATCAGCAGTGAAATCTCATTGACAATATAACCCAAGCTATCCAACAGATTCTTAAGGTCAGATCCTAAAACCACAAGAAATCCACTGGAGCTTGGAGATTCCTACTATATATTTTATTTAACTAATATCCCCGAGTAAAGGTGAGTACAACAAACAGCAAAACATGAAAAAAGGAATCATTATCATCAATTTGCCCACCAGTGTGCAAGAAGAGAAAACCAAAAGAGTAAATTGAAGGGTATTGCACTTAAAGAATTTATCCATCTTTCTTTTCTGTTTTATTATATTTCAATAAACATCATATGGACTCGCATAAACTAAATTGAATGAAGGAACAGGCACATAAGAGATGAGATGAGGGGGGTATTTGTTCTCTTCAAAATTCAATATAACCCAATACTAATAATACAATGATCAGTAAAAGCAAAATAAATAAAAGATTACAGTGTTGATCATTAAATAAAGAGATGAATAACAACAATTACAGAATTGGCATGCCATGTATCTTAAGTAACTGCAAAGAGAGCAGACTAAGAAGACTATAGTGGGGCACGGATGAATAGTCGTGTGAAAGGGAAACAAAACATCAATTTCCTTAAAGCTAATCATAACCTGTGGAAACTATCAAGAAGAAGTTGGTAACTTGATAGCTTTGAAAGCAGGATGAAGCAATCCAAGCTCATCCTTGATTTCAAGTGGATTGCTGCTCTCATTCCTCACTCTCTTCACCTTACGACTAGCAAGTGACTTGTGTGTAAAGCCATACATCTGCAAGATTTGATTGTCTCCGAAATTGTAGGCTCTGTCCATCTGTTTCAAGCACCTCTCAACAGGGTAATCCCCAAACTTCCCACAAGGCTTACACCCCACAAAGTGAGTCACAAGTGGCCACCTATGGTCACCAAGACCAGGATGGTAATTCTCAATCATCTCTTCATACCGATCCACCAAAATCCCCCAATATCCATGCAAATAATAAGCATTCTCAAGGTAAACCTTGTCCCCCCATTGCTCCTTCCCAGTTGCCAACAAATAAACCATAGCAGATTGATCATCAGCTTCAAAAACAGGTCTATTCTTGAGCTCCCTGGTGAGAATTCTCCCAGCTTCTTCTCTGATTTTCCCTTTGGGTCCCATGGGTGCCCAAGCATCAAGAATATCCAATGACCACTGACAATTCCTCAGAAGGAAACTCCCAGTGTTCAAACCAATCCAATTCTTCTCATCATACACCATCTCATTCCACCCGTGCATCACAAAGTTGGAATCTTTATAACGCTCCCATGGAACCTCAAACGCCATATCAGTGAACATAGCATCACTATCCATCCACCACAGAAACTCCACCTCAGGATGAGACAACAACAGCTTCCGAATCAAAGGAAGCTTAGCCCAAAACCCAGCCATTTCAGCATCCAAAAGAGCCATGTTATAGAAAATCTCAATCCCATGAAGCCTGCAATAATCAACCTTGTTCTTAATTGACTTCAACAGGTAATGATCCCCAACCGGATTCTCACAGGGTTTGGGCGATGACCCGGTAACCAGAAGAACCCGAGGCTTATTGGGTCGGATAAAATTAGGGTAATCCGGGTTATCTCGTAGCCACCGCGCACGCTGTTCATCCCAATCGGAGATCTTGGGGCCTAACGTGTAAGGCGTGTTTGGATCGCGCTTTTCGTCGTCGCCGCCCTCGTCGACGAGGATCTTGGACATGTCGAAGGTGGCGTAGTTGTTAGGTTCGACAGGTTGAACCTCTTCGAGGACGCGATGGGGCTCGACGCGGCGGCTGCGCGAGTGAAATTGGTGGCGGATCTCGTTGAAGTCTTGTTCAGGGGTTCCGAACTTGCCGGCGCCGATGGTGCCGCGGAGGACGACGAGGGTGAGGAAGAGGCAGAGGAAGGTGAGGGTGCCGCGGCGGAACGCGCGCTGCATCTGGCGGATACGGCGAGATCCCAGGCACCGCTCCAGCATTGTGTATTGGGCGCGGCCACACCGAACCTCTCTCTGAGATGAGACCCGAAGGTGCAGAGGGTGATGATGGTAAGATTGTAAATAAATGGTGAATGAAGGGGTGTTTTGTTTGGAAGAGAGAGTGTCGGTGGAGAAGAAAGAGAGATCCACAAATTGAGATCACAGAACTAAAATAAAACTGAGAGGTCAGATAGATGTAAGAGCTATGCTATCAAGTGTGTAGTAGTAAGCGAATGAACTGAGAATGTTCCTCTCCCGTATTTCCTTTTTTTTTTTAAATTCCTTTTTCTTCTTACATTGTTTTTATTTTAGTTTAAATATATTTTTCCTGAATTATTAGTTCTTATGTTAATAAAAATGTAAGTTTTTTATTCTTGTTGACGACGAAAATATTTAAAAAAATATATCAACTTTTAAAAAAATATATATTTAAAGCAATTTTTTTGTATTCATTCCATTTTTACTCTGTATATAAGGTGGATTCTAAGGTACACAAGTAAAAAGTACACAAGTATTATGGTTCGTAAGATTTAAGATTATTACATTCAATGGATGAGATTAAAAGAGTTGAAGCAGTCAAAAGGTTAATGATTCTCGCCCGCAGCCATGGAAGGCCTAATCTTTGTTTGCTTCCCTACATCAAAGGCACCCTTCTTCTTCTTTGTGATTTTGCGGGCGCAATCAATGAGAGACGCCGTCGTCGCGGCATGAAATGCTTCACCAGCACAAAGATGCGGCACAGCCGGGGACTATCAAAGCGAAACCATTGAGCCCCTTCTTCTTCTTCAACGATGGCGTGACAGAGACCTTATCAAGGCTGCAGTGGCCTTTCCTCTTTCTCTTCGGTCTTTTCCTTGCAAGCGTCGCGGTGCGTAACCAAGTTGTGAACGACTCTTTGAATGGGTTGATAACAAGGCCCTTTTGCTTTTTCAATTTGATCGGTACTACCTTGTTTGTGTTTTATTATTTTTTTAATTTTAATTTGAGAGTCATTTGTATCGATCACAGAAGAAAATATATCAAATATTGGCTGAGATTGGTTGGTTGGTTTTTTTTTCTGTAAGTAATGATAATCTAGTTTGAATGATAACCTTTCTTTTTTGTTTAATTTGAACGAATTCTTGATGAGATTGGGTCAGGAGGCGTTAGACATTATGATTTTTATTTCTGTATAATCCAAAGCTTTGGCATTTAATTAATAATTAAAAGTTACAAACAAAAAAAAAAGAAACCGGATAAACTTACAATAACCGGTAAAAGCTACTTGTGTACCAGTGCACAATTTTTTGATTTGTGTACCATAGACACCACCTATATATAAATGACCAATTGTTTTGAAATATATGTCTACACACATTTAGTATAATACAAAATTGCATTTGGATGGGTTGATTTGTTGAAAAAAATTGTAATATTGGCCCTTAATCTTAATTCTTAGCTTTGCCATGTTGTTTCAATCTTTGGTTAAGCAGTAAAATGTCTAACTTAAATTGAATTATTTAAAATAGTTATAAAAATTTTCTATTATTTTCATCTTTTACACCGAATAATATTTAGGTCAAAACTTATAAAATCCCATAATATTCTTAAAAATTAACAATTTACTTTTGATAAAAATATAAGGGCATGAATTCTAAACTTGTACACCGTGTAATACCAACTTATTTAGGGTAGTTAAGGCCTAATTTTCACACCATATTAGAAAGAAACAAATTTGTTGTTATTTAAGATAGTTTTTTAATTTCATTTCTTATTTAATTATTTTTAATTTTCAAAACAAAAACATATTTTACCACTCGATTTCATTCAAATATTGCGCTGTTCTACCACTGACTTGATCTTGAAAAGTCAAAATTTACTTTCATTAGTAAAATTAAGTCTTATGGGGTCTAGAGTTGTAAGAGCATTTTGAATGGTGTTTATATGTTTTTACTTTTTAAATGGGTCACACTATGATATATTATTTCTTTTTGCTTTATATAAATTAAGCATTAATGCTAACTAATGGTGCAGTTTTAAAAGTTCACCAAATGAATCTCATAAATCACCTCACATGTTTAAATTTCATTTATATGTTCTTTTATTCAAATTTTAATCTTACACAAATGGGTCGTACTTTCTCATGGGTTTAGAATTGAGAGAATATGAATGATATTGGATGGTTTTTAAGTTGTTTGGTGTGAGAGGAGTAAGTTTGAAATAGAAAATAAATAAGAAATTTAGGGCTTGTTTGGTTTGCATTTTCATTTTCTGTTTCCATTTTCTGTTTCCTGTTTTCTGAAATTTTACAAAGGAAAAACTGGAAATGCTGGAAACAAAAATTTACTGTTTTCAACATTTCCAATTTTTCCTTTGTAAAATTTCAGAAAACAGGAAACAGAATGAAAACAGAAAACGTTTCCTCAAACCAAACAGACCCTTAGTTGTCTGGTTTAATAAAAGTGAAGAGGAAGAAGAAGATCGGAAATATGAGATAAAATTTCTTCGTTGTCTCTCGGATATTCATAAAAGAAATCAACAAGTATGGGCCCACCCACCTTTTGCATTCCACTTATATTTTTTCACCATCCCAAACCATGGAAGTTTGATTATTTTTATGGAGTGCTTATAGGGTATGACACCACATGGGTGACATATCGGTATGACACCTCTTTTTACTAGTAACTCAATTATTTAGAATAAAATAATCAACCAATCAGGGCCGTTAATTCAAAAATAAAAGTGATTCAACGGCTTTAATAAGTGTCATACCGGTATGTCACCCACCCATGCGGTGACATACCCTAGACGTAGCCATTTTTATGTCATCTCCTTTCACCCTTGGTAGTGTTCTTCCCAACTCATGCATACCAAACGAACCACTAATGAAAACACAAGTTTAGTAACTCCGAAATAAACACAAGCTTTAAGGTTACAAGTTAGACGTGACATCGATACCAGACATAGTTTTGACCAAATCTTTAGCAAAATGATTTCTTCTTCTTAGCACATAAATGGGATTCCAAAACAATACAACATCATGTCAAACGCCAAAGAAATTGTAACGAGTATAACATGGTGTCACATAATGCTTGGGAGTTGGGAGACTTCTTTCTTTCTTTTTTTTTCTTAACACATAAATGGGATTCCAAAACAATACAAGATCATGACAAACACCAAAGAAACTATAACGAGTATAACATGGTGCCACATAATGCTTGGGGAGACTTCTTTCTCTCTCTCTCTTTCTTTTTTTTTTGTCTACATGCTTGGAGAGACTTGAGTGACATAAAGATAGTCAATCTAATTCAGCCCGCACTAACCAAGACCCAATGTCGATCAATTCATAAAGAAATACAACCCTAGAATGGTGGATAGACTTGACTAAGAGAAATTACTTTTAGCACCTTTTTTTGCTTTTCATACATTTTTTACTTTCATTTCCCAAAATACCACTCTCCCTCACCTTAATCTTTCCCACCCATCTTTTCCACCTTTTTCTTCCATCAACTACCATTCTTAGGCCATCTTTATCCCAACACCTCTAAAAAATTTCTTAAACTAATATTTTATAATATTTCACACTTTTTCATACTACTATATTATTTTTATTACTTTAAGCAACTCAATAACTTTTTATCTCCATCCCAACAACTCTAAAAAAATTCTTAAATGGACCCCACAACTTACCTATCAACCAATCTCATCACACACAACCATTATTTAAATGAAAAAGTATTGTTGAGCAGCAGTGCTTATACAAGAACTCATGCTAAATTAAAACCCCAAAACTGATCATCTCCATCGCGCAAGATTGCTAAGCACTCTGACTAGGGATGACAATGAGTAGGGTTTGGGTAGGGTACTATAGTACCCGTCCCCATACCTGCGTTTTAAAAAAATACCCGTACCCAGACCCATACCCGCGTGGGTAGTGATTCTAATACTTGTACCCTTACCCGCGGGGGTACTCAAGTACCCATACCCGTACCCATTACTCGCACTTTTGTTAACTATAAAAATAATAAATTAATTAAAAAATGAAAATTAATTAAAAAATAAATAAAAAATAATTCATAGATCATCCAAGTTTAACCTATAAAACAACTATGGTATGTGGAAGTGGATGAAAGATTAAAACAATGGGAGGGGAAATGGAAATTAGTTCATGTTTTGCTATTTTGTTGTATAGGACAAAATTATAACATTTAAATTATTAATATATATTAATATTTTTTGTGACTATAATTTAAATTTCATTATTATATATATTATATAAGTGCGGGTATGGGTAAGGTAGGGTACCATAATACCCGTACCCATTAAAAAGTGCGGTGTAATTACCCAGACCCAGACTAATTTGGTGGATAATTATCCTACCAATTATGGGTAATTTTTGCGGGTATCACTGGGTCTTGATCCAATTGTCATCCTTAACTCTGACAGAAAGTTAAGAACCGGGCTTTAGCATCAGCGATGTTGATGCCCTTACCATCGACCACCACCATCAACCACTCTTGACGGACTTTTCTTTTCCTTGGAAGTGTATACCCAGAAGCCAAAAATCGAAGTTAAATTAATTTTGGCTTCCCAAGGTGGAAGTATACATCCGGAAATCCGGAAATCAAGTTTAAAATTGAACCTATAGAAATACACTTTCGAAAGCCAAAAAATAATTGGCAGCCAAATGTACACTTTCAAAAGCAACAAATGCAACAGGTAAAAAAAAAGTCCAATAATAATTGATGGTATATGTCAACAATTAGAAGTGTTTGACCAGAAAAAACGGTGGGAAGGTTGATTGATGGAGGAAGGGTGAGATGGAGGATTTTTTATAAGAGGGGTACGGTGGAATTATTAGAAGTTTCAAAAGCAAAGAGGGGGTGTCAAAAGCAAAACCCACGACCAAGTGGCTGCGTACTTGTGGCCCGAACCAAGCAATCTGATTTCGGCCGTAGGTGATTGAAGCATCGCTTTGACTAATGACCACATAATTATGACATTCACCTGAAGTTGAACCAAAGGAAAAAGAAGTATGCACTGACCACGACTATGGCTGAGCAGTGAGCAACGGAGTGCTAGTTTGTTTCCACTAAATATTTATAACTTTCATAAAAAATACACATTCTTAAATTAAGGTTTTTGTACAGGATAGAGATATGGTATGTGCTAAATAATTTCAACTCAAGTGAAGTGGCAAGATTTACTTTTAGATTGCTTGATCCAAAATTACACGATGGATAAACAAATTAAGATGTGCAAGAGATAGATTTCGCATGTTTTGATTACCTAAAAATCTTACAAATGTGATACGAACTAACGCAAGCATGTTTGGTTTACATTGATCCGCATTACACTATTATCAATATTGTTAGTTCAAATACACGTTTAAAACGTAATTTTAATGAAAATCAAACACATATTCTTACTGTCGCTTATCCTATACACATTTATAATATCATTTTGGGTAAACCAAACAGATAATATATAAGGAACATAAAAATCTGACTTGTATATTATTTAATTCAAAACTATAATGATAGGAAGATCTTTTATTTATGGAAGTGAAAGTTCCTGATATTATAACCAACATTGTACATGTGCTTGGTGACCCATCTAACGATATATAGATGCTGGATTTGTCTAGATACTTGATTTAGTGGGGCTACTATTATTTGAGTGTCTGCGCTTTCCTTTGATCTACCTATATATGGATGGATGAATTCAACCCATATTTCAAGGAATTGATTGCAAACGTGTTTTCCCAATTCCCCCAATTGAACTGTTATTAATTCTTGCATTTCATATATGTCTGGTTTTTCGGTTGGTAAGTTTGTAGCTGGGAGTAATTATCGTGTAAAATTTCTTTTAAGATTGTTGAAAACTTTCCTTCCTTCCCTTTTTTTTTTTTAAAACTAGATTGTTGAAACTTGAAGTTTTTATCTTGTTTCGGGTTTCTCATAATTTGCAGCAAATTGACCGGCTTCTTGACAAAGAATATGACCATGTTTGGATACATTTTTTGAAGAATTTATAGAATAAAAAATAGAAATGAATCAAAGAGGTTAAATGAATTTAACTTTTTTCATAAGTTTGAATTAGTTACTTATGGAGAAGTTAAATGCATTTTTTGATTTATTTTATTTTTTCATCTATAAATACTTCTGTAGAAGTTTCATCCAAACTGATCATATATTTAGCTTTATAAATTTATTATTAATTCCTTGTTATATGTGCAATTTGGTTTGTAACCTATCTAAATGTTGCATAAAATGAAAAATAAAAAAATATATTTAAAAATTAACACAAGGGGTTGGGCACAATTAAAGATGAAAAAGATAATGTTTATTTCAGTTTATTTTTTAAAATTTTCCTTCCTTTATTTTTTCTTCTCATATATTTACACAATTTATCTCTGATTGAATAACATAACTTATAACATAATTTCTTATACGTGTGAATTTACAGAAATAAAAAAATGGCATGAAATGAAGTACGATTCTAGGGTGAATCAAATAAAATTTGGTCCACCTAGTCCAACTTACATTTTTTTTTTTACTTACAAAAGGTGAATAGATAATTTTATTTTTTATTAAATAGTCTTTATATGACTATTTCAGTTTAATTTAAGAAAAAATATGGATTTACAATACAACTTATGCTAATTTCGTTAAAGATATATCATTTTAAGTTAAAAGGCAATATTTTATATAACATGGTAATATCGATTTGAATTTTTATTATTTTCAAGTAATATTTCATAAAAGCAACTAGAAACTATTTTAATATCAATCGTTAATAAAATGAGCGTTAAATTTGGTGATTAAGAATTTAAATTACTATATTTCCACATTTTGGACCACGTGAACCATGGTCCACTATAGACAAACCCTGAAATGAATATTCCTTTGAATAAAGAAAAATAAGGGTACACATGAAATGAATATTTAGAGTGTGTTTGACTTGCCATTTCAATTAGCTAAAATCATTTGGGAAGGTAGTTTTTTTTTGTAGCTACAAGCTTTTTTAAAAAAGCTCCAATTTTCAGCTACTGGCTGAAAATTAATTACAAGTTTAACCCTCAGCCACCACCACTTATCATTATTTAATAATTAATGTTATCCTTAAATGTCATTTTACCATTTTCAACTAGTTTTACCAAATACATTCAATAGCTTTTCAGCTTTCAGCTAACTTTAAGTTTTTAGCTAGCTTTTAAGCTAGTTTTACCAAACACACACTTACCCTATAGAATTAAATAACTATACACTGTCAGTGTAAAATTATTTTACACAATCATTGAATGATGTGTTGACACATCATTTAATGAGTTTAAAATAAATGAGGCGTCATATTCATTAACTGATATGACAACATATCATTAGATGTCTATGTAAAATTATTTTACACTGACAGTGTGTATAGTAATTGAACTCTTAAATATATACGCTTTATTTAATTAACATATTATGCATATTATATGTTTGTTCTTTCATTTTTGAGGTAAAGTAAACTTTCTACTCTTTATTAGATTATTATAAATTTATATTGATTAATGATTTCTTTAGTAAATAAAATCATATATAGTGATAAAGATTATTAATATTTATAACAAATTATAATTGAACAATGCATTTCAATGTTTAAGATTTTTAATTATTGAATAAAGTTATGCTATTGCTTTGTAATATTAAAGTTTACTTTATTTATAATTTTGTGATTTGAACATTTTTATTTTAATAGTCATGGATACGGGGGTGCTAGAGATAGGAATACATAACCCGTTTTATCTTGTTTTGTTGTCATTCCAAGACACATAAACTATGAATGCATGGAATGGTCTTGGAAGAGAAATAGAGAATAGATGTGTAATTGAATCTAGAAGTGGATTATAATATAAATTAAAGTGGTTTAAAGCGATAAATGTCACACCTAAAATTATGATATAAATCAAAGTGGATTAAATATAACTTTTTTTTAAGAACTGGTCCAAGTATTTGTGAATGTGAATAATGCCTTTGCTTTATTCATGTCAAGGAAAAAGTTATTTACACATAATAACGTTTTGGAGATGGACTGGTGGACACATCACATAAATGAAACCAGCTATCCATAATGGACAAAGAAAGAAGGAAGGGTGTTATTAAAGAAAAAAAACGGCGGAAATTATATTTATGTAACACATGTAAGGAAAAATATTTAAGCATGTAAGATTCTAGATCCTTTGGTCTAAACTCACCTCACCGAATTTTGAATGATTCAAATTAAAACTATATAAGGATTCGTATTACTCTAAAATTAATTGCTGGATTTTCTCACACGTTATATTGAGTTGTTATTATTATTAAAATTGTTGTTGCATCAAGTGTAATGATATTCGACAGCTTAGCAGAGAGTTACTTGGCATTGTTGTATGCAATCACGTTGAATCAGATATCATATTCATATGCGAGCTAGTGCTACTAACCATTAAACAATTAATGTAATGAATACTACTAGTACTATCAAAGTATATATGAATGTATATAGAAGAAAAGAGTCTTTGCCGTTCGGGTTTGGGATAGACGATAGTTGGTGGTGGTCCGGGACAAAATTATAGTTGGACAGAAGGTAATGGGACAAAGGTTTGTGAGGTGTATTTTAGTTGTCACACAAAAAAGGTAAGATACCATCATAATAATCATATTCATAGAAGCGCGTTCACTGATTTTAATTGATGCGGATAATAAGGCATGTGAGGCTGCCTTTAATCGAAGAAGAAGATAAGAATAAGAATACCATTCCGCCTTGGAAAGGAAAGCAAAAGAAACCCATCATTTTACTCCACCTAAATTTAAGTGTCAATAAGGTAATACTCCATAAATTAAGTATAATTAATGTATCTTTTATTAATATATTATCTTTCTATAATTATCTATCTTATTAATTAATTATATAAAAATAATTATATATTCCTTTTTAAGTATGGTAAAATAATATCTAATATTATCATGATGAAATTTTAAGAGAATAAATAAATAAAAATAAAAAATGGAGGAAATATTTTGTAATGTTGATTTTTGTTATTGGGGTTATTTATGAAAAGTCAAAACAACAATAGAAACCCGTTGAAAAAATATAGCTGCGCTATCTGCGGCATGGAGGCTGGAAAAGGAAGGTCATTGTTGTTTTAAAATTGTTATAGCAAAACAATTGTTGAAATTTTGCTTGATGTGTTATCTAATTGTGTGTTATTTTCATCCTAAACAAAACAACAACATAGTACTAATAATCTTGGGTAATTTTAACACACAACCAGGCATGTTTGCCCATTTTTCTTCTCATTTAAAATCACATAGGGGAAAGAAGAGATACGCGAATAAATAGTTCTTAACAATTAGCACACACTTGGTTTAATTTATTTGTAATTTTAACAGCATTTTAAAAAACTTAAAATATAAATTTATTACTTGTAAAAAATAAGCTATTGAGGTAATAGTAAGTTATGAAATTGAGGAGGGCATGACCAACAGCAGGGGCCAGCCGGACTTATTCTTAATTTCACCAAAATGTGTACTGAAAAGTGAAAAGGAAACAAGGATGGACAACACACCAAACAGATGCCAACCTCCTTCTCTGGCAAGCCACATATCCAAAAGCCTAAAGGCAGATTTTTAGTTTCCAAAATCATCCAAAAGCCACAAAAAAGCACCCATTATTTCACTTCACATTACCTTCCAAAACAACCAGACACTGCCCATCTACAATGCCACGCACCCACCCACTTCCAACTTACAAAACCATACTCCACCCCATCAATCAATAAGTATAACCCTCAATTTTCCTCTTCCATTCTAAAATAAAAAATTGGGAAACATGAAATATATACAGACACAAACAGAAACCACCGAGCATTGACAAGAATAATAAAATAGACTCAACCAAATAATAATCATCAACAATAATATATGTGTACCTAAAATTAAATAAAATTACAGTACAAATACAAGCGGCAATTAGATTTTATTCAACTCTATTTCTTTTATCTCTACTCGTATATATGTAGTAGGATATAACAACAATAATAACAATTCTCATCAATTACAAAGTTATATAAAAAAATGAAAATAAAAAAATAGATAGAATGAGGGAAGAAGAATTTCAACGCCTGCATCGGGTGATGGCACTGCATCCACGACGGTAGGGGTTGGCCTGAGCACCAGGGCGGCAATTGTAATAGGAAGCGCCACGTCGCGAGCAAGGGACAGTGTTCCTCCTCAGCGCACCATAGCTTATGTACCTCCTGCCTGCTAAAATGCGCCGGTTGCTCTCAGAGTCCATGAGAAACTCGGTGTCATCTTCGTCTCCGGCGAGGAGGCTGCACTCGGCGATGGATCCACGGCAGCCGGACTTTATCGGGAGGAAGAAGGTGCCTAGCTGGCTGTCAAGGTCGCCGGAGAAATCGAGGATGGTTGATGAGGAGAGAGCCACGTGGACGGCCAAGATCGCACAGACGAGAAAGAAAGCATAGAAGTTGAAGCTGCTTCGCCCCATGGTTGAGTTGTGTTCTGTAAAGTGTAAACACAAAGTGAAGAGGAGCCTCTGCTCTGCTGTTAGATTATAAGCCACCGTTTCTGCAAAAATGCCATCAGATTTGCCCGTTATTTACTAGTGCTGCCACTTGACTTTAACGTCACTCGTAATTGCTTCACACGCACACATTAATCATATTTTTGACTTTATTTAACCATAAATCACTACCCTCCCCCCTCCACTCAGCACCAAAAAAAAAATTAAACAGGAAAAATAATTTTTCATTAAAGAGAACATGAATTCACGATTAAGCCATCGTGGGCCAGACCATGACTATGAATGACATTGATTAATTTGATTTATTGTTCGTTTTTATTTATTTATTAATTGAATTAGGCTTGTTGAAGCTGTTCCAGTTGTTAGTCCGGCGAGAGGGAATATTTTCATTTTGCATAATTTAAAATGTAATGTAATGTTGTGAAGAAAGGCTGAAAAGAAAATTTAAAAATACAAGAGAATTAGACTTTGAGAGTTGAAACAATTGCAGGTGATTTTCCTCCCTTTTATTAAAAAACTAGAGAATCCAATATATATATATGTATGATAGGTACAACAGTCAAGTGCCCTCCAATACTTTAATTTCGCTTTATTCTTTTGATATCTAACCTTATATATTAATTTTTATTTATAGCTTGAATGATTAAATGTGTGTTTAGGTAAGCGTATGTAAACTTGAGTCAAATGAATTTGATTAATTTTTCTTATAAAAGTTAGTTTGTATTAAAATTCAGTATAAGTATTTTTCTTATAATTTTCTTGTAAATTACAAATTTTATAGGAAATTTTATTTTGTGTTTGAATATAATAATTTGAAGTTATTAGATTTTATGTATTAGAATAATAAAAAAAGAATTTCAAATGGCGAGTAAGAGTGATTGTTATAATAAATAGGAAAAAATTTCAAATGACATGAGGGATAATTTCAACGTTTCTATATTATATTTAATTTATCTCATTAACGTTTTACAAATCCCCTTATATTTACCATTTATTTAACATTTTCTATCACAATTTTAAAAAATTTAAAATTTTCATCCAAACACACATTGATTCTAAAATTTATGAGAATTTTTTATGGATTTTTCTTAACAAGATAAAGGAATTTCACATCAGTGTTTTTACGTGAAAATTTGATGATTTTTTTTTGTTGTAAATTTATTACAAATATTATTGGTATACCGTGTACACATTCGTTGATTAGTATTGATATTTGTATTTTCAATTGGCGAGTTGTTGTAATTTTGATTTAAGGTACCCCACGTATTCCCATAATTTAAATTATAATTTACTGTAAAAAAAATTACAAATACTTTTTCTAAAGAAAAAATCACAAAAAAAATATTTTGATTTTTATCTAGGAAAAGTAATAGTTGAGCTTTGAAGGCGATTTAACGAAGTATAATTAATAATGAAAACTAAAAACATATGATTTTAAAAATGGAGGGCTAGAATGAATGAAAAAAAATAAGTGAGGTACCAAGATCGAAATTCACCGTATTTTTATAAATTAAAAATATATTTAACCCAGAAAAGTACTTTATGAATATGTGAGATATATAGAATTGATATTATATTTATATAGATTTAGGAAATAATGTTGTTAAAAACTAAAAATTAGATGAATGGAACTAAAACAAAATTATTGTGCATGTGTAGTACCTAACAGTGTTAATGCATCATACTGAGTACAAATGTTTTAAACATCTATAAGTTTCACATAAAGAATTGCTCAAGGAATCTAAATTAATTATGCATTATGATATGCTTATTTTGAAGATGTTATGTGTATAAAGCATTAGGCTATAGTTAGTGCTATGCATTTCCTTCCAATGCATGCAACCGCGTAGGAGGTGATGAAGCTGTCATTTGCAGTTTGACATTTGGACTTCGAGGGGCGTTTCTTGGCCACTCGTTAAGGTCCATCTTATTATGCGACCTTTACAACTCAATAAAGTAGATGGTTATGCAATATGCACGTCATGAACAGCCATACAAACTGTAGAAATTAATATTCTGTTTTTTATTTTTTTTTCACTGCAAAACAGACTAGATACTTAAAACAATTTACTACTGAACTCGCCAATTTATCAGCAATAAAAATTGCAACACTTGGCCATAACGAATAACAATGCCATCTCTCTGAATTTTTTATTTTTTTTTAACAATTGCCCTGTTTGACTCGAAGTTGCAGGCACAAATGCGACACTAGTATTTAAAATAATAATTATCTTTACGTAAAATTAATTTTCAAAAGCTTAGGAAATTTAATTTCCGGAAAGGGTTGGAGGGTAGTTTTGGAAAATGAATTTTTACAAAATGGCGGGTGTGGAAAGCAAAAGAGGGGTGGAAAAGCAAGGCCCATTTGAAAGCCTTAAAGTGGGCTTAGTAAAAACTAACCTAGCGCTAACCCCAATTATGCTCAGATTTTCAGCTTCATACGTAAGAGTCTCTACCCTCTCGTCTTCGTCAGAATTCAGAACTCTAACTGATAATTGTTCCTCCACTCGTCTCGTGGTATACGCTCTCTCTTTGGTTCCTTGTTCGTTTATTTTGTGGTTTCGTAATGTGATTGGGTTCTACACTCGCTTATTTATCCTTTTACATTCTCAATATTCTCAAATTTTGATGCTCTACCTCTGACTCTGTTCATTCATCGTTCTCTTTGTTTTTGTGATTTTTGATGTAATTTGTAGTTTTGGCTTACTGCATATGAATCTTTCATATTTTTGTGTTAGTTTATATAGTTTTCATTGTATTAATGATTTATTTTTAAACGCATTGCCTTCCTGAACTGGAAATTTTTACTCGTCTCTTGATACGGGTTTATTCACTTGTAGAAGACCTATAGTCTCATTCTGTTCTGATTTAGGTTTCTAGATATTTGGCGAAGAGGCTCATACACTGACCACAAGATGCAGAACGAGGAGGGAAAACTCACTGAGCTATATGTTCCAAGGAAATGGTATATTATATTTATGTTTTGAGTTGTTGTGTTTTTTTTTTGAATTATGGGTTTGGTTGTTCTTTAGTGGAGTTTGAACTAACGTCCAAGTTTGTTGCAGCTCTGCTACTAACAGACTGATAACTGCAAAGGACCATGCCTCAGTTCAAATTAACATTGGCCATTTGGATGAGAGTGGTGCCTACACTGGTCACTTCTCCACATTTGCTCTATGCGGTTATGTCCGAGCACAGGTCTGTATATTTTATTTTACCATTTTTCTGAATGCATTGCTTAATAACATTATGGTTAGTTATCATATAACATTTTTTTTTTAAAATAGTTGTTCAGAGTGTTGGCAACTTAGCAATCAATATGAATTGGCTTCCAATGGCAAATGGCAAATGGCATTGCATATTGCTTTTCATGTATTGTTTGATTATGGCTAATTGTCCTTTTGCTTCTTATTGGCCAATTTGGTTGTGCTGTAGTGGTTCATGAATTATGTATTAAAATAGGCACCCAGTAATATCTCTACTCTCTATTACACCTCACCAATTTAGGTTTCGTTTGGTTTAGGTTTACAGTTGAGTATAATTGATTCTGGTAGTATGTTTGCATCTATATGCATGTTGGAATTTGGCCTTAGTTATTATATTCTAATCCCTGTTGAACTTATGGCACATCCTAGATGTTTCAATTATGACCTGTATAATTTACTCTTGGATTGCATTTTTTACCTAATGATTTTATGTTTTCCATTTTAGGGAGATGCTGACAGTGCACTAGATCGCTTGTGGCAAAAGAAGAAGGCTGAAGCTAAGCAACATTAGAAGTGATGATAATTTTTGTCTGAAGTTCTACTATTATTACTGGAGATATTTCAGTATTATGATAGTGGAACTTCACTAATTTAGTTATTAATTCTGAATATTTGTTTTTCTCAGCTTAGACTTATTAATTTTCTTGTGACTGATTGACACTGCATTCAATGATATTTGATTGTTTCCTCCTAATCTTCTATTCTAATTTAATATAATGACTCAAACTTATTCAGTAAATCACTGTAACCACTAACCACCATCCATGGCTCTGTCTCTGTCTCTCCCTCTCTCACAACTATCTGATTCTGTCTATGGTTCTCGTCTTCACATATATCAACTTATCAATCCATCTTCCAATTATAAGACCAAACACTGCACGATATATTGCTGCATAGAGCAGCGAGTCTGACTAAATATTGTCATATAGAAACCAACTGAAAATCCTCACATTCTGCAAACGTGGATCCTCAGTGAAATTATGTAAAAGAAAACAGACCAAAGCAGCAAAACAGTGTGGCCTATTCACCGATTCACCAATGTTTTAAAAAATCTCAATCCAAGACACTAGACAGTGATCCTAACCTCCTTCTATGCAAGTAAAACATGTCTAAAGCGGTCTATCTCTAAACATGGTAATAGATATGTTAAATTTATACATTTGGATGGTTCATGATAACACAATGAGATATTTTGTATCCCACTGAATAGATTTCTGATTTTACGGGACAAACAACTTCAATCCATCCCTTTTGGTCGCGAAAACAAACTGAAGAGAGATAATTTTACTATTTTAGTGATTGGAGATTTTAAAAACAAGAAAAGGAAATTTTGTCCAAATTTTGCGACAACGAAATCAAACCCAGGAATCAATGGAAATATATCAAATCGATATTATGAGTTTAAACCAGTGGTGACAAATGAAAGAAGAACCTTGCACTTGCACACCATCTAGCTAAGAATTGGCCAATATATAAACAAACAATCAGAGAGAAGATGGATTTTCTTGTTGTTGGGCAAGCACAGGCTCCCTCAACATAACACTTTCTTCCAACAACTGAGGGAGAGTAATGCTAACAGGACAGGAAAATTGAATCTAACATGTAATAAGAAAAAAAAAAGAACTTCAAACAAGAGAACTTTATGTTTGAATTTGTTTTCCTATTCCCATGCTTGATTGGTTCTTATGTTCTTTTTACAAGAGAATTAGATTTCAAACATCTTACAAAACAAACTGAGTTCATAATCCCCATCGCAATATTCACATGAAACACCAATTCCCTCATCATCTTCGTCCTCAACCAAAGATGACCATCTTCTAGAAAGTTTCTGCAGCCTCCCACTGATATCACATGTGCTTGAACGACATAAAGCCAATTCTTGATTTCGAACCACAGGATTATTCACCCACATGCTTTTTATAAAAGATTTCACCCTCTTTCTGCATCTTCTAATACACGTGGAGGTTTTCAAGGAACAAAAGAGATCAAATCCAAGTTTTCTTTTTGATTCATCTTCACAACACATCAAAAGCATGGAATAAACATATTTAGCCTCATCATGACCCTCAAGCGCTGCCCTTTTCAAATTCTCAAGACCTGATTTTTCATTGAAAGAACTGAAATATTGAACCATTCCTTCACGGTAAGAAATCTGCAAATTACCACTTTCCCTGCAGCGATTCAAGAAGGATGTTTCTTTCTCATCGGTGAACCATGGCAGAGGCACCAACGCAAACTTCTCAATGGATGCATGCTGATACACATAATCTTCCTCAGCAGCATGACGAAACTCTTTGCAACTTAATTTGATCTTGCAGAGGTCAAAGATGGAACAAGATGCAACCTTTGCCACAATCTCCACAAAAACCTCGTTTGGAAGAGCTTTTATGGTAGTAAGGGAATCGTGTCTCTGCTTCTTATCCCTTCCTTTCCTTACTCTTAAATCAGCCATTGATAATAGAGAGAGAGAGAGAGAGAGTTTTTTCTTTCAGAGAATATTTTATCTATATAATGCATCAGCATTTGGTTTGGTTGGTAGTTTGGCGGTTGGACCGAGTCAAAATCAATTACGTTACGTATTACATTACAAGTGTTGTTCTGTTCCATCCACGTGGAAATGGGGTTTTCCTTTTTCCTTTTCCTTTTCCTTTTGCTATGGTGAAGCCGCTAAGTAGTGCTGTTAAACAAAACCAATAGTAACCGATTCTGGGACTCGGTGGAGGGAAGGCCATGGATAAGAGTCCCACAAAGCTGGATTACTATGATGACATGTGGAACCTCCAATCCACTGCCACACTTGTTTCTCACTTCAAGGTCTGCTTTAGTTTAGTTCTTTCTTATGAGCTATTTATTCTCCTTGATTTTTATTTTTTGCCCCTTCAATTCTGAGAAAATGTGGGAGAGGTTAATTAAAGGGTCAGAAAAATATGGAAACTGTTATGTATAGTCAACTATAGTTGAGAATTTATCTCAACTCTCAAGTAATTTTTTTTTGTGTAAATGTGAAATTATAGGGAGATGATGGAAGACATGTTTTGATATTGGATCGTACAATCTTCTATCCGCAAGGAGGTGGTCAACCGGCGGACACTGGCTTCATACACATTGATGGTTTAGACATCAAGTTTGTGGTTCATGATGTTCGATCAAAAGATGGAATTGTAAGTTTTGGGAAAGTAAAAAAAATTAATCTTTTTGTTGTTAAGTCTGTCTATTGGTTTCATTCATTATTTTGCTCATCCTTGGAGTTTTCATTATTATTTATCTTATTTTTGTGTAGGTTTTTCATTATGGTGTCTTTGAGAATCTGGGAGTGGGAAGGGAATTTGAGTCCACACTCGAGAAAGGGAAAGGGGTTTCACTGTTTGTTGATGAGCCCAGGCGAAGACTGAATTCCAGGTACAAGAGTTTTGCAAATGATGAAATTCTTGAATATTTTTTCTTTCTTTTGGTCCTTTATTCTTAGACTGACTTGAGAATTGAGATATGCTACTCAGTACTTAGGTATCTCTTGTCAGGATTAGTAATTGTTAAAATTGTTTCCTGGAAATCAAATTGCTACTAGATACTGTTATTAGCCAAAGAAAATGATTAAAGAGACACCATGTCAGCAGGTTTAAACTTTCCCTTTTCTGTTATAAGCTCCTCAGTTAGTATATGACCAAGACCAATAAATCTGATCTGTTTTGTATGAATTATTTATTCTGAGCCACACTTTTTATTTTGCTTATACAGTAACTAAAAAGCTTTATCTTTTGTGCTTACTTATGCCCCACTTTTCCCTTGTTGATCATATGATATTACAAACTTCTTAATTAATGTTATTTTACTGGTGGCACTCTAGCCTTGATTTTATTTCAATTAGGCAATCTTAAAACTCTCTTTTAAATGTATTATTACTACACTGCTTATAAGAAAATCTGTAATTCTGCTTCTAAAAATCTCATTCTTTTTTTGTTCTTTATTTGTGTAGGTTGCATTCTGCTGGGCATTTGCTTGATATTTGTCTGCCAAGAATAGGTTTGGGTCATCTAGAGCCTGGAAAAGCTTACCATTTTTCTGATGGGTACATCATTTACTTGCTTTTCTTGCCTGTAATGTGTACTGTGGATATGTCTTGTAGCTACGAACACATAACCTGAAATGGGTTGAAAGTGATTTCCTAAGTTATTATTCAAGCTCAGAGGCAATGTTGTATCTGTCAAATCATAGCTAATCTAGGAGAATAGGATAATATTAGTCATTATTGAGTGTAGTTATTGGAAAATTGGAAATAGAGCACACCCTTAAGTTGGTCCTCCAAGATAAACATGTCACCTCATTAGTCCTCCAAAGATTTTTGTCACTAAACTTTCCAAGATACAAAACAAGTACTGAAGTGGTAATGTTTTAGACTTTGAGGGACTTATGTGGGGGAAAAACCTCTGGACAACTAATGTGATGAAGCCATAATCTTCGGAGGACCAATTTAGGGATTTACTCAAGGAAAGATCTAACCTTGAATAATCTCCTGCTATTGTACTACCATGATTATTCTATTGAAATGTGTTTCTAAGTTACAAAGTTTGCTTTGCACTCGCTGTTGTTTTGTTTCCAGGCCTTGGGTTGAATATAAAGGTGTAGTTCCACAAAATGAATTGCAGAATAAGCAAAAAGATTTAGAGCTAGAGGCTAATGCTTTAATTTCCGTAGGAGGAAAAGTAAGTTACAATATTCATAAGTTGCTTTTTATATGTGGCATCTGGTTCTGAAAACCTTCACCCTGCCATTCAGGTTTCTGCTGATATATTGCTGTATGATGAAGCTGCCAAGCTTTGTGGTGGTTGTCTTCCTGATTATGTTCCCAAGGTCAGTCTATAAAAAGACACATACTTACTGCAAATAATTTCCTGCGTGCTCTTTATCCTGAACTAGTTGCCAGCTTTGCTATAACCCTTGTGCCTGTCACTTTGTTATCTTACAAGTCGTCTTCCACTTTCTTTGTTGCAAAATTCTTCTGTTTGTTTCCTTTTGGTTAACTCAGTAAACTTTTGTTAGATTTACTGTTAAAGGTCAGTTGACTACATAACAGTGTTATATACAGCATCCCTGAGTATAGTGTGAGGAATATTCCAGCTCATAAAGTTTCCTCCATTGGCCTCTGATGCTTAAATTCTCTGGGGGACAGAAGACTCACACTTATGGTATTCTAACCACTTATGGTATTCCAGTCATTGTGATCAAATAAATTCAAGCCAAATATCAGTATTAATGAAGAAACATAATTGTCTTCCCTTCACTACCCATGTCTGTCTGTCCTCTTGCCTTTCCTATGTGCATCTAATTCATTTTACTGTTTGTCTGTCTCATTCAAGTATTTACTGGGGTAGAAGCCCTGTGAATCTCATTCATCAGACTCCTTGTTTTGAAGTTGTATTTTATGCTTTCTTTTTAATATCTTTGCTCTTGACTTCAAAAAGAACACGGTGCTTTTACCATACATCATGTATCACACCTGTCAATCAATGTATTTATTTGCAATTCTTCATTATAAACTATGAAACTGGTAGTGGTACGCAATTTTAGGATCTCAGATGTCTACCAATGCCCAAGCTACTGTGCTTTCTTGCTGTGGTACTTCATTATAATGGAACTGGAGGAATCCTTTGAATTTAGCTGACTGAGAGCATTCATTGTCTCACAATTATGTGCATTACATGCTTTTACATACACCAAAGGATACATGTCTGATATTAATGCATCAACTCTCACAGGAAAGCACACCTCGCATTGTGAGGATCGAAGATAATCCTGGCTGCCCATGTGGCGGTACCCATGTTGTTGATATTTCAGACATCATACATATTAAGGTGTGAAATCCATTTACTTACACTAGTTAACTAGGTGTGATTTGATATTCCTTTTTTGTATGTGAGTTTGCTCTTAGTAATTAGTTAAGTTTCATTTCATCCTTTCATTTGTTACTTTTAATATCTGGCATGTAATGAAGTCATCTTATTGAAGTTGTTGGAGTGAAAACTTAGTAGTTAAAGAGACTTATGATTTGGTTCACATGAAAATAGTGGAGAGAGATTTTTGTCTAGTTATATTTGGTTGCTTGGTAACAATTTTGTTGTGTACTTTGCTTTGATCAGGTTTCTCAAATTCGCTCAAAGAAGGGCTTGACAAAAGTCTATTACAATGTTGAATCGGCTGAGTCTGCTGTGAAGTGACTGCTATATGAGCTCCATGGTGATGACCTCTCTTGGATAAACTGTTTTTCTAGTGACTAGCTAAATATGTATTGTGCTTAGTGTGCGTTTGGATTAGCGTTTGCAAATTTGAGTTTGAATGAACGTGGATTTAGTGAACGTGATTTATGATAAACTTGAGTATGAGTAAACGTGATTTCATGTTTGGATACTTTGCTGCAAATGTGAGTTTAATAAAGTGAATATTGAGGAAACTCAAGTTTTATACGCAGAAGCTACAAAAACTCGTATTTTGCAAACTTAAGTTTCAAAACACATACGTGCGTTTCATGTGAAGAGCCAAACAAAATGCATATTTTGCAAACTCAAGTGTACAGCCCAGAACGTGCATTTAACCATGGAAAACACCAATCCAAACATATGCTTAGTCACTTAAGGACAATTCTATTTATCAGGGATGGTTTTCACACCACCACAGTGGCTGTCATAACTAGTGATAGCCTCATAGGCAAACTTAGATAGATAGTGAGGTTTGAAAAGAACTATTATCCAATGGCATGGGGATTGTAATTTTGTTAGGTTTGATATTTTTACCACCTAAATATTCCTTACATGTTCTTCTATTCCAAATCCTGGATGTGGAATCAAACTCAATAATCACTCTTTGATTTTGCTTCAAACTCACGCGTATTGACTGGTTGACTACCTGATAATGTTTGTACTAAAAAACAGTTCAAATACAATACAGGTATTTGGTTTTGTCATCTTCACTCATAATGATTTTGAATTGAATGGGTGGTAGTGATGAGTTTGGCACCTTGTCAACTTTGCCTACAATGTGGTCCATGTATATATATCTATCTCAATCTGCATGGAATTGGAAGGTATATATAATTTGGAGAGCTACTTTCTTTTGCTATCAGCCGCCATTCTTTATTGTTCTTCCAATTAGCATATGGACCATAAATAATCCGTAACACTGCAAACCATTCCTCTCGGTCAAAAGTATGATTGGAACCAAACCATTCTTAACATTTATTTATTATTACTTTTTTGAACTTCCTATTTGGTTGGTGAACTTTATATTTTGTGAGAAAAAACTCTGTAACAAGACAGACAAAATGGGTACAAAAGCAACCCAATAAACAACGGGATCCCAACGTTGGGCCATTCAATTCACAAGCAAGCAGCATCTGTGTTCTGTACATACGTTAGGCAATAATACACCATAATGAGCATCCTATTCCATAGCTTAAAGTAACATGATTATTCAGTATTCACCCAAGTTTATGTTATTATCATTAGTAAAAACAAGAACCTAGGAAACTAGAGTCACTAGAAGTTAAGATGGTGGTTTTTTGTATTTAATTAATTTTTATTGGCAATTAATATAATTTTGTTTATAAAAATGTTATTTTTATTTTCATGCATGTTTTCAAAATATAGTAAAATCATTTTTTTTTGTGTAAAAAACACATGTATCCTTTGAAGGAGACAATCATGTTTGAGTCGTATAAAATTTTTTGTGCAAGACCACTGTTTAAACTGGAACAACCCTTATCAGCTGATGTGCTCCGGTAATATAGTAAAAACATATGAAATGAAAATAAAAACAAAAAATAATAAAAGAAACATGATCAGATGGCATTTATTAAATACGTGTTTGTTTTAATACACAATCACGTTTTAAATATAGATAACGCTGATCGGAATTTGCATTAAAACGTGATTTTACATTAAATGAAACACCCTATTAACAAAATTTTGTAACTAGAAAGAGAGATAAGAAGAGTAAATCATCACTTTCGTCCCTGACTTATTTCGAGTCGATCACTTTAGTCCCTGACTTTTAGAAACCCTCAGTTTAGTCTCTGGCCTAAGCCAGAGACTAAACTAATGGATTTTATAAAAGTCAGGGACTAAACTGATGGATTTTTACAAAAGTCAGGACTAAAATGAGGTTTTCCAAAAGTCAGAGACTAAAGTGATCGACTCGAAATAAGTCAGGGACGAGAGTGATGATTTACTCTAATAGAACAGCACAAACAACCCAAGGAAGAAGTGGGAGGAGAAGATTTGATCGATGTTGACAAATGAAAAAGGTAACGTGTGGAAATGAAACTTAAACAAAACAAAGAGGACAAAAGAGACCTAAAACAGAGATCCATAATTTACAATTACTAAATTTTCTCTTCTCTGGTATTGTGTTGTGAATTGTGTACCATCCAATTTCGACGTTGACACAGATTCTCCACTATTACATTTTCCTCGGCTCTCTCCCCCTTTGTGATTTGCTAAGTCACACTCCCGCTCTCTTTTCTATATAAACTCGTATCCCTCACATTCTGAATTCCGCGTCTCTGTTGCCTCTTTTTGCTTTCGCCTCTTCAATCTTCATTATCTATTGGTAAGTTCCTGTTATTTTGTTTTGGTATAGTTTGTATTATGTTCTGTTTGGTTGGATATATGCGCCAATGTTTCTGTTCTGTTTTTCTCTCTTTCTGATTTTATGTTTTTTTTTACGGAAAATAAAATTTGCTGGCTTTTTGGAATGAATTGCCTGCAAAGAATACACAGAAACTAAAGGGATATATTTTGTTTTGTTTTTTTGGGAGTGTTCTTTATTGGGTGAGGTTATTACGGGATTATTAGAACTGATACAGGAAGTGCATTTGGTATGGTTTTAGTTTTAGTTATTGGTGAGTTTAGAGGGGAAGGAAATGAAAGATTTAGAGGGGGAAAGGAGGGGGAGAAGAGAAGGGGAAAACTTTGTAAGAAGAGAATCAACCTCCCAAACACAAACCTCCCTTCAAATTCAAGCAAAAATACCTTTACTGAATGGATTTTATAAAAAAAATGGTTACATAAGAGGCCTTGCAGACCTGGGAAAAGGGTCCGGGCAAGGACATGGATCAAACTATAGACTTGCATCTCGGTGCATCATGTCTTTTGCATTTCTACAGTTCTGTTCTGTTGTGTTGTGTACTTATGTTCATTTATGAGGATAAATTATTGTCCATGCTTGTATTGCATTCTCTCTCTCACTCTATGAATGGAATTGCTCTTTTTCAACCCCCACCTAATATTTTTATTTTTAGGCTTTTAGCTTAGCTGTGTAGGTTGATTGAACTAATCTAGATTTTCAAAGAAAAGAATTATATACCACAATGCAAAATTACACATACATACGAGCTATGTGGTTGAATTTGCATTATCTCCCTGTAAATATATATATTGCTTACATAATTTGGGGTTGAAGCTAATGTTACTGTGATAATTTAGTTTCATTTTAGTGGCTTTCTTTTTCTTCTTCAAATACCATAAATCATTTGTGCTATCACCATGATTTGGACTGTCATTGTTTTCTTTGTCTAGTCATCAACCTTTTTTGAATATGTGGTGGGCATCATAATAGAAGATCTTGGGATTCCGGTGTGGGGTTTATAAGGCCTTAGGCTCTCCAACTATAATAGCTTGCTTTTGTGATGTGGTTCTCCCAAGGTTCTTATCAATCTTGCATTCTAGACTTTGTAAAAGACAACAAATCTTTTGACAATCATTAGAGTGCTATACAATCATTTTTACAATTTTGAAAATTTCCCAAAAGGTCTATAAGATCCATCAAAATCTTAAAGTAAATAAACTGATCAACATGGAAGCCAATGATAATACTGTAAAGCTTTAAGCCAAGAGTCTATGATTTTCAGGTCTATCATGTTTGATTCCAGTCATCTATTATAGTGCTTGGTGATCTCACATCAAATTAATTATATCTTGTTTGCATGGTATTCTTTTCCTACCAAAAGTTAAATGAGTTAGCAAAGGTAGGGGATTGCTGTTGTGTGTATAGAAATATTTTGATATGGTCCAAAAACATTTTATAGGTTGCTGTATATTCTTTTATATAGACTAGTGAAATTGATTGTGTTGAGAATGTATTCTTAATACAGGAGATAAACATGCTCAGTCCTGAAGGAGAACTTAAAATAAGTTTTGGCTATAAATGTAATAGTTATAAAGGCATTCCTTGTGAGATCACCAATGGCTACAAAATTCTTCCTGATGTTCGTAGAACAAGCAGTTTCTCTTGCTTGTCAGGTGCAGCCTTAAGTGCAAATGCTACACTAGCCAACACAAACATCTGCAACGGCAAGATAGGAGGGGAAATTCTTCCAAGTTGGGACTCTCCTAATTCATTTCGTAAAGTACCCTCTTCTCCAAGTCTTTCAAAGTTGGACAGACTATCATCTTCCCTCCCAAATAGTTTGTCTTACCTAAGCTGCAGTCCTTCCACTCCAAGTGATATCCTTGAATATGACTCTTGCACATCAAAATCCATGAGTGATCTTTCCAGAAGTGAAGGCTTTCTTAATGCTGAAGAAGTTCAAGTAGCAGGAGGAGCTGCTGGTGAAGATAGAGTTCAAGCAGTTTGTTCTGAAGAAAACGGGTGGCTCTTTTGTGCAATTTATGATGGCTTTAATGGGAGAGACGCGGCTGACTTTCTGGCTGGTACCCTGTATGACACCATCATATCTTACTTAGATAAGTTAATTTGGGAATTGGATCCGGGTTTGATCAAAGCTTCTAACAGCGTGGGTTTGGGTGAAGCCCTTCAATATAAGTTGGATTATAGTCTTATTCATCATGAGGATCAATCTCTGTCAAGATTCAAGGGGAGAAATGATTGTAATCATGGTTGTTTTGCAAAGGGTAGTCCATCTACTAAGTCAGAAGCATCATGTGACTCATTTTCGAATGGGGTACTTGATAGCCTCCAATGTGCTCTTATTCAGGCTGAGAATGATTTCCTGTACATGGTTGAGCAGGAAATGGAGGAACGTCCAGATTTAGTTTCTATTGGATCTTGTGTTTTACTTTTGCTTCTTCACGGTAATGATCTGTATACACTTAATCTAGGTGATAGCAGAGCAGTATTAGCAACATGCAGTACAGGTGACAGACTGAATAAGAGTGAGAGGCTCCAGGCTATTCAGCTTACAGATAGTCATACAGTTGAAAATGAAGCTGAAAGAGCTAGACTTATGGCTGATCATCCTGATGATTCCAAGGTCATTATAGCAGGAAAAGTGAAAGGTAAACTGAAGGTTACTCGTGCATTTGGAGTTGGCTACTTGAAAAAGGTTGGTATTCTCTTTTACATTTAAGCCAATAAGTAAAGGTGATGATTATAAACCTATAAATTCAAAGCTACAAGCTGTGAGTTGATGGGTGCAAAGAACAAATTTTTGTCCTGCCAAACATAGATTTGATTTTCTTATTTTATTCCCATGCAGAAAAATCTGAATGATGCTTTGATGGGAATCCTTCGAGTTCATAATCTTACAAGCCCACCATATATTTCCACTCAACCATCACTGAATGTCCATAAAATCTCAAGTGCTGATCAATTTGTTATAGTAGGGAGTGATGGTTTATTTGACTTCTTCAGCAATGATGAGGCAGTAAAGCTTGTAGAGTCTTATATCTTGAGCAATCCTTTGGGTGATCCAGCAAAGTTTCTCATAGAGCAGCTTGTGGCTAGAGCAGCTGATTCTGCAGGTCAGTTTTCTAGTTCTTATGCTAAATTTAGTTTTATTTGCATGAATATAGATTTTTGTATGCTGTATTATAAGTAAATTAAGCTCATGCAGGTTTCAGTATGGAAGAGTTGATGAATGTTCCAGCTGGGAGGAGAAGAAAGTACCATGATGACGTGACCGTAATTGTGATCATGCTTGGGATGAATCAGAGGACTTCAAAGGCTTCAACCTGCATCTAGGAGGACTGGCCAAACAAGACTTGTATCTAAGTAGCTTTTCATGGACGATCTTGGTCAACTAACTAGTATGTATTTGTTAGGTTAAAGTTGTGCTATTCGAAGTGTATATATTGCCATTTTACAAGAACCATTGGGTCTTTCAAAGTCTTATGTCTCGGTGGTTGCTTGGTTATCTCCATTCTCCAACATTATTAATGTGTAAGATTCTGTAAATATTGTTTCCTTTTCTTGTTTGGGCCTTTGGCCCACCAATTTAAAAAAGAAATTGGATTTAACTTCTCTAACTCTAACTTTACACTCTTTATAAATGCATTTGTTTGCTTTACATTTTAAAAATCCTTATAAATCCATTAACACTTTTTATAAATCTTGATATATTTATACCTTTTAATAACATTTTATAAATAGTAAGTATTTTTTTTTTAATCCAATTGATATATTGAAAGTTTTTATGAAATAGTTGAAGTTTAAATAAATCTTACAAACATGAATCTAATTAATACTCTACCATATCACTTTATTTTAGCCTATAATATGTTATTTAAAATATGAATATATATCTACTATTAAATTATATACTTATAAAAATTTAATAACTATACACTGGCAGTGTAAAAAAGTTTTACACAGAGATCTAATGATATGTTGCCACATTATCTAATGAATTTAATACTATATGATGTGCCATATTCATTAAATGATATAGTAACACATTATTTGATGTCTATGTAAAACTTTTTTATGTGCATAATAATTAAACTCTATTTGCAAACGTGTGAATTATCTAAATAGTAGGGGTGAGCAAAATCCGGCCCGTCCCACGGACCCATCCCAACCCAAGCTATTCGGGCCGGGTTAGACCCTGTCCCACATGAAATATTAGGGTTTAATCGAGTCTCATTCATTAACTCGTTATCGGGTTGATGATAGGTTCATGTTAATCTTCGGGTTACCCAACCCGTCCCATACATGTGTTTATATATATATATATAATTATATATATATATGTATTATAACATTTATAATTTTATATTACTTAAAGGCTTAACATCATTTTAACTTTTTAGAGATTTTTTAATTTAACTTTTCTCTATGATAGAGGCTCTATCTACTATGAAAACACATTCCATACATAAAGTTATATAATAATATAATGATATTTTTTTCATAACAATATTTGAAAGTTCATAAGAAAGTAAAATAATAGGATTTAGAGTTTGTGGACGGGTTGTGGACGGGTTCGGGTTTCAAGTAATCTTATATACATTTTTGGGTTTCTTCGGGTTTATGTTCGGGTTCGAATCTGAAAATTTGGTCTAATAAAAAGTTAGGGTCGGGTATGGGACGAACAAAACCCGTCCCACGCTCACCCCCACTAAATAGATATTGGCATCAGGTTTAATATCTATTTTAATAATTAAAAAATTAATAAAAAAAGATAAATTAGATGAGTCATCTATTTGGGGTCCATTATTGAGGCTAACATGTAACTTTTGTTACCCAGCTCATTAGGTTAACATATCACACTAACGGTCATGGACTATGGATTGGGGGTTTAGAAAGTTCATGGACAAAAAACAAAGGATTTAAAGTACAAGAACGAAGACCAAAATTGACCGAAACTATAGGGACGAAAAATATATTTTTCCCTATATATTAATTGCATGATAAACTACAATTCTGTTTATACGTTTGTAAAATTTTTTACTTTCTTTCTCTTCTTATTTTTACATCCTTTTACTATTAAGAAATCTATTAAATATTAAATTGATAACTTCAAAATATTTGAAGAAAAGATATGATGTCGTAAAAAAAAATATATAAAAGGAAAAAAAATTAAGCCAGTGAAACTAATTAAGTTTAGGATTTAATAACTATACATTGTCAGTGTAAAATAATTTTATACAGTCATCCAATGATGTGTTGACACATCATTTAATGAGTTTAATGACACATGAGACGTCATATTCATTAATTGATGTGACAAAATGTTATTGGATGATTGTATAAAACTTCTTTACACTGACCGTGTATAGTAATTAAACTCGTAAGTTTAAATTTATATTTTTAAAAAAGTAAGCTCAAATTTTAAATTGATTTTTTTAAAATAAATGAATCAAAATAGAATATCACTTTTTTTTTTTGCAAATCAAGGCTAACCATCACATATTTGGTAGTATTGCTCGACCTTTTATATTGATGTTTTAAAAAAATTGAACCGATTTATGATCAAATTAGGAGTTTTTAAGTTGAACCAAATGGTAGAATCCAATTTTTCAACATTAGAGAATGAGGGATACTTTTATAAAGTAAATAAGAGTTTTTATTTTTGCTTTTTGCCAAAAACATTTTGCAAACATTTTTTTATTTATTTTGAAGACTAATTAAACTTAATATTAGAAGGATATCAAAATCAAGTTAAAATTAAAAAGATTAATTAGTTTTCTCTCTCTAAATTCTCTTTTGTCATTTCAATGGCCTTGTCCTTTCGTGCTAAGATTTTACCTCCCATTTCACTTCAACGCAAGATCACCTTTTTTTTTATCTTCTCGGGCTTCAAGCTTCTGATAATGGACTACACTTGACACATGCTTCTTCCTTTAATACCTTTTGCACTTTATTTCATTGGTGTTCACAATGGTTTAGGTCCACTAGCTGAATGACTCACATGGGTGGCTTAACACCATGGAAAATGCAGGGTACATTAATTGTGGCTTCACACCTCATCCTAAAACGATGACTTCGTACATCGATCAATCTGCATAAAAATTGTTAAATATTCTATAGTTTTTTTTTTTAAAAAAAGGTAATTTAACTACAACATAAGTCTAACATCATTCTTGTCTATTTTACAAGTTATAGCACACAAAGAATAAAGGTTAAATACACCTTTTTTATCTTTCATGCACGTTTTACACATCCATATTTACATTTAGTAACTAAAATAAGTTATTCTCGATTTTTTTATTTACCTTTTTTTTGTACAAACCACGTATCAATCACCAACACTCTTGTCTCGCATCAGCAAGATATATACTCAGGACTTTGAGTTATTAATTATATGCGATGCCAGAATGGGTGGTCTTAAAATGAGATTTGGCTAACAAAAAGTAATGTTTATATATATATATGGTGATGAATATTATAATAATTACTTTAATACCGTACCTCATGTTGCTACTAAAAACATCGATTCAAGGGTTAGCTGCTTTATTCAAGCAAACAAGTTGATTTCAGGAATAAAGGATGGGATGAGGAAATTATATATTTCCATTCCTCACTTATATCTACAAATTATTCTTTTTTTAGTCCAATATACATTATTCGAACTAATTAATTTGACTTTGAGGTGTATATGATCCTGTTTTGACCCATGCGCGGAATGTCAACAAAGGATAAGTCCTTTTGGTTTGTGATACTAACTTATGGCATCAAATTATTATGCTGTTGAATACAAAATACTATTTTTCCTAATCAATTTTGCTTAGTTAAAACAATTCATAAGTTATACATAGAATGTATCCAAGTGTAAAAAAAAAATAAATCAAATTGAAATGTATAATTCTGAACAACTATCTGTTTTATTATTTTATTTTTAGATAAAAATATTACAAACTTTTATTCTCCATTACAAGGAAGTTAGAACAGAACAACTTGTATAAATATATATGCCCTGAAAACCAGCAATCAAACGCGGCACTGATCACGGTTCAGTCAATGCGACTATAGAATTAATTAGAACTTAGAATAGAAGTGTCATCGTAGTAAGAGCAAATGTAGTGAACCCTCTGAATTTAATGTTAAAAATATGCAGCCCTAAAACTCCGAACGAAGAATAACAATTATCATGTCATGTAACTTTAGTGATATATTTTTAATTCTAGTAGCTAACTTTTTTTTTTAAAAAAAAGTTCCTAAATTGAAATTATGTTGTTAGTATTATTTTGTTTAACTATAACTAGTTAATTAGCTCGAAATGAGATCCTCCACTTTCCCAGAGCAGTCTAAGTTTGAGTGGATAAGGCCATAACAATCATGATTATATGCTCTTTATTTTTGTTTACAAAAGCATATGTGAATATTAAATGCTCCAAATATATTAGAACATCATTTCAGTGTTGAGAAATGCAAAATTAATTATCCCCTATACTATAACACCAAGGACAGAAAATATACACCATGAGCTCAGTTTCCCTACCTTACAAAATTATCATTCATAATCATAACAGAACTATCTATCTGGGACCATCAAAGAAACGAAACCAGCTAAAAGTGCAACATACATATCTATCTATCAGTTGGTCACATAACAGAACAACCATTAGCATTTTCATCACTGAAGATCTCGAAGGAAACCAACGGTGTTGATTGCAACTGATAAGGGTCATGATCAAGTCCTGCATACATGTAGGGTGATGGTGGAACATAGTAACAAGGACCACCCATAGCCATAGGACATAATCTGTTGTATGTTGCAAGATACACCATAGGAGAAGGATAATACGTTTCTGGGTTGTACGGGCATGATTGCTGACGTGTAGGGCTCAGATTCAACTGCCCCACAACCTGGGATCCAGTGTGTGCAGGTGCACTGTTCGATCCTGAACCTGAACTCAACCCATTGCTCCCACTACCACCAACACTCTCACTCTCATCTCTCTTTTTCTTTTTCTTACCAGAGCCGGCAGAATCACCTCCTTCACTTTCACCACCTTTGTTGTCCTTCTCCGGTTCCTTACCACCTGCCGGAGATTTTTCCGGCGAGTTGGTAATGGTCCCATTTTTTGAGTTATTGCTACTTTTGCTCTCACCATTGCACTTGGCAGCACTTTCAATTCCCCTGTTTTTGCCAGAGCTGGGTTTAGATTCTGCATTTGCAGCAGAACGGTTCTTCTCGCTTTCTGGGTCTTTTTGTTCGTTATTCTTCTTCTTCTTTGCTTTACCGGAGGTACCCTTCACGGTGAGATTCTCCGGCCAAACCTCGGCATGTTTTCCAGCTTTGAGCAGTTTCCTTATCAGTGTCTCAATACCAACACTTCCAGTGACTGTTACTTTCTGCTGTTGTGGATCGATTGTGGTAGTAAAAACCCCTGCAAATGTTATGAAACACCTTAAATTCTCTGTCACAAGAAGAACCCAAAAACAGTGAAAAACATAGCACCAACACAGTGCTACTACTGGTAAAGGAAAATGACAGTGGTTTTGGGTTAGCATATAAAAATTTGAGCTTTGTAATCTAATCATGCATGGGAAGTTAAAAAAAAAAAACAGAGAGAAAGAAAGCCCTGTAGAAACAGGGTACGTAGAAATAGTTGAACAGTTGAAATTTGAAGTGAGTTTCTAGTTCTAGTATACACAGAGCACAGAAGAAAAAGAAGGATTTTTTTTTTTTCTGTTTGAGCTTAGAAGTACCATCAATGCTCTGTAGAACTTTCTTTACTTTCCTCCTGCAACCTTCACAGTGGATAGAAACTTTCAAGAACCATGTCTGAGAAACATGGGAGAAACAAACTTTAGTATAGATAAGGGAAAAACAAAAAAAAAATAGTTTTTTTTGGGTCTGGTTGTTGGGTTGAAGCAATTAAGGTTGGTTGGGTAGATAGTTACCTGATACTTCAATGTTTCTGAGGGAAAATAAGGAGACTTTGCATCCATTAGAGAGAGGGAAGTAAGTAGCAATGCCTGTGAAAGGTGAAAGTGTGTGAAGGAATTGGAAACTTGAAATGAGAGGAGAAAGTGGGGGCTTAAAAGAAGAAGGAGAAGAAGAAGAAGAAGAGAAAAATGCCAAGAATGTACCTTGTGGTGTGTACTCCGTTGGGGAGCAAAGGAAGGATGAATGGCTATCAAAGTATAATGTGACAATGACAGAACCAACACACTACTGCTCCTACTTTCCTCTGCCGTCGGACATCATTCTACTCTCACATTTTTTCACTTTTCAATTCTGTAATGTCCAATTTTCTTTGTTTAAAGACCACCATGCTAGGGAAAATAGAAATAGATAGGACCCTTGCTTTTTTCTTAAAAAAAATTGTTTTTGTTTATTCAAGGAACTAATAGATTATATAATTATATCATGCATTTCTTTATATATCCTATTTTAATTTTTTTTGTCCCTTGTAGATGTACTAAGCTTTTGTTTCTTATAAGAAGCAAATTATTATTCTTCTTGGTAAATTGCAACTTTTATTAAATTCCTTGAAACACATGTCATATTTACCATGGAGAACAGTGACTTATACAGGTTCTAGGTGAAGACCCTTCTTAGGTGATGAGAAAGCACGAAAAAAGTTACTTGCATGAACAAAGGCAAGGTAACAAAATTTTTGGGCTTTGA
This sequence comes from Sesbania bispinosa, assembly GCA_026901365.1. Lineage (NCBI taxonomy): Eukaryota > Viridiplantae > Streptophyta > Magnoliopsida > Fabales > Fabaceae > Sesbania > Sesbania bispinosa. The sequence continues at coordinate 907,379 of QLOH01000394.1, forward strand.
ATGATTGAGTTTGACCACTAATCCTCCTTAATTACTATCCAATTTGCTTTTATGTTTTGAGTAGTAGGCATGATTTTTTATTTGATTATGAAATCAAATTTGAAAATACCCTTTTGTTTGGTTTTCTTTTCTCTAGGACTAGGAGCTTAGGACTAAATAGAAGCAAGAAATGATATATAGGACAAGGTAAAAGCGCCAAAGGTGTGGGGAAAGACGAAGTGGAGAATATATGCCCTAACCTACATCGCCGTTCAGCAGAACAAAAAGGGTCTCTTCAATGCTTCTAATTTGGACAAAAATCACTTCATTTTACCCTCTTTAGTCTCCAGTAAAGAAAGGAAAGGAAAGGACTAGTCTACCATGATCTAATGGATTTTTATTTACAAAGGGAAGTGACTGCAGCAAAATCTAGGGTGTAATATCCAATCTGAACTTGATTTCTGCGCACAAGTTCAACCTAGACCCTTAAATGTTGTTTAAAGCGTTCTTCTATATATCTCCAGGCAGGTTTGTATGTTAACATCAAAAGCTTCCCATCAAGTGGTAACAGTTAAGACCCTGCCAAATTGGTAATATTGAGGAGAAATGTTGCATTTTTACCAAATCAGGAATATTACTACACTACATTAGAAAAATTGAAGTACAATTAACGTGCTGTTTGAAAGAACTTATTTGAGCTTATCTTATGATATAAACACTTATATACCTGTTTGGGTAAACTTCTAATAAGAGCTTATGACATGCTCATAAGTTGTTTTCAGTTTATTTTAGTAAGCTTATGAAAATAGCTTATAGAAGAGCTTAGGGACAATTTAAGTACACTGCACACTTTTTAATTTTTATCAATTTTTTTAAGAGCTTATTCATTAAGTGCTTATTAAATAAGAGCTTATGTTATAAGCACTTAAATAAGCTGTATTTTCAAATGGGGCCTGTTCAAAAATTTGTCAATAATTATCTTGTTTTTTCTTTCTCAAAGAAATCCTTGTGCCTTTATTGTCCATGCAATTTTTTTGCGCTATTTACGTATAAAATAAATTTTGATCAAAACTATTTAAATAATATTAATTCTATTAGAATCAGATTTTATATAAAATTATTATTTAAATAAAAATAATCTTTCTCCAAACTTATTATTCATTAACAATAATTTAAATTTAAATACATTAATGACTTTGTAAATGTTTGAACGATAAATTTAATTTTTCTTGAAAAATTTTCTATTATTGAGGTTATGATTGCAGGATTTTTATGGGTCTGAAGCAATGAAACATAATTCTAAAATAGGTGAGGTACAGGTAGGAGTAGGAGGACTACGAGTGAGGGCAGAGGTTTTACCATGGTGAAAATTAGAAAGCAGCATTTCATTTCCACCCACGTTAATCGATTTCGAACCTTTTTCAAATTGGATGGAAAGCGTGTTATGATTGAGGGAGCTTTTAACATGGATCTTAGGATGGTACCATGGTTGGTATTGGTAGGTAGGTAAACTAAATAAAACTGGTCATCAAGAGCTAGCTAACGCAAAAGCAAACCCATAACATTTCAGTTCTTGTGTTGAAAAATGAAGTCTACTCACTCAACCCACTGACATGCCAAGCCAAACTTACATTCATTAATGAACAAACTAGTAACTCTGCTCACATGACTCATGACTCACTTCTGGCTCAACGAGTCCACTTGTTAAATGAATTTGTAGTATCATATTAATGACCTCTGGAGCTACCCCTATACAAACGTCACTCACAAGCATCAACATTAATTCCAAATTTAATGTTAACTTTTAATTTGAAATACAGTATTAGAGCTTGTTAATTTGGACAACTTGAAAGTTGTGGTCTTTAAAATTATGACATTTGGTGTGTTTAACAATATTTGATTTAGAGCTTGTTAGTTTTAAATTCTGCACGATCCAAAATCAATTTTCCACAGTTGATTTTAAATCATTTTTATTGAACATGTTTGATAAATTATACATCAATTAATCGTTTTCAACCATTAATTTTTAAAATCAATTTTACTAAATTATAAACCAAACGGGTACATAGTGTTAACAACATGATATTTGTTTTCCAACAATAGTTGTATTGGTAGGTATAAAATTGAGTTTTATCACTTCTTAATGTCAAATAAAATACACATTTTCATTTTCAAATCTTTCATTCTAAAATAAATCTTCAAGAGTAAAACTGATTTTAATAGAATAAAAAAATATAGATGCTTTATTAATAACATTAATTTAGAGTTTAGGGTTAAGTATTTTTTTCAAATCACAATTATATTTATATTTTAAAATATTTTATTTTTCTAGGATAACTCTAGCACGCCATAGGATTTTCTAAACCAAAAAAGGCATTAAAAAAATACCATTTTGCCAAAATTATGAAAATAAAATCATTTTACCTCTTTGAGGTAGTTTCTGCCGCACTAGAAAGGGGATAAACATGGAGAATGTGAGAGGTTCTAAGTGAGTTAATATCTGTTGGAGGCGCAACCTCACTCAAGTCATCTTTATTGGTATTGTTTAGATGGATCTTAAATCCTAAGTATCAAGTCTTATAAATATTCACTGGAGCAGTTTTTTTGTGTTTATTTAAGTTTTGATGCTTAAATAAGCACTACTTCTTGGGAAGAAAAAAGTTCACGGTTTTGAACCATCGCTATATGTTTAAGATTAAAAAAACATTGCAATATTGTTGTTGAAAAGTATGTGTGGTCACTTGTGGGAACCATTTTTTTTGAATTTTTAGAAGTGTTGAGATGGAGAGAATATGTTCAAAATTAAAAAGAAAAAGGTAAAAATGGATGATATGTACGGGTTGAAATCCACTTAAGATTTGTGGATGGTGAAAAAATGAGGTGTTGAGATGGAAATAGCCTTAACACCTTAGTATGATAATTATAAGGCAAGACTCTAGTCCCTAACTTTGTTAGCTCCTTGAGAAAAGGACAATATCACTTAACTCTTCAGGAAAAAGGCGAGGCACTAAAGATAGAACCCTAGGCGCTTAAGCAAGTGAATTTTAATACTTGTTGAGTCCACATGATATACTCATAAATCTTTGATAATTTAATTTCTTGGCCTCTCTCTCCTTCTCATGAGAATTAAGGAAAATTAGTAGCCAAAGTTACCTCACTTAACGAGGTGGAAATTGTAGAACCATATGGAAAATATAAAAACGAGTTTGAATTGTGTTTTCTAGCTATCTTTTTGAAAATTCAAGCAAGGTAGAAAATGGTTTCATAAAAAGTTTCAGACTTTCCTTTGAAGAGTTAAGTGTAAATTGTGTTTGAAGATTTCAGACGTATGATAGAAAATAATATTTGCAAAGGTTTTGCGCACAACACTTTTTAAATGAACACATTAACCCTAGGTTAGAATAATTAAAAAAACAACTTAAACTTAAACTTAAAAGAGCAAGAGTGATTATGAAGATTATTCCAATGATTTATATTCAACCGCATAGAGTTATGTCTAATCCTTAACAAAATTAGGATTTTAACCAATATATCAAAATATATACAAGTATTTTTTTACCAACCTCTTCAAGCTTATTTACACCATATATTCTTTTATTACCACATTATTCATTATACATTGATATGTGGATGATTAGTCAATGTGTAATTTTTTTATGGAAATAAACTTGTGGATTAGTGTGCAGAGTTATTCAACTCAAAAGTATACAATCAATTGCTATCAACATATATTTGATAAGATGAAAAGAGCACAAATGTTAGCATTTTTAATTAATTTAGTGTTCCATCTTTTTCTTAAGAAGTTAAGTAAGTAAGCTCCTTGTTATTTTATTCTTTACCTAAAGAGCTAAATCACTCATAATCATGTGCTATAGTTTTTTATTACACAACACACTAAGTAAGATAATGCTTCCAAAGGCTAGATAGGACCTCCAAAGGAAGCTAGATAGCTAATTCACTTAACTCCTCTCACTTCCCTATGTCTCAACACTTTAAGAGTGAATTTGGATTATCTTTAGCTGTGTATCTCTTTGTAGCAAGTATAGCTACTTAATAGCTACGGAAATATTAAATAGTTAACTTGGGTAGCTGTTTCCTAGCTATTCCCTAGCTAAAACTGTTGGGAGACAGCATCATGAAGAGGATCCTCACACCTTCGAGGGTGTGGGGGAAATTACCCAAAAGAGGTAAAATATTTTTTTTAGATTTTTTGGTAAATATTTTTTTCTAATACTTTTTTTGGTCAAAAAGCCTGCAAAAGTAGTTTACCTTCAGCTTGGACAGAAATGTGAAGGAAATAGCAAGATATACTTACAGGCCTTGTTAGCTCTGTTTCATGGCCAGTTGAACAAATTCCTAAAGAAACGGCCATCATCATCATGATCATCACGTGAAAACTATTCTTGTTATTAATCTGCTACAATAACGTGCGAACGTAACCCTAACAATTTAATAAATTTTCCAGTTTCAACATTATACCAACACCATAAGATCGATGGCAATACCTAAGGAATTGAATGCAGATCTGTTACAAATTTCTTCTTCCAAAATCCATGTGATTCTTCTGCTCTATCAATCTATCATTGCAGTATCACCATCTACCAATTAAACAGCATCTATAAAGTTACGATAACATGCTTGGAATTTCGTTAGGAAAGTCCCAAAAGATGGTTTAACCTTCAATCCATGATTTTATGATAATAAACAAAAATCCAAACACATCTAAAATACCATGGCACAACGTCAAGAACCGGAGTATCATTAGGCAACAATTCCAGGATAAGTCTTATTCCAATTTTTCCAAAGAAAAAATTAGTAAATCAAGTGTTTCTAGCTGCTCTAGAGAAACAAAAGTAAATTGATACAAAATTGAAAGCAGGGAAGGAGGAAGGACCATATAATGGACCACAAAAGGTCTGCACCTCAAGTGTGCAGAGAAGAGAAGGCGCAATAAAGAAAAGATATTAAAATCTACTACAATAAAGCTATTAAATATTAATCAATTAAAATCGATTTCTTTGCCTATACTCTACCGGAAATATTAAATTCTCTGCCCCTAGACGAAAAAAACTTAGTAGGAGGCTGAATACGTAAAATAACCCTACAAAACTTGCTTTCTTCATGACATGATGGATTCGTTTTGGGCCAAAATCTTTAAACAGAATCAGAAGGTGTTGATCTTGAGTGAAAATGCCCACAACAGGAGCACTAAATCAAGTTTGTGAAGTGCATCGACCAAAAAAAAAAAAGGTTTGTGAAGTGCAACCCAAGATAAAAGGACATGAGATGAAAGCTAATTTACGTGATTTTCTTGCTCCCTGAACATGAAATGCAACCTTGCCACTTTGCATAGAATAGTTAATAGACTCAGTTGAATAGAAGAAAGAGTTATACATAAACAATCAACAAGTATGTCAAGATAAATTACCTAGTCCCAACTTCCAAAGCTGAAGAACGTTCAACGTCTAAAACACAACAGAGATAAATAATTCAATTCCTGAGAATTACCACCACACAATATATCATGTATAATTAAATATAGAATCAGAATTAAAGCTTCGTGAATCATTGATTTCAAGTCGATCCAGATAAGCTAATTTGACAAGAGTGCAGAAATGCCTAGATGAGGAGTGAGGCATATTATTAGTCTAATATTTCCCCTGTTCTGAATTTCAAACACAGAACTAAATGCTGGTGACATAAACCTGGGGGTTGGTTCAGCAGAGGGGGCTGATCCAAGCTTAACCAAGGTCGGGGTTCAAATCCCGCCTTGGGCATGCAGCTCCTTTAAAATCCAGGGCCAGCTGTCCCACCTACAAATCAGTGAGGGGATTAGTCACTGCTGTCGGCGGTGGATACCCTGGTCAAGTACCAAAAAAAAAATGCTGGTGACATAAATAATTTCTAGGTACGCAGTCACAATTTGGTGGTTTGGTGCATCTCTGGCATTCTTCTGAGAAGAAACACGTGATGTTGAAGTGGAAAATTGAACCTAGAATATCAATTGAGCAATCAACATATTAATGCACCAAGACCATAACATATAAATACAATATATATAGATTAGAACTACAAATTAAACTTCTACAAAGTGGCTAATATGTGAAGAGAATCATCATAATTCATAAACTGTCATAACTAATAAATAAAGGAGTGAACATTAATTTTGGTTGAAGTTTATAAGAACCTGCAGTTATTTCTGGTTTGTCCCAGAAAACACTAGTGGAATGGAAGGGGTCTACTTAGGTAGTTGCCCTTTTTGCCACCGAGAGTCCTGAGAAGTAACAAAAAGATACAAATGCTGCTATTTCTTTCTTAATTTTGAACCTAAAGAATAAACTAAACTAAAGCAACAAAAATATACAGCTACAAAACCAAATCAAGATCCTGAAGCCTTGATTGAATCTTGTTCAATGTACCATCAATTGCTAAATCAAATGCATCCTTCTTCATTCTGAGACCAGGTGAACTGTTATGCTTCCTGTACACAACCCTGGGAATCATCTCCAAAACTTTCTCCCTCATTCTCCTAACTCTAGCTCTAGGTATCCGTTGCAACACATCCAAAATCCTCAATCCCCTGAACACCACCTCCTCTTTTGGTATAAAAACCGAGAAAGCCTCAAACTCCTTCTCAGGAAAATGCCACGAATACTGAGATTTAGCAGATAAGTCCTCAAAGAAAACAGGTATACAACCAGCAAGGATCCCATCAAAAGTTGACCTACGAGTGGGAGTGTCCCCTGGAGGCTGCAAGCAGAAACTCGCCTGCAACATTGGCCTCATGAACCTAATAGGATCATGCTCACAAACACCATTGGAACAATCAACAGCCTCACACAACTTATCATAACCAGACGAATTCACAGTGCTGTTATTATCACACTCACTCCTTATACTCCGCCGGATATTGGGCGTGGCGGAGTAACCTCCACCGCCGGCGAACAGAGCCAGAGCAGAGCGTTTAGAGCGGCGAACGCGCTGGATCCACGAATCCAGAAGTGCGAGATTGGGAGGGTGAAACGACGTCGGATAAGGAACGGCATGTTCCTGCCAGGGAAACGCACGAGCCTCGAGGGTCAAAGCGGTTACGTTGAAGAAATGAGGCAATTCGAGAAACGAAGTGCCCCAAAGTGGAGGATCGTTATCCAAGGGCTGAGAGAAATCCCAGGCAGGGCGAGCCATGACTAAGAAGTGGTCATGACCCATGTGACGGTTCCAGATGGAAGGGTTATCATCTTGAAGGAAATGGAAGAGTTGAAGACCGTGTTCGGCACTGGAATTGTATTCATGACCGTAGAGGTAGCGTAAGGCGTCGAAGCCTGCGTAGTAAGGGAGGTAGATGGCGTCTGCAGTGGCTGGATCTTCGGTGAGGCATGGGTACTCGAGCATTCGGCGATGGAATATGAGTTCGAGCATGGATGGGTCGGTGCGGTACCAACTGTGGGAACGGTTATGGGTCTTCTGTCCGAGCCCGTGGTTCGCTAAGTAAGGGCATAGGTCATCGAAAATCTCGTATTCAGAACAATTGGCTAGCAGATCCAGGTTGAACTTTGATGGGAGCTTCCTTATGTGGATCCATCGCTTCTCGCACCCCTTTTCTGCACCTCCTTCCAAATTTTCAGTTACTTCGCAAACGCATGGATTCAACAGCAAGAGGAATGAGAAAAGGATGTATGGCCACCACGATGCCATGGGATGGAAAATTTCTTAGGTAGAGATGAGGAAAGGATGCGATGATGACATGGGAAATGGTGTTTGAAGTGCCTTTCTTTTATGGCATTTGATTCACTCACCGTCAGAATGGGTGTTTGATTCTCTTTGCCGTCCTTTTTGTTTTTATTTTCTTACATAGAATGCGGTGAAAAACTGTAACGCAAATGGGAAATGGGAATAAGGATGAAAGAGCGAATATATTTTTGTTTTTGGACTAACATATGGAGTACACTTAAAATATTAATTAATTCTAGTAAAAATATGGAAATATTGCAATTACTAGTAAAAATTTCGTATTTGTTAATTAATTCTATTAAATCGTAATAATTAATATCCTTAACGTGCTTGTCAACGTGAACTTTTTTAATAACTGATCTACGTGTTTGAGTTTGACTTTGACCAGGCAGGATTATCGGTGAAATGAACAATGGGAATGGGAGTGCCTCCTAATACGGCGTCGTACGAATGCAACGTTGTTTTTGAGTGATATGGAAACATGAACATTGGATCACCAACCCTCGCCATTTTTCACGAGCTTAGTAGTAATAATAAATAAATATAAGCGACGAAGGAATAACCATAAGGAGAATGATACATTAACAAAACATATCACACACTCACTAAGAAGAAAATCCTAAAATGAATTGAAGTAATAATAAATAATTGAAGTGCAATTTCCTAAGGGTTAAGATAGCACTCAAGAAAAAACGGAGATATGTATCTTAAAGCATACATATAACTAAGCAATAATATAAGCTTAAATAAAGGAGGAGAGGAACAAAACCAATAAACGAAAGCAGGGAAAAGGTAGTAAAGCAGACACCAAACCAAGCCCTCCCACAGTTCCCGCCTACTTTTACTTTAATATAATGTAATCATGCATTTTTATTAAACTTTAATAATCACAACTCACAAGTCGCTGTTCACTCAGATACTATAATCAGATTAGATCATTACAACTAGATCCGTTGATTTAACAAATAAAAAAAATATTGTCGCGTAATACAATTTATATTTATATTTATAATTGATTAACACATACCGCCGAAAGAAAATAAAATCCCTGTGGTAGAGTAGTGATGTTAAATGTCTATTATTATTGATAGATCTCTTTTCAAACACAGTCAAAGCCAGTCAATCATTTCAGCTCAAAATTACTACTAAAGTCTAAAGAGAAGGGACATCACTCAATTCTTAAAGATAATTATTTAATATATTTTCAGACGAGAAAACGCCGTTGTGTTCTCCAATCAATAAATTAGGAAAAAAGGGAAAATTATTTCTTTCTTCTTAGCGAAGAAAAATAAAAAACCAAACAGGGCCTTGAAAATGCTAACGTAGTGAGTGAGTAGATACAGAGAGCGCTCTCTATCTCTATCTTTCACATTCAGAGCCTGTGAGAGTGAGTTGAGTTGCAGAGAAATGAGTCAGGAATCGTTTATATATAGCTTTGTGGCTCGGGGGACGATGGTGTTAGGTGAGTACACAGAGTTCACCGGTAACTTCCCAGCGATTGCAGCTCAGTGTCTCCAGAAACTACCTTCCTCTAACAACAAGTTCACCTACAATTGTGACCACCACACCTTCAATTTTCTAGTCGAAGATGGTTACGGTATTTTCACTCTTCTCCGATCTCTAACTTTCTCTCTTTTCTGCACATACAACCTGAATTCCTAGTTTAAAGTACTGGATCTAGTTATTAAACGGATATGACACCAAAGATTTCAATTTTGGGGGTGTTTTATTTCCCTTTTCAATTAAGTTTCCATGCTGGGTTTTCTTTACTTTTCTAGGTTCCTTCCCAAATTTTGTTAATTTTTCATTTTAAACAAACGAATGGAGTGAAACGGAATTTGGTTTCTCCATGTTCAAGTAACTTTATTGATGAAAACAAAAACAAGCCTTTATTCTAGGACATGTTTGTAGACTCTGTTGTAGTCTGTACCATTAGAAGGTGTCACTCTGCAGGAGAAGCGTTTGCTTATGGTGACATTCAATTTTTGTTTTTTAATTCACACCTCATTTCAATTTAAACCTGTCCCCTCTACCATCAGTAATCAGGGATCTTGGTAGGACACTTAACAGTTTTGTCCAGCATTTAGATATTCATGCAACAAACAGTCTTCAAACAAGAAGCCTGTGAAGTTGCAAATGTTTCTTTGGGTTGGACTTAGGGTCAGTTTGGTTTACAGTTGTGCAGAATTGATTTTAATCGATTTATAGAATTAATGGCAGAAGATGAATGATACATGATTTAAGAAACACATTAAACGAAAGTGATTTAAAATCAATTCCACTAGAATTGATTCCCACTGGTCATAACAGGGAACCAAACAGACACTTAAGCTGCCATAGAAACGCATGGTCAATTGGGTCTGAACTAAAAAACCACAACTATCCCTTCCAAATGCTGGTGTCTAACTCTTTGTTAGTTTACTTAAGACTTGAGATGAGAGTGCAACCTATTGATATATATGTTCTATTTCCCTTGCTTTTCAGCCTGAACTGTCTAGTGTCTACTTCTAACATTTACTGAAACATTGAGTTGCAATCAATTGAGAATCTTATAATTTTTAATGCTTTACATCTGTGCTTACTTTAAATTGCAGCTTACTGTGTTGTTGCCAAGGAATCTGTTAGCAAGCAGATCTCTATTGCTTTCCTAGAACGTGTCAAAGCAGATTTTAAGAAAAGATATGGTGGTGGAAAAGCTGATACAGCTGTTGCCAAAAGTCTCAACAAGGAGTTTGGGTATACTCATTTCTTTCCTAGCCCTTCATGATGTTTACTCACTATTCAGCGTATGGATAGGAAAACTTACATAAAAAGGGTAAATAACATGGGATCACATTTACAGGCCAGTTATGAAAGAGCACATGAAGTATATCATCGACCATGCTGAAGAGATTGAAAAGCTAATAAAAGTGAAGGCTCAAGTTTCAGAAGTTAAAAGTATTATGTTAGAGAACATTGATAAGGTATGTTAATGTTTTGGAGTAAGACATGGAATTTTTTTTTCTGATATTCAGCCATTTCCCTGTGCATTTGTCTTTTGCATCCTGGTGTAACCTATAATTCATTGTTAATTATATGTCGTTATTGAAATAAAGGATTGGGAGAGGGTGAAAAATATGGTGTAAGGAGGATTGCTATGTTAGTCATCTGACTGCTTTATTGCAATTTTTGGGGAGTGGTTAGGAAAAAATCACTGTGTTTCTGTCTGCCTACTCATACTTTTATCAGGAAATTTCTAGAGTTGAAATTTTAAAACACAATGTAAATACTTGAGTAAACCCTCACATTAGTCCCTGACTTTTTCCTGATCGTTCAGTTTAGTCCCTGACTTATTTTAATTAACACGTTAGTCCCTGACTTTTATCACCGTCGGTCAGTTTAGTCCTTAACCCCAAACACCGTTAACAGATAGGTGATGTGTCACGTTAAGTGACAAATAGGATGTCAGGTGGGCTCAAAACGGTGTCGTTTTAGGGTGAGTAAACCCTCACTTTAGTCCCTGACTTTTTCCTGATCGTTCAGTTTAGTCCCTGACTTATTTTAATTAACACGTTAGTCCCTGACTTTTATCACAGTCGGTCAGTTTAGTCCCTGACTTATTTTAATTAACATGTTAGTCCTTGAATTTTATCACCGTTGGTCAGTTTAGTCATCAACCCCAAACGTTGCTCTTTTCGCTGAGATCTGTTTGGTTTTGAAGTTTCTTCTGTTTTCTGGTTTCTGGGTCGTGCTTGGTTTTTGAAGTTGTTGCCTAATTTGGTGGCGAAGAAGAAAAAGGGAAAAGAAAGACAGATCGTGGAGCGGGTTACTTGCTTTGGTGCTGAAAACTTTGGTTGTATCATGAAGTGTTGGGTTGATTATTGGAACTTGGGGTGGTGGGGGTTGAGGAGGATTGGAAACGAATGAAGAGTAGAAGTAAAAGAATTGTCTTTTGTAGTGAAACTGGTTTTGGTTGACGATTGAAAAGGTGGGAATCTTTGGGGTGTCTCTTAGGCATTTATCGTTGATGGTTGAGGCAATTAAGTATCTGGGTGTTTGAGTTTTGCTTAGATGTAAATGGTTTTTGGTTGGTGAAGAGGGATAAAGGTAAGAAGAATGATATTATGGAGTAGTAAGGAAGAGACGTAAGGGATTATATTTCGGTCTTGGGTTCATCTTGTGGGGATTTTGTTGCTACTCAATTTGTGTACTTAAAAGAGTGTGTTTAAATCATTGATTTTGGGCTCGGTTTCAAGGTTTGAAATTGCTGAAACTTTGTTGAAATGAAACTCTCTTCAGCTGGTTTTAGTCCTCCACCCCAGGAAGATATGTCTACTCTTGTTTGCATATTCTCCTTCCACTCTATCTCTCCTCTATTCTCCACTTTTTTGGGTAATAATTTTCTCCAGTTTTTTTTTGGGGGGGAGATAGTTATCACCACACCCTTAGTCCTAAAGGATCAGAATGCTATTCTCTTTTTAGAGTGGTGATACTTGTACATTCTTCAATTCTTTAATGTGGGGATGTGGAAATATTACTTGTTGAGGCTACTCTTTCTCTACTTTTAGCCTTAGCTCAGAGATTAGAGAAGTAATTTGGCTTAATAGCTGAGCACCTGCCTCTTTGGGGGGGTTCCTTTGTTATTTTAAGATCCTGGCTTAATAAACAGGATGACCATTACAAAGCTACTACGGAAGAAGAATAAGAAGAAGAGAGGAAGACAGGAGAAGAGGAGAAAAAGACATGAGATGAAGAAAGCGTCAAAAGCGAAAATGAGGGAAAATTAGGGTTCAACAAATTCCCCTTTAAATTTTCTAACAGATTCAATTACTTTTTTGTTTTTAATTCGTCTAAATCCTAAAACGACACCGTTTTGAGCCCACCTGGCATCCTACTTGTCCCTTAACGTGACACGTCACCTGTCTGTGAACAATGTTTGGGGTTGAGGACTAAACTGACCGATGATGATAAAAGTCAGGGACTAACGTGTTAATTAAATAAGTCAGGGACTAAACTGAACGATCAGGAAAAAGTCAGGGACTAAAGTGAGGGTTCACTCACCCTAAAACGACACCGTTTTGAGCTCACCTGGCATCCTACTTGTCACTTAACGTGACACGTCACCTGTCTGTTAACGGTGTTTGGGGTTGAGGACTAAACTGACCGACGATGATAAAAGTCAGGGACTAACGTGTTAATTAAAATAAGTCAGGGACTAAACTGAACGATCAGAAAAAAGTCAGGGACTAATGTGAGGGTTTACTCGTAAATACTTGGACATGTAATCATTCTATACTTGCCCCTTTCCCTCCCTAACACCATTCTTGGTGATGACTTGTAATCACAGTTTGACAATACTTAATTTACATTTACACTTTAAATTTTCAGTTACTAAATTATAACCTGTTAACTTCTATGTCACTGCAAACATTTTCCCTTGCATTATCCTGTTTGTATGTATTCCTATCACTCTGCTGAGTTGCCTTAGCTAGATGCATTAATTCATTTAATTGCAATGTTAAGACAAGACAGATGGTAATTTGTTATCTTTGTTTTCACCATACGTTTTTTTTTTCAGGCTATTGATAGAGGAGAAAATTTAACTATTCTTGCGGACAAGACAGAGACATTGCACTCACAGGTAAGTTGACTAAGGTTTGAAAACCATCGTTTGAAATCTTATGTTTTCTAGGGCTAAAAGGATCTCCAAATTTTCAGGCTCAGGAGTTCAGAAAGAAAGGAACACAAATTCGTCGGAAGATGTGGTATCAGAACATGAAAATTAAATTAGTTGTTCTTGGAATTTTGTTGTTTTTGGTCCTGGTTATCTGGCTTTCTGTTTGTCATGGATTCAACTGCACAAATTAGCTAAGAGTGAAAGTTTACTTACGGATAGGTATTTAAATGATGTTTAAAAGCAATTTAGCAAGAATTTACTTAGAAGGGGGGGTTTGGCAACTGGAAAGAAGTTTCCTACCTTCTGTGTTGGTTGATAGTGATATACGATATATTCTTGGAAATTCTTCAAGAGAGGAGAGGGGTATGTCATGTGTCTGTATCTGTGATGGACTGTTTGGTCTTGTCAAACAATACAGTTGTAATTTGCTTCTCTTTTCTTCTTTATTTCTAAATATAGAGAAAAATGTTATTAACTTAGTCTCTCCTGTTTAAACAATTGTCTTGATTTTGTTTTTCTCCACCAGAAAAAGTGGAATGTATTTTTAGAGCACGTAAGGAAATTCTGGCTAATGTGTCAAGTAAGAAAGTGGAGGAATTATGATTAGCTAATCAAGTCCATAACTCATATTCACCAAAAAAAAAAGCCCATAACTCATAATTTTCTCATTAATGGTTGAGATCCCCCCCCCCCCCCCAAAAGAAAAAAAAAACAATGAAGTCAATATGTTGTTACTATGCATTAGGCTGGTGATGGTGAAAATATGATAATACACTTCCTTAAATCCATGAACTCAGATACTCTTTGCACAAATCCACCCTTATATATAGTTCAAAATTTTTCACTCTTAAATGTGAGACATTCTCAAATTAATTGAGATCTCACATTCATCCATGTGACTTATTAAAAAGCTCTGATGTGACTGTTTTTTAGTTTTAATGCTCATTTTTAAACATTTTTATTTTTATTTTAATCCTTAGTTTTAGGTAATGGTAGAGTTTATTCATTTATTCATTTTAAGATTTCAATCATTTTCCAATTTAACTAATCTTATTATTAAAGAACTTCAATTTTTTATGTTTCATTCTGTAGTCAAGTTTAAATTATTGATGTTATAAGCATATTATTGTTTTCAAATTCAAATAAAATTCTATTCACTATTAATTCAAATTAATTATCTAGATAATATTATACATTTAATAATACACGTATTTAATTATAGTTTTTAAAATAAAAATATATAAGGATATTTTGAAATGCATGAAAAATTAAGCTATTTATTTATGCACTCCTATAAAGCATCTTGCAGGCGCCAAATGTACTCATGTCGGCTACTCGAAATATGTCCTTATGAGTATTTTTGTGAATTTAGAGAGGAAAAGAAGGAAAAGATTAAAAGGAAAATGGAGGATGAGTAGAAAATGGGAAGATTTTATAAGATATATTTGAGGAAATCAAACTCACAACACACAAAGGGGGTAATGACTTCCATTAAATCCTCTCATTCCCTCTAAAAATCAACTCACAAACATACCCTAATTAATTATGAAACTATTATATGGTATTAACTCTTTCTCTTTCCCTCTCTTTTACTACAAATTTGCTACTAAATAAAGTAATGCACCCTATAATCAACCTATTTTTTAGTGTTATTAGATTCTTACATTTGCCCGTGTTTTCTTATTCGTCTATTATGGTGCTACTTAGATTATTTTATTTTTACACTTTTACACATTGATTGTTTTTTTTATTATATGTGTTTGATTTTCATTAAAATCATGTTATAAATATGAAATTATACCAGGGTCGCAATCCTGTACCCTCTCTTAAGAGAGAGTTTTAGTACCTTCTTGTTTATTTTTTATTTATTGAAGGCATAAAGGCTAAAGCTACATATGAATAAGTCGTGTACTCCATGTTAAATCATTTCGAAGACATAAAATGGATTTTGAATGAGAAACACGTGTATTGCAAATGATAATGTGAAAAAATGAGGGAACACAATAAAAAATGCAGGATAATAGTTATAGGGGGTCAAAAAGTCTTTTAAAAAATTAAAAATACAAATTCTAATAGTTAAAACATGTCCACAACTGTAAAAATACTAAGATCATTTAAGAAAGTTAAGAAAAATTAATTGAATAGTTAAAGAAGGTACCAAAACTCTCTCTCGCTAGAGGGTACCTTAGAATTTCTCATTATACCAATATTATTTTAATAACATTAGCCCGAATCCACATTTATAATACGTTTTTCATAGAAATTAAACACAATATAAAAAAAATACATAGCTTACCAAGGTGAAGCAACAATAAGATAACAACATTGTTAGGCTTGACTATCTTTCAAGAAATGCTCTTTGAAAGACCTCTAGGCTACAAAATTGAACAGTTCAATATAATTGAACTCGTTCATACCTTAATAATTCACAATAATTCCTTGAGCCTCGTTAACCAAAAAAATATCTTATGTATCAAATCATGCTCTCTTTTTTTTTTTACGAAAGTATCAAATCATGCTCAACACAAGGAAATAGCAAATAAAATAAGTTAGACCCCTACCTTAGGGTGTTTGATTTCTCACTTAAAATTTAAAATTATAATTTAACCAAAAATAATCATAATTTTTTTACTTGAATTATGATTTGAAACTAAAGGAAAAATTAAACGTTTAGTTATGCGTTTAACACTTTAACTTATATGGACCACTTAAAAGGGTGGATGTGGGGGTTAATGTACAAGTTTAAAGTGTGAATAGGGCATTTTACACCTTTTTTCTGTATTAAATATTTTATATTAAAAAATCATGGCATTATTATTATTTTCGTTTTTTTCACATTTGTTAAATGTTATATTCAATTAGTGTCGAGTTTAGGGGTGTAAATTTAGGATAAAAAACTTTGACACTTGAGTTTTGGGGTGTGAAAGGTGTAGAAAAAAGAGATAAAAAAAATGTGATAATTGATATGATAAGAAAAGAAAAAAAATAATTAAAAAATCAGCACTAAAAAATTTATTTAGATCTACATATTAATTATATATACTCCGGTTTTTAATCTAAGTTTTTTTGTTTTATATCTAATCAAATACTTTAGTTATTTTTAGTGTTAATCACATGTATCTCTTATTACAGTAATCTTATTTGAGGTTTAATTATCCTTAGTTTATCTTAAATCGAGAAAATACATATTGACATATTTATAGTACAATGTTTTTTGGTTACAAAGTAAATAAATATTTATAGTACAATGTGGATAAGGATAACTGTTGAAGAAAGTGTGCTGAGTTATTAAATTATATTTCTTGTATTTATACTAGAAATATTTGATGTGATAATATACACGTCCAAACAAATTATGTAATGGTAAATGTTCATATGTTTTAAGTTGTTTATATAAAGGTAACCTTGATGAATGTGTGTTGCCTTGAGTGTGGTCATCTTGAATCAGTGTCTTAATCACATTGTAATACAAGTAATTATAATAACTTTGAAGTTTCTTTATATCTTTTTTTCTTCCTTTAGCAGGACTTGTAAATTTAAATTCTTGAAGCAGGTAAGCAATTGAATGAAGGAGAAAGCCAAAATTTAGAATTCGTTTTCTTTTAGAAATATAGAATAGGTAACATGACAAAACAAAGAAAGAAAGGACTAATTTTTTTTTTTGGTATAAATCATAGATATCCCCCAATTACTAGGACAATTCTATTTGGAGCTTAGTCGCAGTCAAGACTCCTCACCTCTCTCAAAGACTATGTTTAGTGGGGATTGAACCCGAGAGCTTTTCCCACAATCTCAGCTTGCGTTGCAAAGAACTAAAGAAAGAAAGAACTAATCTGCCCCATTCTTTGCGGATAGGTTTAGGATAGAAAATTAATAAAAGTCACCTTAGATCTTCATCTCTCAATTTCTGTTTTTTTTTTCTTAATTTATTTTTGGTCTTATGTTGATTTTTTTTTTTTGTCAAAATTCCTGTTGAGCTTTTTTTTTGGTCTAGGGTGCCACGCCCCGCGAAAACCATATTATTTGTACATGATATGATCCATTGGCCGTTGATTTATATGGAAAATATAGATCAATGGCCAGGATTTAAGACCAACTACTTGATGTAAAGGTATGTGGATGAAGTTACAGCCTTACAAATTAATCCCTAAAACAACTTCATTATTGTCAATATCAATACTATTTTACAAAACACCTTGAAGAGTTTTTCTATTTCTTTTCATGAAATAGACCTGAAAAAAAGTGGTCCACAATAAATATATAATTAATATTAAAAATTTAAAAATATATATTATAAAATTAAATTAACATTTTATAATAATAAAATATGAGGGACTAGTTATGATAGACAAGCTCAAGAGGTCGATACCATAATTATCTATTTTTCTTGGGTCATTTAGCAATTGATGCTTTTGAGATTGAGTTTATCATAAATCCTCAATTTTATATTTTTATTATTATAAAATTAAATTATAATATATATTTTTATAATTTTTATAATTTTTATTATTAAATTATTAAATCTATATTTATTATAATAAGAATTTGTCATAAACCATTTTTTAAAGGCTCTCTTAAAATGACCCTTCTTTCAATACTATCTTTGTCCCACTCATGCCCTCTCACTCTTAATTTGCCAGCGAAATAAAATTGAAAAGCATATTTAGACTCTCACCGAATGGGAAGGGCTAACAAGGAGCATGAAAATATATGAGGGTTCAAAATGTAAATAACATGTTCTTAGAGATCATTTACAACTAATTACTTTAGGTAGGGCTGCACATGGTACAATTGACCTAACCAACTCGGTCAACTCAATCCAACACAACCATTATTTGGTGGGTTGGATTGGGTCATGGGGTCTTCTTGGGTTGGATAAGCATGAACCCGATTAATTTGGATTGGGTAGCGGGTCTGGGTAAGTACAACCCAATGTACTTAATCTAATCTCCTATGTAAAAAAATTATCATATCATTAATAATTATCTAATATGAATTAAATTTGGTATCATATAAAATTTAATTAAAAATTAATGCCATAATAGAACATTAGTTTGTTAATTTGTGAGTTGGAAACTTTTATGGTTGTGGAATATCCTATTCGGAACATCTGTTTACTGCATTGTGTTAAATATTTGAATTAAATTGTGTAGAAAGTGTATGTCATATTTTTCTGGTTTTAATTTATAATATTTTTTAAATAGTTATATGGTCAAAGTGTCAAAATCACGGAACTACATGTTTATATAATTTATGAAGTTTAAATGGTGATAAAAATATCCATTTTCTAAAAATTTGATTTTTTTCTGATTTTTTAATTATCATGACTCGATCACCCAACTCGATCTTAATCGGTTTGAGTTGGGTTGGGTCCATAACAGAAAAATGGTAAAACCTTCTCAGCCCAACCCGAACATGGTTAATTGGGTTGGAGTAAAAAATAGTGCAAATCCAACTCAACTCAACCCAACTTGTGTGCAACCCTAATTTTAGGAGTATTATAGATAGATTATAAATAGATGGATAAACACGGTTGCAAGCCATAGCTGTGAATTTCTTTGCTTTCCCATTTATTTATTTTTTATAAATTGTATATAGATTCAGACACGTGGTGATAAGTGTCTTATCATTGATCCGGGATATATGGAGCATAGGCATTTCACATTAATTTGGAGATCCTTGCCATCTGGTATGTACTAACCTAAAATATGAAGCACTTGTTCAATCGGAATCATCATGCCTAGCCTCTGGCTGAAGTTTTTGGGTTCAATGCATGATCGCTTTTGTTATATGGGAAATATTTGTGGGCATGGAAGATTTTCAAAGTAGAAACAAGTAAAAGATTCTTCCATTGTGTTGGAGGGGTTGGCACTTCAAATCACTTCAGATGGAGGTATTCGATACTTATATCCATGCTCACATAATAGAATTCTTACTTTTAAGATTAAAATATGTTTTTTATTATTTAAAAATATATTATTTCACCATCTTGTATATTTTTTTTAAAAAAAATTATTATTAATTTTTAAAAAGATTATGTCGTGTCCATGTATGAGTATAAAAATATTTAATTATAGAAAAATATTACAAGCCTAATAAAAGGCGGGTCCGGATCCTCTCCAGCACTCTTCAGCCGACTTAGCTACGGAATAACTAGGAAATCAAATTCCGTAGTTATTCCGTAGCTAAATTGGATGGAGAGAGATAGATGACTAAGAGGATCCTAGCACATAAAAGGCAAGCATATCCTCTCAATAAGTAATAAAACAGAGTATTTTAAACTCTAGAAATCAATTCCAAGGGAATTAAGATCAATTACTAGTACTTATTATCGTTTACTTGTCTTGGTTTATATAAAGAAATAAGTAAAATATAAGTAGGGAAGAGAGAGATAAGAAAGATAGAAATAATAGAGAAATTAAGTAGAATTAGAGGTTGTTTGATATTAGAGAAATTATTTTTTATAGTTGTTTGGTTGTGGAGAAACGAGAGAGAGATTTGTAAAAAAAAATAAAAAGACTAAACTACCATTCCAAATAACAATTCATTTTCAAAAGTTTTTTACATACAAAAGGGCAATATAGTCAATTAATTTATAAAACAATCTCAACTCTACACTACTTCTCTGTTGTTCTCCATAGATAAATAAAAACGTGAAACCCACAGTAAAATTCATCTCTCTCTCTCTCTCCACAATGACCAAATGCGGTGGGTGAGAAAAATCAACTCTATTTCACTCTCTCCAACTCTCTCTTTAGTATATCTCCACGATGACAAACAGAGTGTTAGTCATTTATATGAATGAAAAAATGAGTTGTTTCATTATAAACAATAGAGAAAATTAATATGAAAATAAAAAGAGAGTGCATTCCTAAAGGTAAAATCTTTCAACTATGAAATGAAGAAAGATAATTCAAGATTGAAAAATTAGGTGTGTGGAAAGGGTAAGGAAGAAAGAAATAAAAAAAATAAATAAAGAGAAATTTAAAAAATGTAATATGAAAAATAATGAAAAAAAAGGTAGTGTCAAATAGAATTAAATGTGAAAAAAAAAATCAAAGTTATTATAAAACCTACTAACCTAGGGCGTGAAGCTTTAGTTTATTAATCACTTTTTCTTTATAATTAGTATTTGTGAGTTAATTGTCAATCAGTTAATCTAATTTTGCTAACACTCAATGATTAAACCATACGTACTAATCCAATTCTCTGCTCTTAAATCTAAGATGGTCGATCATGTAAGACATTAAAAAGAAAAAATGATAAAGTTCATGTAGACTTGTAGTCTAATTTTTACTTGGCTAAATTAGCCAATAAAAAACAATAGTTTGAGTGCTATTGCTCGTTAATCCTTAATTGAAAATAATGTTGTCACTGGTAAATAAAGGAGAGGAGTGCAAGTAACACACTCTTCTCAACATACTCCATGTGGTTAAAATTCACGTGGATCCCACCAAATTATGTGGATTTCACTCTCATTATGATGGGACTCATGTGACTTTTAACTAATCACATAAAATATGTTAAAAAAAATATGTCAAAGAATGTGTTATTAGGGCTCTTCTGTAAAAAAAAGAATTGAATTGCAAATCTCTCCCTCACCGGAATCCATAAACGCGCAGCAAAAGTTGGTCATTACTCTTTTTAATTTTAAGGATAAAGAAAAGTCAAATTGTCAACAATCGAATCTCCTCCGACGTGATCTCTCAATTTTATTTCGTCCCACTTTATGTGTCTTGTCATCCTCATCCATGCACCACATTTGCTCCTCCTAGAAAACACTTCTTCATCTTTTATCCATTTTATAATATTCTTTCGTATAAGTATTTATAGTGTATTTGGTTTACACTATACTGCCAACACTGCTTATTGGTAGGACTGACTCAATTCTAAGATTTCACCGCTCAAAAATACATTTATTTTAGAGATAAGTTTTTTATACAACAATTCATACAACATACTTTTTTTCTCTATCTCTCTCCATCATATCACCTATCACATCCCACATTTTTCTCTCTTTTCCTTCTATTCTCTCTTTCTCTCTCAATGTTGTACTTGTACAACATGTACAAAGATCATTTCTCTTTATTTTAGGTCCCAAAAACAATTATTAGTTATTAGTATTTTTGGAAAAATAGTTAATAATAATTTAGTAAATAATATTAAATTATTAAAAATAATTAAGTATTTTTTTCTGAAAAAACGGTCTCATTTTACCATGATTTTCTCTCTTCCCATGAAAAATAATCATTAATAATTAATTGATCTCAATATTATTCTAATTAACAAAGTCTTAAGAAAAATTAAATAGATTGATTTTATTATCGATAGAAAAAAATATGAAATAAAATTGAATAATAATTTTATAAATAAATTTTTATCTTAAAATGAACAAAAGATAAAATTTAAATGAAATTATAATATTTTAATAAAATATTTTTATTCATTTAAAATAATTCATAAAAAATCGTTTTAGAATGTTGGATCAGCCTTGTTTATTGGTGTGGATCCATATTGGTATAACGTGATTTTCATGAAAATAAAAAGCATGCTTACTATGAAAAAAATCACATGGTTACTTAATTGCGGTATTTAACTCACAAATTAGATGCGATAAAAGTCGTATTCTATAAAATGGACACTAGTGCCTCTGCTTATTAAATTAATCATTATATATTAGCTAGATTCGATTTTATCTTTTAAATTTAGTTTTTATATATAAAATAACATTTTTTTTATTTTTAAATTCTTCAATTTTAAATTCAAATTTTAATCAATTATGCATATTTTCAACTTTAAATATTTTTATTTCTAATTTATTGCTTTTAAATCAAACTTAAGTTTAGTTTGTATTTAAAAAATAACTATATATTTTTCTTAAACATTTTGCTACATGTACCTGTCAGTTAAGTGTAAAATTATTAATTAGACGACGTCATGAAAAAAAAAAAGAAAGATGAACGCCATAAAAAAAGAACTTGTCCATTCATGGGATGGGGGAGTTAAAAATTGAGTGAGTGTTTTTATTATTCATAAAATTCAATTTTACATTTAGTGTAAAGATTTATTTTTTTAATAAAAGTATTCAAATAATATTATCAGTAGTTTAAGAGAGGTATGTGAACCCATGAGGAGATTGTACAAAAACTCAACCTCACCAATTGCTCTTGACAAAAGAAAATCAGGATGTCTCATAATGTGTATTGCTCCATTCTAAATTTCTAATGAAATGCAAATTAGAAATGCACTCACAATGTGAGCAGAGACATACAGCTAGAAAAGAAAAGCTCAAGTTTGATTGCAGACTGAGAGTGAACCTGTTTGAAACATTTTCTATTTTCATTTTCTTGTTTTCATTCTGTTTCTTATTTTTTGAAATTTTATAAAGGAAAAACTGGAAATGCTGGAAATAACATATTTTTATTTCCAGCATTTCTAGTTTTTCCTCTGTAAAATTCCAGAAAACAGGATGCCTTGAAAATTTACAGCAGCTAGCACAACATGAATCAATACGTCCTACTAATTATTATATATAAATAAACATTAACCACAACATATATATAGTCATAATACATACATACACATACACTACTAGTGTAGTGAATTAATGTCATAATAATCACTTGGACACACACATCAAATATTCTAAAAGCAAACCAACACATGCAGCAGAGCTGCTAAACGCAAAGGAAGGAAACTAAACTAAACCAAACCAAACCCAACCCTGAAAATTATTAAAAGAGAGAACACTCTGCAGCAGCAATTAAGGAGAAGGAGTTGAATCAGTAATGTATAGTACAACACTGAATCTACATGTCTCTGACTTCGAAAGTGTTCTTGTTCTTGACGACTATGTCATACATGTGCATGGGCTTGAACTTGTTGAAATCCCTTGGGAGGGATATGAGGTGCACAGAGGAGCGTTTGTGGAACTGAAGCAGGTCAGGGTCATCATAGTAGCGCTCCCACCCAAGGGAACTTAGCTTTCGCTCAAGGACAGCATAGGAAGTGACAACCTCGTTGGTTGGAGTGTGAACCAACATCTTGCGCCTTCCACTCCCCTGTCGGCCTCCGTCCACTGCCTCTGCTCCAGGGTTCTCCACCAGCCGCACCACCCCGTTCCTAAATACCCATACCCCTGACATTAATTAATTCTTCACAACTCAACTCACTCTGTCTGTCTGTGTCTTTTGATTTTGAAGTTTTGTGACCTTCCTCTCCTTTATATATATATAGGTAAAATGAAATGATGGGGATGGATGGATGGGATATAGTTAATTTCACAATTGAATGAATTATTCTATTTATTTATTATTATATTCTGATATATCAACGTTACGTATATGGGGGAAGAATGGAAGATTATACTATGGAGAGATGTTTGGATGTGAATACAGCTAAGGTGGGACCCTGCAAGATGCATTTTGTGAACAGGGTGTTTGCCTCAGGGGTGGGGGCCTGCCCTGCCCTATATATTAATATCATCATCCCATTCGAATTGGAATTGGAAGAATCCTCATTCACTTTTCCATTTGGCCTAATCCAAGTATTGCATATAATCACCTACACAATCTTTGTTTTAATTTGTTTGGCGGAGAAAGAAATTAAGAATTACTTCTTCTAGAAATTAACCTTGTCAGAGACTTCTATAGAATGTACTGTTTTGGTGTAATACCAGATATCCTCCACGGGAAACAATCCTGGTAGGACCTCTATGGGTGACAAAACTCTCCCTCAAAGTATTTAACACAGTTGCATACATAGGACCCGAAGTCGAGAACACTTGGTTAAACTGGAACAGTCCCTTATCAGCTGATCCACGTTTTTTTGTGGTGTTTTGTATAATGTATATATATGCATATGTGTGATAGTTTATGCTTATTAACAATATACAAAGAGTAATATGAATGAATGCAAAATGTGCTATATAAATTAAATAAAGCAAGATTTTAATTGGCCAGAGACGAATTCAACTTTAATTAAAAATAGTGTATCATGAAACAGGTGATGAGGAAGAGGTGTGTAGAAATATAATTAATTTAGACTTGAATGGTTATGGAATAAATTTCTTTTAGTAGAAAAGAAAGGAGGATGCGCATTGCATATAGTAGGTTTATATGAATAATATGCCCTTTTCCAAAATGGTTTGTGGGGGAAGGATCAACAAGTGGGAGTGGGGACCAAATTGCTTTCAATGAATTCTGGTCGTTGGTGTGGAAATACTAACATATACTATATATATTGTTGACTTGCATTAGGACACACAAGTGTATGGGGGGAAGGAATTATTAACTTCTTTTTGTTTTTGCTGTGTCTATGCTATCTATGCTAATTTTATTCTTTCGGTAAAAAGGTTTTTGTTTGCCTAACTAATTTTGACAATCCTCATCGCCAGCCTTCAGTTTATATTACTATAATTTGTGTGGGGACCTTTGCATGTATAACAGAAAAATGAATGCATAAACTTTTTCTCACCTTCAAATCAAATCCCTATGTCTATGTCTAAGTTGTTAAATTTGTCAAAAATGACTATACAGCAAACATGCACACACACATATAGGGATTAGGTTAGGTAGAGGGGTCCTAGTCCTATATTTAATTCCAAGTTACACATATCTGCATTTCCCAAGTAAAATGATAGGTCTAAGCCTCTCCCAGCAGATCATATAGAACTCTTATCAGCTGAATTTGAACCTAAAAAAAATCTATCTCCATGCACAAAACTCAAAACTCAGTCTACAAACTCATGCAGTACTACAGACAACACTCTGTACTGCATAAAGGTTATTAATTATAAGAGGGAGGGAGATATCCATGTGTAGCATCAATTATTACCTAATTACTGTTTTATGCCCTATGTAAAATTTGATTCTTCTAGGTCTTTGGGGAAAGTCCCATTTAAGTTTTTGAGGCATAAATAATAGATTTTGTGTTTGGTCTTTAACAAACCTGATCAATTTGGGGTTAATTAACACCTACAAACTACAAGAGAAAACATGTTTTATGAGATTTACAAATAATGTATGTATCTTGATTAGTTGGGAATCTAGATATGGTTTCTCACTAATACAATTTTTTTGCATAAAAGGGGAAATGTCCACAAAAGAACAAATACAATATTAGGATTCAAAGTCATGAGAAGAGCTAGCTTAACTAAAAGACAAAGACATTAAACAGAAATTGGTTCATGACTTAATTAATATTATCACATGTGCAGGCTCAGCATTGTTACTATATATTTAAGCAGAACAGAACACAAGTTAAAAACTAACATATATATTGATCTATTGATATATCAAAGGTGTAGTCTTTTAGGGCACACATGCATGACCCAACATGTATCATAGTCGTGATTTTTGTTTCAATAATTTGCTACCTCCTCCTCGGTTCTCTGATGCAGACATAAACAGACCAAAATTCTATATTTGCTTCTCATGACAGAGATTTTGCTGGGTTCTGTCATTTTCCTTTTGGACCACCCTTCTTAATTTCGTATCTTTCAGTCAATTACTTCATAACTTTATACATACAAAATTGATTCTTTTACAAATTCAAACTAAATTATATACAATTTTTCAACTGTGATAGTAATATATAACTCCTTCCGTCCTAGCTCCGTAACTTGAAATCACATATATATTCTGTTCTGATGGAATTATATTCTTCTCTAGAAGCTTGCCAGTGAGGTCACCAATATAAACGTATACTAAGTTGTATCAAATACTTACGGAAAGAACAAATAAAATTGACGCAGACAATTAATCAAAACCTGCTAGCTGTTTCTATATACCCACATATAATTATTAAATTTCAATAGATTATCCATTCAATAATAAGATTTCAAAGTTTTCTTCTATGACTTGGGTTAAAAAATTGGTGTTAATTTTGCTTAGTTGAAGGTTCTCAAAGTCTGGCACTAGAGGATGATGGCCCCTCCTAGTTATGGGAACTTATTCTCCATCTACTAGAATCTAGTTAAAAAAACGAAAGAAAACCTGATTGGGCTTAATAAATTTTAGTGTATATGAATGCATACAATTCAGATACCAATGAGAATTTTTCAACAATATATATGGGGAAAGAAAAGAAGGGTGATTGATCAGAGTTTTGTGATAGAAAGGAATAAGATTAAAGCTAAAGGAGCACGGTTTATTTGCTTATTGGTTGTTAAGTTTATGCTTAACTTTGATTAGAAATGATAGAATGAGGGAATTTACATTGATTTTGAGAATAAAAGTACTGAACATAAGGAATGTTGGATCAATTCTTCCATAAGGCCATTTTAGGAGAATTTTCTTGTCATATTCCTCTTTTTACAACCAAAGAAAAAAAAGACAAAAAATTGATTTCTAAATTAAAGTATCAAAAGCAATGTGCAGATGAGGAATTTAATCTTAATATAATGTCTGGCCTTTTATACGGTGCGATGAATGTAGTTTTACTTTGTGTTATAAATATTTCTGTTGACTGGTGAAATAAGAGGTAGTGTGCACAATTACTCGTGCAGGCAATTAAACCTATTTTTAATTTGGGGAACCATATGCACCATATATCTTGAGTATATGAGCTTTTTTTTCCTTATAAAAAAAAAGAAATATATGAGTTAGTTTATTCATTTAAGAAGAATTCGTGTGTAAGTTCTCGAATTTGTTAGGTGCATATCACATACAATATTGAAAATTAAAAAATAATAGCGCCAATACATACTTAACTGAGCATTATAAACTGACAAAAAAAAGTCACACTGTTATCTTTTATGTTTGGAAAATTATTTTATTTTAAATTTCTTAGAAAGCTTTTGTTTAAGAACTCCTTTTTTTTTTCTGAATAAGCTAATACAAACACACTAGTGTTCCAGATAATAAAAGAAATGTCTGAATTTATATATATTAATTGATTAGTGTTTGCATTATATATCACTTTTGAGGTAACAAAATTTAGTTAGCTTCAATGCAAATCATCTGGCACGTACATTAGTTAATAGCTATATATCTCTAAATCTAAATTATATGTAGTTTATTTTCTTCTTTATGAAATGAAATATTTATGTTGATCTGATGTCATTTGACAAATCAATTATGCTAGTACCAATCATTGTGATAAAAGTATTATTAAACATATGAGATTAAATTACTTGAATATACAACATGCTTAAGGAACTCTATTTATGCCGCCACTCACCATCTACTTTAATTATGCGAAAATGCAATAGGGATAATCTTCATTTACAATGTCTTGTTAGCAGATGGACTTAATTTATAGCAGAAATTTTGGAGATTATGTCGAGACATATTGGTAATGGTACATATAGCAGAAAAAAGACAAATTATATTATGAGCCCCTATACTCATACATAAAAACAGTGGGGCCATTATTTTTACCACAGTGATCCCATGTGCCTAAATTACCAATTTCTTCTCTCTCCTCCATACATTTTACCTATGAAAACAGTGTAGTGTGGTATAATTAGGGTAACACACTTTATATATATATATTATTGGTATTGCAGGAAAAGGCGAATTGAGCTAATTAATTTACTCATCTATTTTATTCCATCGTATCAAGTAGGACATGATGTGACATTGTCCCTTAACAAAAGCTAAATTAAGGTGACCTCAATTTGACACCAGTAATTTCTCAAGTATTGTTCGTTGGTGACAATTTTGCACGAGCAATCTCTCGTGACCTTAATTTGGCAGGATGTCGTAAATTTGAGGCATAATGTTTTTCTTTTTCTGTCACATAAGGTAATTTTACTTGAGCATTTACCATTTCAACCAATTAGTTGTTGATAAATGTAAAATTAATCAATGTAATTATTGAATTATGTTATATTATTTTCGTGATATCAATTTTTTATATATAATTTAAATAAAGTAGATAGTGTTATAAAGTAACCATCCAAAAAATAGTATTTTAAAGTACTATCAATTATATTTTTTATTTATATGAACTTATGTAAACTGATCATTTTCATAAGAACTTTCAAATCAATTAATTTTACATTCTATAAAAAAATTATTAAGTAATACGAATTTATTAATTTGATATCCAATCTCCATTGATCTACACACACATATATAGATGAGTTTAATATATATAATATATATATACACTTTTTAAAAAAATTATATTGACATTCAATATTATATTATTTATTAAATTTAGGATTTAATTGGTATACACTGTCAGTGTAAAAATATTTTACACAGACATCCAATAGTGTGTTGTCACATCATTTAATGAATATGACACCTGTGTTATTAAATTCAAAAAATGATGTGGCAGCACATCATTGAATGTCTGTGTAAAATTTCTTTTGTAATGACAGTGTATATATATTAAACTCTTAAATTTATGAGTTTAATATATATATATATATATTTTGTCTGTGTATATATTTTATCGGTGTAAAGAAATTTAACATAAACATCCAATGATGTGCTGTCATATCATTTATTAAATTTAATAATATATGAGGTGTCATATTCATTAAATGACGTGACGGCACATCATTACATATTTGTATAAAATTTCTTTATACTGACAATGTATATTAATGAAATCCTAAATTTAATAATATATAAGATATTATATTTATTAAATGGTATCACATTGAATGAAAATATAAAAAAAAGTAGCATACTCATTTACGTATCGCATGTTATCAACGTTCTTAACGGATGATGTAAAGATACAAAAACTAACGCATGTTGTCTACGTTCTTAACTGGTACACACATATATATTAATAGGGCAAAATACGTTTTTAGTCCCTGTAAAATACCAAGTTTTTGTTTTTCGTCCCTACAAATTTTTTTTTTGGGTATTAGTCCCTGCAAAATATTTTTCTTATAAAATGGTCCCTACCGTTAGACTCCTCTGTTAACTGCTTACGTGGCTAACAGAGAAGCTGAGTCAGCATGTCAACCTGTCATTTTATCTTTCCTACATGGATATGTATTATCTGATTTGTTTTTTGCTTTATTTAATAATGGCTTATGTGAGTTAAAATAATGGAACCCTAATGTGATCTTTCATTGACACACTCTCACTTTCTCTGTGTATACCCTACGGAAGCAGAAGGAAGGAGGAGACGAAAAAGCGATTGTATCCACCGGCTCTTTCAACCAAGGAGGACGCGTGCTTGCTGACGAGGTTGCGCATATTACCTACTGTTGTCGGACGTGGAGAGTGCGCGTAAAGTTCCATTGTGAGGCAAGTGCGTAGAGGTGAGTTCGTCCGTAAAAGTGAATGATTCCTTTTCTCCTGTATTCAATGTGCGAACCATGTGAAGGAATCTTGTGGGGGACCAGGGCTGTGTGAATCTGTGTCGAAAAAATGCTTGTTTATTGTTTCCCATGCCCTAAATTTGTTTGTTAGTCATTAGTTTATTACTTATGTGCCTTCTGGTGAATGTAATTAGGTTAACGTTTAAGGGTGTAATGTAGTTAATTAGTTGATTTGATTAAGTTTAATTAAGTTAATTAATTACTTTGATTTATTTGTAGGATAGGCTTTGTTGTTGCTTTCCATGTCAGAGGGTCATTTGTGAGGGACCCGTGTCTACATTACAGAGGTGGGGAGGTCCACATAATGAAGGAC
This sequence comes from Sesbania bispinosa, assembly GCA_026901365.1. Taxonomy (NCBI): domain Eukaryota; kingdom Viridiplantae; phylum Streptophyta; class Magnoliopsida; order Fabales; family Fabaceae; genus Sesbania; species Sesbania bispinosa. The sequence continues at coordinate 937,349 of QLOH01000394.1, forward strand.
ATAGATATAGATAAATGGTCTTACTTTGAAGCATTAGGTATTGTGAAAGAGGATCTGAGAGTTTCTGCTTGGCTAAGCTTTGGTGGAAAACGAAGGAGGAGTCATTTGAGGAAGGTCTCAAGGTGATAAGCAAGGATCTACATGCTCAACAGATGGCACAATATGCTATTGTGAACAACTGTGCTGCTGATTTATTTGTTGAAATGAGTGAGTGTGGTTCTAATAACCCGGGTGAAGGTGCAAGTGGTGAGAAGGCAGTTGAGAACAAGGAGTGTGAGGCACAAAGCAAGGCCGCAACACAGAAAAAAAGAAAGAAGATAAGTGACATGAGAACAGGGAAGGAAGGGAATGATGAGGCTAGTGTGGTTGATAAGGCTGAAAGTGAGGAAATGTGTGAAGATGAAGAAGGTGAGGAAAGTGATGTGAACAGTGTGGAGGACATTCACTTTGATGACAGTGAGGAGGAGAGAATGGATTGTATGGATGATGGATTTGATGATGAAGAACCTGTGGCAATTTCTGTGGCAAACCCTATGGAGGAAGGTACAAAGGGAAGGAAGAAGTCAGTGGCCAAAAGTAGACCTTTTGAGGGGAGGAAAAAGTTACCAGTAAGGAAGGATAACAGGGGTGAAGCAAGAAGGAGTGTTCCTGATCCGGTTTCTGTTGGTGCTCCTGATCCGGTTTCTGGTGGTGCTCCTGATCCGGTTTCTATTGGTGTTCCTGATGGTGTCCCTACAATGCATGACATTGATGATGGATATATGAGTGAGGAATTGGAGAGTGGTCACTCTAGTGGGGGGTCAGATGGTGAGGGGGACAGACCTCATTACATTAGGTTTAGAAAAGAGGAGATGTGCAAGGATTTCCAGTTCAAATTAGGCATGGAGTTTGGTTCTTTAAAAGAGTTCAAGGAAGCTATACTTGAACATTCTGTGCTTAATGGCAGAGAAATATAATTTCAAAAAAATGACAAACTAAGGGTGAGGGTGAGGTGCAAGCACACATGTGACTTCTTGGCCTTGGTGAGTAAAGTTGGGGGTGGTTGTACATTTAGAATGAAGACATTGGTTAATAAACATACTTGTGGTAGGGTGTTTAACAACAGCAATGCTAAGTCAAAGTGGGCAGCAAAGATAGTGGCAGAGAAGATGAAGTCTTCAAATAATGTGAGATTGGGTGAGATTGTTACAGATATAAGAACATCCTTTGCAACTGGTATTAGTGTGTGGAGAGCATGGAAAGCTAAGAAGATGGCCAAGGCAATGGTTGAGGGAGATGCTGCAAGGCAATATTCACTTTTGTGGTCTTATAGTGCAGAATTGAGACGTGCATCTGAAAGGAATACTTGTAAACTTCAGCTACAAAGGCCCAATCCAGATCTACCTCCAAAATTTGAAAGCTTTTATATGTGTTTGGATGGTTGCAAGTCTGCCTTTTTACAAGGATGTAGGCCATTCATAGGTGTGGATGGTTGTCACTTGAAAACCAGGTATGGTGGGCAACTACTTATAGCTGTGGGGAGGGATCCCAACGACCAATATTTTCCACTAGCTTTTGCTGTTGTAGAAAATGAGACTAAAGAGACTTGGAGATGGTTTCTCACTCTATTGTTGGAAGACATTGGAGATGCTACAACTCACAGATGGATCTTCATATCAGATCAACAAAAGGTATATTAATTGGTTATTTGTTTTCTACTTTTTAATTTTTCGTGTTTGTTGTTTTAAATGTAAATACTAACATTTCTCATTTAGGGATTAATACCTACATTTGAGGAGATGCTACCCGGAGTGGAACACCGGTTCTGTTTAAGGGACTTGATGATGGCTGCAGCTAAAGCAACATACTATGAAGCTTGGGAGAACAAAATGGAAGAAATCAAGGCCATTAATGACAAGGGTTATGATTGGTTGAAAGCCATTCCTACAAAGTTTTGGTGTAAGCACGCATTTACTTATTACCCTAAGTGTGATGTCCTCATGAATAATATATGTGAGTCCTTTAACAGTACAATTCTAGTGGCTAGGGATAAGCCTATAATAACAATGTTTGAGTGGATAAGGACTTATATAATGGGTAGGTTTGCTAGTCTACAAGAAAAATTCAAAAAATACAATGGTGAGGTAATGCCAAAACCTAGAAGAAGGCTAGATAAGGAAATACAACTATCTGCTCACTGGTTTGCAACTTGGGCTGGGGGAAAGAAATTTGAAATAACACATAGCATGAAGCCTAAAAAATTTGTTGTTGACTTGGATAAACACACATGTAGTTGCAATTTCTGGGACTTAGTGGGCATACCATGTAGGCATGCAGTTTCAGCCATTAGTTATAAGGGGGAAAACCCAGAATCATATGTGCATAGATACTACAGAAGAGAGAGTTATGAGCTTTGCTATGGACAAACCATTTCACCAATTAATGGGCAGAATATGTGGCCCAAGACTGATGATCCTCCAATATTGCCCCCTATATATAAGGCTGGGCCTGGGAGGCCAAAAAAATTGAGGAGAAGGGAGCCAGATGAAGATCCTAACCCAACAAGACTCAGGAGGTCTCACACTAGGTATTTATGTGGAGTATGTCACCAAGGGGGCCACAACAGCAGAAAATGCCCAAATCGCCCTGTGACTGAAGATTCTACTGAACAACCTGATGGACAAGCTGCTCCCACTTCAGAACAACAAACTGCTCCAACTACAGAACAACAAACTGCTCCCACCACAGAACAACAAAGTGGTCCCACTTCAGAACAACAAGGCCAACAACATGAAGCTAATACTGCACAAGGTGCACCTCCCAAAACCAATCCAAAAAATAGAAAGGTAATATCCCTTGTTATTGCTTATCCACTAAATTTCCTTTATTCACCTTATTGATCATGTACCAACCGTATCAGGGAAAAGGCAAAGTACCACCTACTACACAAGAGAAAGGTAAGGCCCCAGCTGCTACACAACAAAAAGGGAATGTCCCAACTGCTGCACAACAGAAAGGGAAAGCCCCAGCTGCTGCACAACAGAAAAGGAAAGCCCCAACTATTGCACAAGAGAAAAGGAATGCCTCAGCTGCTACACAAGAGAAAATGAAGGCCCCAGCTGCTGCCCCAAACAATGGAAAACAACCTACTGCTTCCCAGACAAGTTTGCAGACAAGTTCACAGGCTTCTGTAGTGACCCTTACACCTCAAGAGGCTCTTCAGCAGCTGATTAATGCACATAAAACTTCTACATATATATTGGTATGTCACCTACCTGGGATTGTACCAATTAGTTTGTACATTTTAACATTGCATATTATTACCAGGTTTTTTAAATTGCAGAACACTACAAGTGGAGGGCTTCCTCAATATGTGCTTGAGCAGAACAAATTCGTGTCAGATTTACTTGTAAGTTTCCTAAACTCTATTTTTTTGATCCTATTTATACATACACAAACATGAAAATACTACAGTGTGTCTGGTTGTAGGAAATTGCTAAACTAATTACCACAAATTGCAGTAGCTTACTTACTTATCACAATACACTAACACAAATTAAATTTTGCAGAAGAAAACACTTTCCTTAGACCCAGCAATTTCCAGAGATCAGACCACAGGTGGGAGTAATGATCAAATCAATTCTGCTGCAGAAGATGATCATGCTAACATCTTCAAAGGATTGGGGACTTCACCAAAGCATATGTAGTTACCTTATTAGTGCCGAAAAGTTAAAATTGTAATAGGATGTCTGTTTAGACAATCCTTTTTGGAATTACTTCTTCTGTCTTTTGTTTTGTTTGTTGGGATTAGACAATCCACTGTTTAGACAATACTTTTTGGAATAGGATGTCTAGTTAGACAGTCCTTTTTGTTAAAGTTATGACCAATTACTATCCACTTCTTCTGAACATCCTATATGTAATACTCTTTGGTTGAGGAGTTGATATGAACATCCTTTTGATTATGCTGTTAAAGTTATTGCTCTTGTTTTTGTAATGCTACACATTCTAGTCCTTCACAATATTGCTAAAATGAGGCACTTATAAACATACTATTGGATTTTAAAACTTAACATTTCAATCCAACACTAACTAACAGGAACATTCTTCAATAATAGTTAACAAAGATCCAAAGTAGATTTCACAATATTAAAGGGAACAAAGCAATAGATTCCAACGACCTTTTCCAGCTAACATAATACACCCAAAGAAGATTTCACAATTTTAAAGGGAACAAAGCAATAGATTCCAAAAACCTCTTCCAGCAAACTTAATACACCAAAAGGATAGTTTCAACCATTTCAATTACATTTCAACAACCTTTTTCAGCTAACTTAATACACCTATCATAATAGACCATTCCCTACATTCCTTGCTTAAGAGCAATACACTGAGTAGAAACAAAAACACAGAAACCAATTGTCATGCCCCATGACAACACCAAAGCCCCAATGAGAAATTTTTTCATTTTCCTCTCCTCATTAATCTTCCTTTGCAGCTTTGCAATTTTCTTCTTCATTTTCGCGACCTCCTGAGCATTACAACCACAATCCTCCACATTCCCTGCTTGCTGCAACACTTCTTCATCAGCCCACTCAAAGAAATCACACGACCCTTTCTTCTGCAAATATAGAAGATGCGAGATGAGAAAACGTTGGTTGTTGAGGAGAGTAAGCAGTAGCAACAACACAGAAAGAAGAGGAACTCACCTTCCAATTAGGGCACCTCCAAAATGTCCGCCCAGGATTAATCGGAGTATTCGAAGTGAACAACACGGTCCTCTCCCCACATCCACAGACTTTGCGCCGGGAGAAGGACGATGAAGACGAGCACTTGGACACCATCTTCTTCTTCTCGGACGCGCCGCTACCACCCCTATGCGACGAAGCCATCGAAGCCATTTCTTCTATTTCAGATGTTCTATGGGAATTATGATTTTTAGGGTTTAATTAGGGAGGAATATAGTGATTATTAAATAAAGCAAAAAACAAATCAGATAATACATATCCATGTAGGAAAGATAAAATGACAGGTTGGCATGCTGACTCAGCTTCTCTGTTAGCCACGTAAGCAGTTAATAGAGGAGTCTAACGGTAGGGACCATTTTTATAAGAAAAATATTTTGCAGGGACTAATACCCAAAAAAAAATTTGTAGGGACGAAAAACAAAAACTTGGTATTTTACAGAGACTAAAAACGTATTTTGCCCTATATTAATATCATTCCTTTGTAATATCTGCAGAATTTTCACACATTGGCTTTTCTTATTCTCTTGTACTTTTGAGGCATTTTCCTTAGTTAAGGATTGAATAGGAAGAAACGCAAATAATTTTTTCTATCTCCTTTATATTTATTCGTTTGTAAATTTTGTAGAACCTTTACGTACTAGCTTTTCTCATTCCCTTGCAAACTAGTATTTTTTAGGCATTTATCTTGTAGCTTGAGAGGAGTAAATACTATTCACTTTTACTAGCCCTTTTTTGTTACATTTTACTAACCCTTTAATTTGGATCTTTAGGTAAATTTGTGATGCAAAAGCTTGATTTATTAATTTTATTACCATAAACTCATATTTGTTGAGTAGTAAATTAATACTAAATTTAGACTATTTCATTTATAATTAATTTCAGATTTTGACAATTAAATATTTTATATTTTTCATTAAATATTTTCAATTACTTGAAAAATAAAGGTGAAATTATTTTTACATTTTTAATATAATAATTATTTTTTATCAAACACTTCTTTCTTTTTATTGTTTTAAACTAATGTCTACAAGACTTTTGTCCTTGAAAAAATGAGTGAGAGAAGATATAAGCACCAAAGTTATCAGGATATAAGTAATTAGACCCTAACCAAGACTTACTGGTAGAACCTAAGTTATCAAGTAGTTCTTTAATCCAAGAACAAAGGATAAGCTCTCACAATAAGAAAACTCAAAATTTTATTGATAAAAAAATGTGTCTACAAACTGATTCTCAATGTCAATATATAGCAAAGGAATTCCCTAAAATAAACTATCTAAAAGATACAATCCTAAATTAAATAGATTTAGCCCTAGATAAGATAAAATATAATTCTAACAAATCTGATATTGATTCCTAATAGATCTGATCCAAAATAAATCGGTTATGATCTGATTAGATATACTTTCTCGAATTAAGTTAAACCACTTCTTTGGATCTTCTTCTTTCCTTTGGACTTTAGTGATCATGAGTTGCAAAGCTCTCTTCATCCGCTCGGATCTGACCCCAGTCATTGGACCTTCAATCCCTTGCAATGGATTCGAGACATCCTGGTTGAGGTCGGACGGGATCGTGTCATAAAGACTTGCTCATCTTAAGCCTTTCTCATCCAATACAAATCCATGTGTTAAAACACTTGAATATGGAGCCTTCCCTGTATTAGACAAGAATGACAGAATTTTATAGTATCTGACCAGTGTAAACATATTACATTCCCACTCACACAGCCTTGAGCACAAGTAAGCCATGCACTAATAGCCTTGTGCATGGGATCCTCACTATAGCCTAACAGAGCAAGGAAATTCAATCAATTGAATAACAATCAAGCAAAAATGTTTGCTTTACTAATTTGTGAGATGAACATCTCTTTTGATAGAATCGAAAAAGGGGATAACATAAGTCAAAGATAATCATGGTAATAAAAATTCTAAGATGCCACTTACCTCTTGTAGCTACATTTGTTAACAATGAACTCTGAAACCACCCTCGATGCTGATCAGTTCCTTCAAGATACAAGTCTGCAGGAATACTGAGGGAATCTCTTTTTTCCAACACAGCAGCCCAGGAGGAACCTGAAGATAAAAGTAAACAGTCAAGAAGCACCAGCAGTTTAGCTCAGGCAGTTGAGGGTTGGGAGTAAGGGATTATGGTCTTAGGTTCAAGCTGCTATGGTCCAAAGTGTAATAAGAAAAAGGAATATATCAAAGAATAGAAATGGATATCCAGTTATGGGCATGGATCTGAATAAGATTACAAATTTACAATTATATAAACGTGCAGTAGAAATGACTGAAATTTGCTTAACACTAACAGACAGTACTATATTTACAGAACAGTCTCTGAGCAAGAAAGTGGAAAGGGGGAAACTTGCATTTGAAAAAAAAAAAAACAATATTTGGCACCAGAATATTGTACCTGAATCAAACCATACGTCCATTGTATCAGTTCCCTTTTCATATTCTGCTGCCTTATCATGATATTTACTTGGGAGAAGATCCTCTACTGTCATGTACCACCATGCATCACTACCCTTTTGAGCTATAATAGCTGACGAAGACTCAGAAATTAAACAGATGGCAAACTTCAGTATCTATTAATTCACAGAACAAACATGTTTTAAAAAAGCATATGCCATTAAGCAATTTTAAATATTTACTACTACATTTATTAAAATTGGAGAATAACTAATTGTTTGTCCATTAACATTTGAGATGGTACTTTGATCCCAAAAAAGAGATGGCAAATGCTCTTAATTTAAGAATTAAAAAAACATAAATCACCACATGTTGGAATCTTACATTTGATATGATCAATTGTCTCTTTATTCATTAGAGGTTCTCTAGACTGAAGATGATAAAAAACTGGAATGGGGACACCCCATGTCCTTTGTCGTGATATACACCAATCAGTGAGGCTAGAAGTCATTGCTGAGATTCTGTTTTCTGCCTAAGCAATTCGTGTATATTGGCAAAGACAACCAAATATGATAAGTGGCACATCTCTAAGAGAATGCATTTTATAGCTAAATGGATTTGTATTGCAACAAAAACATAAGAATAGCATACCTGAAGAGGAACCCATTTTACATGGCCAATAGCATCCATAGCTGTGAGGCGAAATCCCTCTACAGATGCAAACCACTGCTCTGTTGCTCTAAATATTGTTGGTTTTTTTGTTCTCCAATCATATGGATACATGTGTTCTGTATCAGTAAAGATGGACATGACCTATGATGATGATGGAGTCAATAATAACTATTGGTAGAAATGTAAGTGTTCTTATGACGTGGGACAAAAAATACATACCATATGATTCTTCCATGACGAGTGACAGATGTTCATCCAAATATTTCACAACAGCAGTGTTACTTTCACCAAGAACATCAAGCCCACTAAACTGCCCAGCTTCTTCAGTGAACTTTCCATTGTCATCTACTGGAGAAAATATGAGTAGTCCATACTTCTGGCCAGTCACATAGTCCTCTTGACCATGTCCAGGAGCTGTATGGACCAGTCCAGTTCTTGTTTCTGTGGTAATATAATCTCCCCCAATTACAACAGGACATTCCCTATTATCTATTGGATGGATATACCTGAGACAACAGTGTTGTATCATACCCTCAGAGCAAAGTTTTTTTCTCCCAATATCATAGAAGGTAATAAGAATATTAACACAAAAAATTATGGAAACAAGTAGAGGCAGCAAAATCAAAATGAAGAAAAAGAAAAGTAATTCTTCTTTTCATACTTCTAACAACCTGTAATTTTCCAAGTCCGAACCCAACTGTCTTGTCTTGATAACAAGCTTCACACCCCATTTTTCCTCTAATTTTGACACAAGCTCTGAAGCCACAATAAGAAACGGCTTCTTCTCATCCTTCATAACCAGTCCATGCCCTTTCTTTTTAGCTCCACCAGTTGAAGGGCCATGCTCATGTAATGACTTCACTTCAACAACAGCATATTCAAGCTTGGGATTTACCGCAACAGCTGAGCATAGAACAGTAGGAAGCAGACAAAGAAGAGAAAAAGTGACATATGATGATTAAATTTAAAACATAAAAGTAACTTCAAAAAATAAAACTTCAAGTACTGATGTTTTTTAAGAGAAGAAAGGTGCACTCCAACAATTTCATTCTCTTTTTTCTGTGTTATGCATAAGGATTGTATTACACAGCAGTTAATAATACTTCTGACAGAAAAGGAGCTATCACCTTGCCTTAAAATAATAGGGATTTAGATTGAAAAAGAGGAAAAGAGAAAACAAATTCTGAATGATAGAATATAATATTGATATATGGTATGTAATGATGTGTTACAAAAAGAAAACATTAACCTCTATTTATACTAATACTAGGCTCCTTATACTAATTGAATATGAAAACTAATCATGATATATAATACGATACGAACACCGCTGCTAAGAGATTATGTAAGATTTGTAAAATATCATGAAAGAATGATATTAGGAGGTATTTTCTAGGGTGGGGATCAACTTACTCCAGGAGTAACTCTTGGTAAAGTTACTCCGCTTAATAAGTCTTTGTGAATGTTGATTTTCATTAATCCAACCGTTAAATTGAAAGTTTTCATTAAGTAGATCAAGTCTACAAAGTTTCATAAAATTTAAAAACATTTTGATACTTCATCAAATAATTAGAATTTAACGTATAATATACTTTTCAAAATATAAGTAGATGTTGACTATAAAATTACATACCTACAAATGTCCAATTTATCTAAAATTTGGTGTGCATAATCATCATATTAATATCACATTATTCAACGGTTAGATTTGTGAAATTTAATCATATTCTATTAGAAGTTATTAAGTGGAGTGACTTACCAAGAGTCACTCGTGGAGTGACTTACCAAGAGTCACTCCTGGAGAAACTTGATCCCCACCCATTTTCTAGAACATTCCTAAAATCTACCTCAGAAAAATCTTGATTGTAAAGAAAAAATGAACTACATCTTCAGAACTAAATGGTTAACAAGAACTAAACATGCATTAGATATTGGAAAAAAACAACCTTGCTGCTGACTATAGCATGTTAAGTAGTAAGTTGAACTACCATCAAATGATTCTGTTCAAACATGATTAAAGAACAATAGATACAGAAGTTAAGGTGTATCTGTTTACCTCAGACATTTGTGAAAGTAAAAGTAAAAGATTGGGAAATTAAAACCACTATGACTAGTACAACCAATGTAAAAGATATACAGACATGTAACAAAATAAGAAACCCACCTGCATTGGCAGGAATAGTCCAGGGAGTTGTAGTCCATACAGACAAGCACACAAAAAAATGACAAACATTAGAAGCTGAGATCATTAGATTCTAGTATGACATCAGAAGCCTTATTAGTTATTACCATGTTGCTGATTTTAACTAATAAAGTCAAAAGGATAACATGAAATGTATGGGAGAATATGATAGTAAGGGATGTAATGAGGTGAGAAGGGGCTAAAATTGGAGAAATAGATATAACTCTTTCTTGGCAGATCCAGTTAGAATTGGGATTAAATCACATCCTACTCTATACAAGCTAAAGCAAGGTTAAATTGCCTTTACTGGAGTGTGAAATCATTCAGATTCCATTAACAAAATATATATTAACACTATTTGCACACCCGGATTGCATCATGAATGGAATAATTCATATTCTACAACCATTCTCATGTATTGTTTTCATAACCAAGATTTATAAATGAAACTATAGAACAAAGTAAAGATTAAACGAGTCCTCCACTAATTCTTTTCCTTTGAAACAAGTATCCCTCAACACAGAAAATTTAACCTACCCTCAGTCACACAATAAGAACCAGACACCAGAGACAACTCTGATACAAATTATATAAAAAGTGGGGAAAAAACTTCTAGTATTAATGTAATTGAGAGGGGAGACAATACAACTATAATCACTGCAATATGTAACAAAATTTCATGAGAATCAATCATACAGTGAACCAAGTTAAAAAAGACCAAATAGCATAAGCACAAAGAAAGCCCCATACAACAATAACCCACTTGCCAAAACCCCGAGATTAGAAGGTCTCAGAGCTCATCCTCCATCCTCAAGTACTCTCCTATATCCCCCTGATGCAGCACGACGATACCATTGGGGTCCAACTTCCTGCAATCCTGCGTGGACTTAGCGGCGATCCCAAAACCCAAAGGTACATCGGCCATGGAAAACACGACAACGCCATCACCGGGAGCAATGTTTTCAGTGATCCTACCCAATGCACTCTTCAAGACATGGTTTCCGTACAAGAAAGACATCTCTGACTGGGGTTTGAGCCACACCTTGTGCTTCGCATTAGCGGCGAGCAAGTTGAGGGCTTGAATGGTGAGGTGGAAGTTGCCACCGTGAGTGTATTTGCCGATGCAGGTGCCGAGGGAAACGAGGTTGGTGCGAGCGACGTTGGTGGCTCGCTTGACGAGGGAATCGCTGGTGTAGAAGATCTTGTTCTTGTGGAGACGGAAGCAGTAGCGACCTGGATTCGAATCAGGGCCTTCGTGAGAGGGATTCTCGACGATGTTCTTCAGGTTGTTGCCCACGAATTTGAAGAGCTTCTCAAACACTGCGCTCGTCTCAGTCTCGTCCAAAGGTCTCATCTTTTCTCTGTCTCCGCCACACTGCCAATGCCTCTTTCTGGTTCTAGGGTTTTAGAATTAGGGGTTTTCGTTTTCTTTTTATTTTACTCCTTGGTTGTGTTTTGTTTTTGTTTTTTAACTGGCTTTTGTTTTTTTTTTTTTGACGAAAATTCACTACAAGCTTTTTTTTTTGGTCGAACACTACCAGCTGGACAAAAGGCCAGGGGAACAAGGCAAAAAGCCGAGATCGAAGCCCATTACAAATCCTGATGCAGGGCCCAAGACAAATTCAAGCAAGACAGCCCGCGAAGGAAAAAGCAAGTAAAAAGCAAGACAGCCCGGCCCGCCCGTCAATTTTATAGGGCTGGGCAAGGGACTTCCATCCCATTGGCCCGTATAACCCGCCCCTTGCTGGCCCGTTAAAAAATGGGCTTGAGTAGTATAAGGGTCGGGTCAGCCCGTTGAGCTGAGTTTTTTTTAAATTTGGAGACATGGAGTGGGCTGTTGGGCGCTGGTTGCAATGGCCCATTGTATTTGTATTGGTTTTTTTTTAGCGTTTCATCTCCCTAAATCAATTTCTGAGAGTTTACAGAAGTAGAGCGTCGCTGCTCCTTCTCCTTCGAGGCTTCGAAGTTCGACCTTCAGTGTTCAGACTTCAGTTCAGTCCTCTGTCGCCTCGACGCTGCTTTCGTTCCGGTTCCGACTTCCGAGCGTCTCCGTCCAAGTTCAAGCGCCGCTGTCCGCCGCATACACAGAGTGAGAACAGAGAGCGGCTCTGCTGCCCTCCCTTCTTCATGTGGTGGCTATGTGACTGTCCTCCAGCCTCCGCGCGTCCGCGTCGGGCGCGTCCCCGTGACAGCGTTCGTCGTCCTCTGACAGAGTTCGTGAGTCTGTGATTCCGTTAGTCCCCTGTCAACGTTCGTGATTCTGTGATTCCGTCAGCGTTCCTCGTCCATTTCTAGACTCTCAGGTTCATTTGATCATCGTGTTGATGACTTACTGACTTTGATTCTGTGATTTTGTTGATGACTTTATCATTATGGCCCTCTATAGGTTCGTCCGTCATTTCGACATTTCGTCCGTCTCAGACTCAGCTTCGTCTCCGGTCAAGCATAGCAGGTGCAGGTTCGTGCCCCTTAGCCTCTATAATCTTGTGTTTTTATTGTTAATTTCTCATTGTGACTTAGCATACCGAACATGATAGAAACCTGAAACCGTGCCTCTGAAATCTTGTGTTTTTATTGTTTTTATTGGTAATCTTGTGTTTTCATAATACTTGTATAGTGTAGATTGGTTGAAAAAAAAAACTATGCTTATTGATACTCATTAGTGTTGGCCTCTGTTTTCATGTGCTTGAACTGGTAAAGATTTCTCATGAGTCAGCAATAGGCGTTGTCTTGATGTGTTTGATTGAATTGTTGGTTAATTTGTTTGTTTGCATTGTCTTGATGTGTGCAAAAAATTTGGATTTCTTTTGATCTTTGTGAAATGGAAGGAGATATTAATATAGTGAGACTTGATCTTGGGGATGATAATTTGGGGCTTGAGCCTGAAGAATTTTGTGAAACTGTTGAGGCTTGTAATAATAAGAAAAGACCCAAATTATTAACATCACAATGTTGGATTTTTTTTACTAAAATAGGGTTAAAGGATGATGGAAATGAAAAGGCAAAATGTAATGGATGTGGACAAGAATATAAAATTGGTGGTACTTATGGGACATCACACTTGCATCGTCATATTGGTAAATGTAAGCAAATCAAGTTTCATGATATGAGTCAAATGATGTTAGATGTGAAAGGTGGTTTGACTGCTAGAAAGTAGATCAAATGGTGGCACGTGAGAAATGTGCTTATGCAATCATTGCACATGACTTGCCTTTTAGTTTTGTTGAGTACAAGTATGTTAGGGAGTGGTTAGAGTACTTGAATCCAGATGCAGCTCTTATCACTAGAAACACTGTTAAGGCTGATGTTTTAAATATATACTTGAGGGAGAAGGATACCCTTAAAAAGGAGTTATCTAGTATTCGTACTAGGATATCTTTAACTTCTCATTTGTGGACAGCTTGTACAACTGAGGGTTACATCACTTTAACTGCTCATTATGTTGATTCTAATTGGAAACTAAATAGTAAGATTCTAATTGGACCCAAATTATTAACATCACAATGTCTTGAAAAGTTAGCTTACCTTGCAAAATTGGTTGTTATGTGATGGGCAATTCTTTCATGTTCGTTGTTCTGCACACATATTGAATTTGATTGTTCAAGAGGGGCTGAAAATAGCTAGTGATGCCTTGCATAAGATTAGGGAGAGCATTAAGCATGTCAAGAGTTCCGAGAGTAGAATGCAAAAGTTTAAGTTATGCATTGAGAAAGTCGGTGGTGTTGAAACTTCAGCCGGTTTGCGTTTGGATGTTCCTATAAGATGGAACTCGACCTATTTGATGCTTGAATCTGCTATTAAATACTGGCGTGTGTTTGCAAATATTAGGGTTTATGATGAGAACTATAAATGGAGTCCATCCGTAGAAGAGTGGCAAAGAGCTGAAAAGATTTGTGTATTCTTGTTGCCTTTCTATAAGACTACCACATTGATTTCTGGCACTTCTTATCCTACTTCCAACTTGTATTTCATGCAAGTTTGGAAGATTCAATGTGTCCTAGTTGATAGTTTGAGAGATGGGGATGAGGTTGTACGGAAGATGGGTGAAATAATGATTTTGAAGTTTCAAAAATATTGGGAGTAGTATAGTGTTATGCTTGCAATGGGAGCTATTCTTGATCCACAGATGAAACTTGAGACATTGAGTTATTGTTATGCAAAAGTTGATCCTTCCACTAGTGACAGTAAGTTGCATCTAGTTAAGAGCAAGTTGTACATGTTATTTGATAAGTATTGCAGCAATTATGCTTCTTCTCAAGCTGAGACTCCCACTACCACTCCCACTTCTTCCAGAGTGACTAAAGGAAAGGAACCCATGTCTTCATCTTCATCCATGTCATATGTATTTGATGTAAGTTTACTTATTTTGATTAAATAGCTCAATTAGTTTCTATTGTGTATTTCTTTATGTCTTAACTTTATTTTGGTCTTCCGTTTTGAAATATGTAGGAATTTGATATGCACAAGACACAGCTCCACACTAAAACTGGAAAATCACAACTTGATCTTTATTTAGATGAGCCCACACTAGATTTTAAATGTCATGGAGATTTGGATGTATTGCAGTGGTGGAAGTATAATTACAGTCGCTTTACGGATTTATCATTTCTAGCTAGTGACTTGTTGAGCATTCCCATTACTACTGTTGCCTCTGAATCGACATTCAACATTGGCTCACATATTCTTAACAAGTATAGAAGCCGACTTCTATCAAAAAATGTGGAAGCTTTGATGTGTGCTCGCAATTGGTTGCATGATTTTGTTAGTTTGGGTAATGTAATTTATTTTATTGTATGACTATTTATTATTCCTATACATGCAAGTGTTCGTCAATCTAATTACTTTCTTTTTCAACTGTGGTATATAGATGAAGCTGATGATGTTGCTGAAAATAGTGGACAGGGGCCGCCGTCTTCTAAGGGGGACTCTAATATTCTTTTAGTGGAGGATGATGATTGATTTATTTTCAGGAAGATTAATGTGTTTGCTACTTTATGTTAACTTATTTTCTGGACTGGAATTTGTTTACTTTGAAATTTATGGACGTGGACTTTATATTTTCTTTGGCTTTTTGTACTTTGTGTTTGTGGACTAGAAGCTTCATTGATGTTTGAATTGTGTTTTGTTAATTTTCTAGACTGGTTATGGATGGATGGTGTTATTTATGTTCTTAGTATTTATGGATGGATGGACTAGAAGCTTCAATTTACTTTGTTTTTTGTCACGTTTTCTATTTTATTCTAATTTTTATAATTTTTTTTGGTGGGCCAACCCGTTATCCCATCCCAATTCGATAAAAAAAAATCACTTCGTTAGTTCGTTATAAGGGCTGGCCCGTTGGCCCTGTCAGCCCTCTCAAATATGAGTTGGGCTGACATTTTTCGTCCATTTTTCATTTAGGTCCAGCCCAGCCCGTCCCGTTTTTTGAAGGGTTGATCGAGGGTTGGGCCGGGCCGGGCCAGCCCATTTTGCCATCCCTACCACTAATGTAAACTGAGGTTTTAACAACGGTTAAAAATGGCTTTTAATGACGGTCCTGGACCAGTCGTTGATCCAGACGTCATTGAAAACCAGATCATTCAACGATGTCTTTCAACCGTCGTTGAAACTTCAGAAACGATGACGGTTCTTGAGATAACCGTCATTGAAAGACACCAGCTACGACATTTTTTGTAGTTAATATGTAGCCATTGAGAATTCTTCCATATTTAATAACTTCCTCCCGTACTTTGCTACCTCAGCCCCATCCTTGATAATGATAAGGTGAAATATTTTAAATAATAACAAGTACTCCCTCCAGTCCTATTTATAAGACAATTTAGACAAAAAGACACTTATTAAGAAAAGTAATTAATGTGTTTGTTTTCAAGAAATTACTCTGTAAGATTACAAGTTTACCCCTACTTAAAATTAAACTTCACTACCATGATAATTGCGTGCACCTTAAAACCTTTAATTGTCAATAAGGACAAATATGAGAAAAAACAATAAATGCTTCTAGATTTGTGCATTTTGTCTTATAAATAGAACCATGAAAAAACTTTAAACGTTGTTTTATAAATAGAACCAGAGGGGGTAATATCTAGAATATATACATGTGTGTGTGTGTAACTTTCTTTTACGGAATATATATATTAGTAACAATATAAATTATAACCTACCTATTACAATAATTGCATGTAGATATGCATATAAAAACAATATAAAGAGAAATAGGTGCATCTTCTTATTGGTCCAAGGGAAGTGATTAGTTGGGACTTAGGCACCATGATATGATAAACAATATGATCATTTAGTTTATCACCAACACCAAGCGAAATTCGTTTCTTACGCACAAGCACTGTATTTATTTGACAAACCATGGTGACTGTCATATTGGACATTTGAATTTGAAAAATAAAACATAATTAAGTGAGAAACTGGATATAGAAATGGCTGAGAGATACTTGTTACAAAACAGAAGTGAATAAGAGAATAATGAAAGTTAAGACCTCCTCAGATTAAAAAGTAAAATCTGTCCAAATTAGACAATTTAAATACACATGCATACCTCCAGAGAAATTGTTGGTATCTTGCACAGTAATATGCCATGTTCCCTTAGAGCCAAAGGGCCTGCTAGTACCGCTCCATGATATTAATGAAAGTAAGGCTAGGCAGAGCATAATATTTATTGGCAAGTCATCAAGATTTTGATTTTTAAAGTACCTATCACAGTCAAACACTACTAGTGGCAGGGGCAATGCACGAATTAAATGATAATGCAATGTCATAGTCAAACAATAACCCAAGTTTTTCTACATTACATTTGTTTAGATTCTTAAAATAAAAGAAACAAAAATCAAAATCCCAATTAGACTGAGCAAACAATAAGGAGAGTGAAGAGAAAACTTTTGTCAAGTTTTAAGCACATACACTTTGTAAGTTGGTGAGAGTCATTAAATCGTGGGGTATATTTCAAGTGGGGTATACACTTTGTAAGTCTTTTATCTATCATACAGTCTTTTAAAATGCTAATATGTTGTATAAGATTTCTAAGATTTATCTACTAATAAGTCAACAGTTTGTACAATATATATTATATACGTCTACTAATCTTAAGCCCTTTATTAAAATTACTAATAGTATTAAATTCCCTCACATGATAAGTTCAGCAAGAGCATCATATTGAAATTATTAAATTCAAACAAAACTTCCAAATTGAAAATTTTGAAATCTGAATATATTGTACAAACTGAGGGGCTTGTCCTTCACAGATAACATAACATAATGCACAACTAGTCACGCTTCTCTGTTTTCCTTTCCACAAACCCGCCTTGAACTCAAAATAAAGACGATCTACTAAATGCAGCAACAGTTAGCAATAAAATTAGGAGTCCACTATGAAATTATGTTCACATCATGCCATCACATGGTATAACAGATAGTTTAGTGCCCAAAACAGGCCACTGCAAAAATTTAAGGTTGAAACTGAGGGAAACCTAAACACAATAAGCATATATGTATCTAGAGGTTGAAGTAGAGCCCCTTCTAAATTCAAGGTTCAGTTTTCATTTTTTGTGCCACTATTTTCAAAATTTAAATTACTAGAAAGCAAAGTGGTAGTCCTTCAAGATGAAGAAAATTTTCTAACTCAACTTTCTTCTTCTTTGTAGATCAATTTATTACTAATACTACACTACATATAAATGCTGAGTTGTAGTTATTTTTTAACTTTCCAAGGAAGCAGTAACCATATCACATCTCTCATTCATTTCTTAACAAAGATTTATAAAGGATAGTGTTATTTGGTTCTCTCCACTTTAGAGAATATCCACACAAATTCATTAGGAGAAAAAATAAAAAATTACTTGAGATATTGAAGGGTTATGTTTTTCAAAAGTGATGGATGATGCAAAACAAGGTTTCCCCACTCCTCCTTGTCAATTTTGTCATCATACTTAGTATATGCTTCCTCAAAAATCTAAAGAAATCCAAAATTTAATGTTGAAACTAAACAATGAACTTTCGAAAAGAGAAAAATAAACTCTAAGGGGT
The DNA here is from genome assembly GCA_026901365.1 of Sesbania bispinosa. Lineage (NCBI taxonomy): Eukaryota > Viridiplantae > Streptophyta > Magnoliopsida > Fabales > Fabaceae > Sesbania > Sesbania bispinosa. The sequence continues at coordinate 955,375 of QLOH01000394.1, forward strand.
CCTGTTCGTAATAAGAAATACAAATGACATTAGAATGATGTAGCACCTTGTCAATTATACTTTCTATAACATCATCTCATAGATTCATACCAGACTCCGCAAGTGTAGCAACAACCATTTGCTTCACCTATATAAAATTCCAGAGAAAAATCAAGCCTGTCTCAAAGTAGGGGCAAAAACCTTAGAATTGGATCAAAGAAAGCTAAGGGCCTGTTTGGTTTGCATTTTCATTTCCTGTTTCCTGTTTTCTGAAATTTTACAAAGGAAAAACTGGAAATGCTGGAAACAAAAATTTGCTGTTTTCAGCATTTACAGTTTTTCCTTTGTAAAATTTCAGAAAACAGGAAACAGAATGAAAACAGAAAATGAAAACAGAAAACGTTTCCTCAAACCAAACAGGCCCTAAGTATCTCTTGCCTTTCAATAAAACCCTGTTGCTTGAGACCATAAAGTTGAAAGGAGGTTGAAATATGATAATATCCAGGTTTAGTTTTTGTTTATTTAAAAATAAGGTTCATGTATGTAAATTGAAGACTTGATTATAATGTGCATTCTTTTTAAAATTTAAAAGCTCAAATACAGAAAAATCAATCATCCTAAAACACGAATTATACATATAAAAAAATCCATATAGCATACATTCAATCTTATCATCAATAGGGGCATTGGGATGGAAAAACGAAGAGACCTCGAGCAAACTCTCCAAAACCTAGTATCCTGTTGTGCTTTGTGTCAAACAAATCAAATACCTAATAGAGTTAGGGAGAAGCGCATATGAGATACCAACCACAAGATTGAAAAAAGATGAGAGAATCGAACAAGATGAGATTTTGAGCAGAAAAAAAGGGTAGAAAATATTGAAAAAACCTGAGCGAACATGCCAGTGGGTAAGTGCTTGAGGCGCACGGAGGACTCACGCTTGTTGCGGTGCTGGCTACCTCTGAGGACTTGAAGGTGTCCATCTCGCACTACCTCATCAACTACTCGCCTGTTAGTAGGTACTCGACACACCCTTTTGCTGAAAGCTCGACTCGGTGGTGGTGGGTGGAAAAATGGATGATGAATGTGTTGTGAACTATAACTACCCATTATACTAAGTCTGAGAGTGAGAAAGAAGCTTGGTTTGCACAGGATTTTGTGTGCCATTGATGTCTCTGTTCCTTCCTTTCCCATCCTTCTCTGACACTTAGAACTCAAGAGTTTGTGAGCTGAACAATGAATTCTTCAGTAATAGTTCAAAAAAATTGAAAAAAAAAGATTAATTCATAAAACAGAATTGAAAAAATGAACACATAAATCCCTAGCCCTCTTTGCGCAGGTAGTGGCGGACAGTCGCGGTGGCGCGGTGACAGACGGTCGTGGCGTGGAGCTCCTCCACGACTGAGACTTCAGCGAAGAGAGAGCGAGAGAAACAGCTCGACGGCGCGGAAGCTCCTCCTCCATGGCGCAGGCTCGACAACAACAAAAGAATCCCTAAACCTATTTGCGCAGACAGTGGCGGGAGGTCCTTGGCGGTGGAGGAAGCTCCTCCTCCACAGTCCACAGAGGTCCTCAACAACGAAGAGAGAGCAAGAAAGACAGCTTGACAGGGCGCAGAAGCACCTCCTCCATGGCGCAGGCTCGACGGCGAAGCCACAGACGGACTCGTGACACCGGCGCAATGAGGAACGATGTGGAACTTCGTGGTGAGGGACGGAGAAGGTTTTGCAAAAGAGACTTGATAGAAAAAAAATGAGGGGTGCCATATTTTTTTATTGAATGGAGAATAAGCCATATATTTTAGGCGGCTACTAACGTGAAGTAACACATGGGTGCTTTATAGCTAAAGCAACAAAAATCACCGTTGGAAATAATATTAAAAAAACGACGGCCCAGATTCGTGACCGGTTACCCACTATGAAGGATGTTTACAATTTTGCTTAGGGAACACCCTGGTAAATCTTTTCATTGCATTGGAGTCCCTTTCCAAATCTAGGGTTCCCAAGCAGGAATTGGTGAAGAAAGTGTAAGTTTTCGAATCACCATGAGAGCAAGTGCAAGCGCCCAAGCAGATGTTGGACGAGAGTGAACACAAGAAATAGATCGGGGCAAGAGGTATGAATATCAGTCGTTTTTGGTTTTCCATGTGGTGTAGGGTTGATTTGGTTCCGATTTTTGGTGGGTTTAGGGTTTTCGATTTGGTTTACGGATGATTTTTGGTTCCGGATTTTGATTTGGTGTAGGGTTGATTTGGTTCCGATTTTTGGTGGGTTTAGGGTTTTCGATTTGGTTTACGGATGATTTTTGGTTCCGGATTTTGATTTGGTTTAGGGTTGATTTTCCATGTGGGATAGGGTTCATTTGGTTCCGATTTTCGATTTTGTGGGTGATTAATAGCCTGATTTTGGTCCCCCCACCACGCTTGCACACCGTGTATAAGGAGTATGAGTACAAGTCTCTACATGCTACAACATTCATACTAGTTGCCTTTTGAAGCACTAGACGAAATAGAAAGAACAATTTCCTAGTTAAAAGATTGCCAGCTAACCTTTCAAGATCTTGAAGATTGGTTTGTGATACTGGATCACCATGTATGGAGGAAAACTCATCTTCCATTTCTCAGAACCGCATATGCTCAACACATCGATTATAGTGATGTAAGAAATTGTTAGATCATGACGGGAGTGGACAAATTTTGCTAACTCTGAGTGCAAACTTTCACACCTTGATGTTGTCCTGAAGCCCGCAGAAATTTTTCCCCTCATGTATGTTGCAGCCCACATTTCCCTCTTTTGATACATCTCTATAATCCATGGCTTATCTTGTAAATCAAATTTGGAGATTAATTCACTCCATTTTATTTGAAATTCCCGAACATCAAAATTAGCAAACATAAAATGTTCAAATCCTTTAATGAAGGCAGGGATTCCAACATTAGAGGTCGCATTACGAGCTAGATGCCAAGCACACAAACGGTGATGAGCTCTTGGAAACACAACTCTAATGGCATTCCTAATTGCAAGGTCTCCATCAGTTATGACTGAGTTAGGCATTTTACATTTCATTGCTTCTAAAAACAGACGCAGTTGCCAAATGTATGTTTCCTCAGTTTCATTGGCAACTATTGCACTGACAAATATGGTTGTACGATTATGGTGATTCACACCGGAAAAAACAACTAGAGGTAGTCTATACTTATTCTTACCGTAAGTTGCATCAAACGCCAGTACATCACCAAAGACTTTGTAATCAAGTTGGCTTTTACCATCACACCAGAACAAGTGCTCAAGCCTGGTATCTGGGTCAAGTGTGTGGCGAGTAAACATCAAAGGGTCATTGACTCCCAAGTTATGCAAGTACTTTACAGTTGCTTCTGCATCCGAATTTTGCAACCGCCGTTGTTTGATAATTTGATTGTAGGTATATTTCTTCCAGAAACCAATTTTTTCATAACCTCCTGAGCAATTGGCAAATGACCCAAAAATTTGGGGTAGACCAATGCCAACCTTCAACATGTTATTCATCTGATCTATATCACAAACAACCATCTTTCTATGTGCAGGAAGCATTGCACAAAACATTGCATCTAAGAGTTCGTGGTTGTGCTTATCAGAAAAATAAGAACAACACCACCGTCCTGAGTTGATGTCCACATGCGCTCGAAATTCTGCCCTACAATAACATCTAGTCTCAGCTTTGGGCTCACGTTGACGTTCTTCCATAGGCACACCACTGTCTACACGTTTACCTTCTTTGTTGCAAAAAAAATTTTGTTGCAAAACCCTCTCAGTTTTCCTACTAGAGATAATTTTCCCTCTTTTGGTTGTAAATCCGTTCATTCTGCCATACCAAGAATAGAACAAGTATGCTACATCCAAACTAGCAAAGTCATAATGAGAATGTGGGCTGAATCTTACGAGGTCAATTTTTTTTATGTCCTCGAAACTATCAATCCTACTTATGACAACTTCCTCATGTTCATTATTTTCATCTCCTTCATTCCGGTTTTCTTCCTCTTGTTCAGTATCTTGATCTTCTTCATGTTGGGCTTCTTCTTCATGTTCAGTATATTCATGTCCTTCATTCTGGTGATCTTCATATCCAGTATCTTTATCCCCTTCATTTTGGTTGTCGTCCTAATCAGCATCAACTAATACCACACAACTGTCTCCTTCACCCACTAAGAAGCCATCAATACCTTCTTGATCCACCAAGGAAGGACTAGCATAAATGAACGATTGCTAATCTGAACCCTCCTGCCAAAATGGCGTGTCCCTATCCATCATTGGTATGTTTTTTCCATTCATCCAGTCCAATATATCATCCATGTCTTTTCACTCAGATCAGCAACACTACGCCTTACTTATTCACCCCCATACTCAAAAACCTGCAGAAAAAATATTGGAGCTCTTATCAGCTAAAACACAAAAATATTTGTGCAGCTTTTCAATCTGCTATTGCATGCTAAAATTTGTTTTGACAATTTTTCGAACACCTAATATGCAAAAGAGATGCATTCTAAAGTACAAACAGAAGCAAGTCACAACCCTAACCATAATCCGAGCCATATACAAGCAGGACCAGATAAACCTAGGCACAACCTAAGCTAGGAACATAATCCGAGCCAAATACAAGCAGAACTAGGTAAACCTAGGCATGTAACATCCCGAAAACTGGAACCTAGGAAACCTAAGAGAATCCTTAGGTGGTGAACTTAGCCAAGAGAGGGAAGTTAGACGTAGGGTAAGAATTCAGAGGTTAAGTGTGATTTCAGACAAGAAATTAGGGAATCCATTAGGAATTATGAGTTTTAAAAGAGTTTAGAAAAGGAAACAAGAATTAAGCTAATTGACTGTAGATAGGACCTAGAAGGAACCACACCATGTATAAGAGAGAAGTATAAATGTTTAAGAATAAGAAAATTAGTTTGGTTAAAGAAGAATTAAGTTGAAAGGAAGGATTATGAAAAAGAGTTAGGGAGAAGAGCTACACCCGAGATCTTAGCCATTAAATATGGAAGAATGAGCCTCGTAGTCAAGGGAATAGATTTATCAAGGATTAGAGTGGTGAAGATTTGGATGAGAAGAACTAAGTTAGAAGAAGTTTTGAAGGATAGAAAGTAGGTTTGAGAAGGAGAGAATTGAATTGGAACCAAGAGGGGCACAAACTGAGGTTATTGCTTAATTTTGGGAATTAGGCCTAATGACCTTGGTGTACTAATTCGCAAATATCTAGAGTTGTAGATGTCCGATTGAGGTGATTCCACTCTCATTAGAAAGCTTATTTCCGGGGCTTCAGTTTGATAGGTTATATGATAGGGTTTGGATGAAAACTGCACCTTCAAACAGACTCATTTTCGCTCAAGCGCAGCCTGAGCGAGGATATCAGCAAGAAGGGAAAATTACAATCTGGTTTTCTCGCTCGAGCTTAGCTCAAGCGCAGCCTGAGCGAGAACTTGTGCTTGAGCTGCGCTTGAGCGCAGGCCCGATCTCTGCACTTTAAAAACATAAGTTACGGTTTCTTTCTTGAATTCTTTCCGTTTCTTCTTCATTTTAGAGAGAGAAAGAGTGGTTTCTAGAGAGAGGAACGCCTTGGGAACTTGGAGGAAGAGGATTAAAGCTAAGGCTCTCCAACCCTAGTCATCCCCAACCTTCTTCCCTTCTCTTAGGGCTTCTATTGAGGTGGGTGTGACTCTCACTTGTTTGTCTTGATTGTTCTCACAGCATGTTCCCCATTCTTTTTCCCTTTCTTCCATGGAATAATGATGTATGTATGAGATAAGCTTATGAATTATGAATGTATTGATGATTGGATGTCTAGAATTGCAAAACCATAGGGTAGATGATTTGAGTGATTATGTGTTATGAACCTTGAACATGTTATTTATGAAATCACGGGCCTTTGGCCATCACAGTCATGGATTATGAGTTGAGATAATGATGATGTATTATGAACCTTGAATATTTTATTATGGAATCATGGGCCTTTGGCCATCACAGTCATGAATGATGAGTTAAGTTATCACAGGGCTTATAGCCATCACAGTGCCTTCGGGCTATCACAGGGTCATTGACCGTCACAGTCACAGGCCTTCGGGCAAATATTTAAGAAAGACGGGGGTAACCACATCGAACTCATGGCCAAGAGGGAGATGGGGTCCCCAATCACAGAATGAAAATTAAACATTATTTAAGACTTAATCATAGGTAGCCCTGGACGACGATCCTTGGTTACATGGCCGAGCGCTCATCACAGTCACGTTACAGTGTAAAGACCCCGGGTGTCGGGTAACAACACCTCACAGTCATGCATTGCATCATAAACATTATTTCAATGATGATATATTATGTGTAATTCAGTTATTCATGATGCTCTAGATAGATATGTGTAATTGTGATGATTCTTGATTGTTTTCCCCACACCGCACACACTTGTTACGCTCACTGGGACGTAGTCTCATCCCACGATATGAGAATTATATTTCAGTTGTGCAGGATGAGTTTCAGGATCAGGACGAGAAGTAGAGGATACATGAAGTACCATAGATTAGACCTTTATTTCTTATTATCGTTATTGATTTGCTTAGGACTACCGTAGTCTTTTGTTTCGTTGTTTCCTAGGAAATTACTATGTTTATTTTGATGCATTGTATTGGAGCCTTGACGACAACTTTGTTGGATTTTCTATGTTTTAACTATGTAAAGTGGAGCTTTGGTAATGGTTGGATTACACAAGCGATTATGTTTTATTTTGATACGCGAAATTGACGAATTTATTTTATGAATTTGGAAATAGTGCTCCCAACAGACATTATTTCTGAATTTAGAAATTAGGACGTTACAAGGCACAACCTAAGCTAGGAACCAACTTTACCTTGCGACCGGTTTGTATTTGGTGCTTCCTCGGTGTTCCTCTTAGCGATGCGATCGGTTTGTATTTGGTGCTTCCTCAATGCTTTCTCAACTTTACCTTTCAATGCTTCCTCGATCAACTGCTTAAACCTCACAAATGGGTTTCATGGTTTAGCCATGAGAGATAGGGTTTTGCACTCGAAGAGACGGGGTTCCTCAATCAAGCTTGAAGAGATTTTAGCTATAGACCACCCATTATATTACTTCCCGTTAGCCTTCACCATATTTTATCCTAAATTATTTCAAAGACATAAAATAATTTTAGATAAGAGAAATGTGTACTGTATATGAGAATGTGAAAAATGGATAAATATAATAAAATCATGAGTTTCAGCTCAATAAATTAAATAAATGTTTTATGCGTAGACATATCACTGAGTTTCAATTGTTTCATTGGTTCAATACTTCAAGGTTTATTAGTTTGTGGCCCATTTAACTTCTTCAAACTAATATACTATTAGACCTTACATGATATTTGTAAAACTTAAAAATGATGTATAAAAAAATAAGTTTAACATTTTTTTGTTAAAAAGGTGTTTTTTAAAAAATGAAATTCAGGTGCTACTACTATTGCAATCACATATTAATGCTTGAATAGTTCGTTTGACCAAATGAATTTGGTTGTTTTGACTGGAAATTGATGATAATATCACTGATAGGACTCGAAAACATATCGATGCCGAGTTATAAACAAGGTTCGGTCTTTCTTAAATCCAAATCATGCTGTCCATAGTTGGTTCAGTAACAACTTATTCATTTCTTTTAGTAAAAAAATTATCTCTGGCAGTCTCACGAAATATAGCATCTTGTATATATCATCAAAAGATGAAATCAGATCCTCTTATCTCTAGCCATGAAAATCAAATGATGTAATTCAAAAAACAGAAGGAAGCAATAGTTGTGATTTGTGAAGAATATACCAGATTTATTTAATTCACATAGTCCTAACTAACTTCAAAATTTCATAAAAAAAAAAAGCTTATAGTCTTGCCCCCCAGTATCACAAACCACAAAAGCATATTCCAAAGTGTGCCTTTTATACAGTGTAACTATATAAACCAGAAAACTATCCGCAGGAAAGAAAGAAAGAAAAAGTAATAATTAAAAATCAAAACCACCAACATCACCAAAACCAGCATCGTAACCACCTGCATCAGATATCATGTCCCCAATCAGAAGTCCACCCAACGCTCCTCCAAGCAATCCCGCTCCCAATCCCATTCCGAAATTGTTCTTCCCTGCTCTCTGCGCCGGAGCAGGAGGGTACCCGTACCCGCCTTGTTGCGGGTATCCATGCCCGGCTTGTTGCGGATATCCATGACCCGTTTGAGGTTGTTGATATCCACCGTACGCCTGAGGCGGCGGCGGGTACACGTATCCGGTTGCATATTGTGGCGGCTGTGCGGGGTAGGGCTCAGCATATGGCGCAGAAGTGGATCCCGCCGCCGGAGGAGGATAAACCGCGACGGGCTCCGCCTTGGGGTTCGCCGGAGCAGCGAGATTTTCGCTGAATTTGTAGGAGAAACTCAAAGCCCCTTTTGGCTTGCCGGAAGGTTTTCTGACCTGGTAACTGACGTGCTGGAAGGATTTTCCGTCGCCGGTTTGGTCGAGAAGCTCCTTGAGAGGGACGTGGACGGTGCCGATGTCCTTGTCGGTGGAGAGGCTGCGCTCGCATCGGAGCTTGATTTCGAGAGTCAAGCGATTCTGACGCGCGAGGGATTCGTTGATGGTGAGTTTGATAGGGAAGTTCCAGGTAGGGTTCTTGCCGGCGTTTCTGTCGACGGGGGTCTTGGTCTTGTGGTGGTGGTGGTTGGGATCACCAGAGATTGAAACGACGGCGTAAACGTTCATCCTAGTGAAGAGGTTAACATTTTTGAGATCCTTTGCTGAAGAGAGGTTGAGTTCTAAGGTTCTGTAGTCCATGGCGGTGTGTGATAGCTTCCTTCAAGAACCAATCAATTCAATAATATCTTGAATTTATAGAGATAGATGGTGAATTGAATCAGCTTGGAATCTTCCTACCATTTGATATTGACGCGTCCCTTCGATTACTTTTTCATAATCCTGATTTATAATGGCGGCTGTGTATTTAACCTACAAATTAAAATTGCTCTCTCTATATATTTGACTTTAATAATCTTCATTTTATTTGATCTTAAATTAAGAAGATAATCTGTTTAGTCAAATATTCAAAATTTATCGATGAAATTCTATTTTATATTAGGTATATCCAATACTAAAATATATATTTTTGACAAAATTAAATTAAATTTTTATTTTTATTCAGTCAAATATGTATATACATTTTTTAAATTAGTCCTAACTATCATTTTTCATAAATGTATCAACTAAAAATGAATTAAATTTTCTTTTCCTTCAAAAATGATATTGATAGTAACTAGTATCAGTATCAGTGTATACAAAATTATAAATAACAATAGCGTAAATATATAGTTGCTTTGGAAATGTCCATTATATTGCACTTGACCAGGTCATGTGTATGTACGTCAAATTACCACAGGCACACGGCAAAACGACCCTATTCTCCTTTCCTTTCCCTGATCGATAGTCAGTTTCACTTCTACAATTACAATTGCTGGAGAAAGAGGAAACATATAATAATAGTATTAATTACTAACTTTTTAGCTTTTTTTTTATAGAACTACTGTTTTTTAAGCACATAAGGAATATTGCCTTTTTCCACGAAGTTATAAGTTATTGACACGCTAGCTTCTCAATCTGGGATTTTCTTCTTCGCCATCTGATCTGATCTCGCCCTACCCGAGAAATTATAGTTCTAGTTGTTTCTTGTTTTTATGTGAACTCGAGGAATAAAACACGCCGGGACTCAATTGGACGTTCCATAATTTGTAGGTAATTAATCAACAACTATCGGCTCATATAGTTCTTTTGGTTTGAAAGAAGTCAAGAAAGCCGGGGGATGGAAAATTATGTTTGTCAACAATGGAAGGAGCAAGGGTGATGGTGGTTGATGATATTATAAACAACAAAAACGGGGTGACTGGTGCATAGTAGTGAAACTGATGATCTCTTAGTAATATTAATAGAGTTCTCGTCAGTTTCACCCCTTTTGGGGTGTAGTGAAAAATGCATTTATTACATATTATTTTTAGGTAATTTGACATTTTAATTGTGCATAATCATGCATGTTAATTATTTATAGCATACATTTTATTCATTTTATTTCAGATGATTGGTTTTGGTCTTTTATTTTGTAGGTGGAAGATTTTAGGATTTATTTGTCTTTTAATTGTTACTAGTTGGTTATGGCCTAGGCCTAATTTTATTCCCCAATTGTAAAAGTCAATTGAGGGCACAATTTAGTTCTTAAATTAAATCAAGAGTGACCTTATTCGTTGAGGATCAATATTGAAAGTTCAAGACCTTTTAAAAGCAAGGCATTGGATTTCTACCAAATTCAACAAGACAGTGAGATTCAGAGAGTGGATTCATAAATCTTTCTATTTTCTTCTCTATTATTTTTAGTTTTGTTAAATCGCCATTTTGAACTCATAGTTATTGACTTTGATTTAAATATGGCTGAGTAAATTTCTTATTCTAGGAATTGGGAGTAGCTCAATGCAGGATTGACAGCTATGTTTTGACAATTTCTTTAGTTATGTTAAATTAGTTTTGATTCAATTCTTGGTGCGTTAATGCCTGTGAATATGAGTAGCCACATATTTTCTTGATCTTAGATATTAGGGGAAGAACTCAAAGATGAACCTTAGTATTGGAAAATCCTAAAATTGAACTTGAAAATCTTAATCACAAAAGCAAATTAAATCTCTTGGGGATTTTAAGGATTATCACAAAGCTTAAAAGATTTGATTTAAATTTAATCACCACGAAAGTAGGAATTAATTTAATCAAATACGTTATTATATCCTGAAAGGGAATAATAATTATATTAGGATAATTCTCCTTCAAAAATAATTAAATATAATAAAAGGGAAAACCCTTACATAATCTTTCAATAATGGAAACAGAAAACGACAACGGTTAAAAGAGGGCTTTTTAAGAACGATTTTGGACTCGTAATTGATCCAGTTGTAGTTAAAAACCATACTTTTAACGACATCCTTCAATCATCATTAAAAGTTAGAAACGACGACGGTTAAATCAGGAATTAACACTTAAGAAATTGTTAGCACCAAGTTAAAAAACTCCATAATTTAAATAAAAGGGCCCGACTAGACCAAAAAGTTTATTTCACCATTTACCATTTTTAACATTCCTAAACATAATATGAAATAATTTAATACATGTGGTAATAAAAGTGAGTGAATTGGAATTACTAGGACAAGCTCCATGAACACGCTAGAGACAAAAAGGAAAGAATATGATATTTTAGTTAAAGTTATTCCATAAACTATATGTAGGGACACACATGAAACACTAGAATTGGAGTTGAATAATGTTTCTATAAACTTAACGTTTTTATGGAAACCTTTCGTAAAACTAAGTTTAAAATAGATTTCAAACTGTGATTCAGATGTTATCTGAATCTTTGTTCTGCGTCTGAAGTTTTTCAGACAGGGTTTTGCAACAGAATTTTCGTAAAGATATTTTCATAAATCAGTTTATAAAAACTCATGTCAGATTCCCTCTTCTTGTCAGGATAATTTGAATATACAAATATAAGGGATAGAAAAGCACTTAGTCAATTATCCTGGTTCACTTGCATCGCTCGTGAGCTACCTTCAGTCCCACTGCCAACAAGCTATTGGATTTTCTCTTAATCTCAACACATTAAAAGTATTCTTTTGTTCATCAAGCCTCTTCAGGCTCTACACAACAAGTATTCTTTGTCCTACCCCTAGCTCTAACCACAAGTATTATTTGTCCTACCAAGCCACTTCTGGCTGTAACAACAAGTATTCTTTGTCCTACCAAGTCATTCATGTCTCTAACAACAAGTTAATGTTTACAAAGAAATTTGAACTTAGAACAAAAGTTCTTCGTTCTGGGTGTACAAGACATAACAGAGATCTAACTCTGGATACGAAAGTTGATTGTACAAGAGTTTTTACAACAAATAAATCCTTAAAGGATTTTTACAGTGTTTTGCGAAACTTAGGCTTGTTAAATTTTTCGTGCGTTCCTCTCTTTCGCTTCTGGAGACATCTGGTATTTATAGGCTTCATTCAACTTGAAGAATGTCGTTGAGAAGTCCATTGTGAGATAGCATTAAATGCATTTAATCTCGTTGTGACAGAGCTACTGTTACTATACTAGGTTGCAATACCGTTATGACTTTTGCGACTGCTTCAGAGCAGCATTTCTCCTTTTGTGCTTCCATTTTGAATCGTAGCCAAAAAGTTGCCTTTTGTTTTTTCTTTTCTGATGTACTGATGTTGCGATGTAGTTCTGGTGTCGGCTTTGATTTTCCACGTCATACGCCCTTGTACTTCAGACTTACTTCATCTTCAGATAGGAATTATCGTCTGAACCATTCTTACTTCGGACAGATCCTTAATCTTCATAACTTAACAAACTTCAAATCTTAGCAGACTTCAGACACACTTTTCTCCAGATAGTCTCCGAAATAACAGAACTTCAAAAGTATTAATTAAGCATAAAGTCATGAGTTTACTTAAGTTTATAATAATCAAAACTAAGTGTTGAAGTGCCTTAGACTTTTAGGTCTTGAGACTCAACACTATGTGTATGAGAATATGATAATACTTTTATTCCCAGAGAAACATTTATTCCAAAAGGTACATATCAATGCATGCGCTCTAACGCATAAAATCCTGAAAATCCACTTTCCATATATTTGGAAATTGAATTTCACTAATCTAGTTGACTAAAATAGAATCTAAAAATAAAACATCGCAGGGGATTCATAAAACCAGTGTGTGCCAAAGTGAACCTGCGCACAATCAACCATTTATTGCATAATTAACTTTCCCAAACATTGCAATTTAGTGCAATATTCTTCATTTATCTAGTCTAGCTGATAAATGCTGAGATTACTTGAAAATTTCGGGTTCAATTGAGCAAAATTTGATTTGAATTTCCCAGTCTAGGTGGATCATGAAGAAAAACGGATTGGAAGTGCCTGATGAGAAAGTTTGAAGTAGATATTCGCTTAAGCGAGAAAAAATTTGCTTAAGTCAAAAGAAGAAATAATGAGAAGCACCAACAAGGCACTAATCGCTTAAGCGAGAAATCTTTGGAAGTGAGAATTGGATAGAGTGCAATACCTTGACACTTGTATAATTTTAAATAATCCATATCATACAGTGTTACCCACATCAATATTTTCTGTTAGTAGTTGGATAGTGAGTTAACGGTAGAACCACGTTAGTCACAATTAAATAATAAAAGGATTAAATTCGAATAATTAAAAATGGGGGACCAAAATTGGCCTAGCATTAAACTGGGGGACCAAAAGGGTACTTAAGCCATAAATAAATAAAGAAAACAAGAGAAATAAATAAAACAAGAGACATGTAACCAACTTAGTTCCTCCATCTCACGTTTCCTCACCCCCGTTGGATAGAAAACTGCAACCACACTTTAGTTATATGTTTTCCATCCCCTCCTCGTTTTCTTTATTAAAAGGAGTCTACCAACACACTCTTTAACACACTTCTCTCAACATAATCATTGTGATTGGTTAAAAATCATGAGTTCCATTAAATTATAGTATGAGTCTCGCTCTTAAAATGGTGAGACCACTATGACTTTCAACTAATCATCAGGAATGTGATGAAAACGGCACGTCAAGTAGTGTATTGCTAGTATTTTTTTTATTAATTGTTCCAAACGCATCAAGGTGGTTGTTTCACGCCGAATTACATCCTTCTATTTTTTGTCAACACAAACAGAACGGTAAAGTTACATATATTGAATTTATCATTGTTATTTTTTAATTTAATATTATTACATGCATGCAATCAAGAGCACAGATCATACAAATGTCTATATTTGGGTTGGGCTGGACTATCTACACCATTAAGAATAATTTCCAACCTAATTTATCGAAGCAGATAGTCCTAACGGGGTTGGTTCAAGTGGTACATGCTTGATTCCCTTTAAGCAAGGTCTTGGGTTCGAGTCTTGTGGATGGAAAAAATTCCTGCTGGGAGAGCTAGCCTCACCGACCACCATGATGTGGATGTTCCCGGCTCGAACAGGATTGCCTCCAGTGGAGGATACCTGTGGTTAAACAAAAAAAAATGAATCAATAGGTAAATGATCATTTAGGGTAAAATGTATTTTTAATCACTAAATATTTATCAAGTTTTAATTTTAGTGTTTGTAAATGATTTTTCTTTTACATCCTTGCAAATGAAATTTGTTTCTCTGAATGTGTTTGTTATATCATTTCAGCAAACTGAAAGCTAAAATTGGTAATTAAAAATTTTGTTAAACAATTTCAACCATTTTTTATAAAGTAGCATTTTTAGTAGTTATAGCATTTTTTTTTAAATACTACTTGGAGAGTTGGAGTAGGGTTTCAAGATTTCATCTACTAGATGTTTTTTTTTACAAATTTATCTTAAAAAAACTTTATAATTACATAATTTAAAGTTTTAGTTCAGTAATTAATAATGACATTTTCTATCATTTTATAGTTATCTTTTAGTTTCACCAAACATGTTTAATTCAATTAGCCTGCTTTTAGCTTTCATCTTTAAACTTTTAGTTAGTTTATCTGTTAGTTTTATCAAACACATTTTAATTTTCCCCTTTCTCTTTCTGCCACTCCTCTCTCTCTCTCCTCCCTTTCTTTGTTTTCTTAAAGCCCCAACAAAATATATCAATGGTAAGAGAGAGAAGGAGGAGGTTATAGTTAGCATATGTACTGTCGACAAAGATGAATTAAAAAAATTACATTTGTAGGGACCTAAAACAAGAAAAAAAATCATTTACGGTAGTCCATTTACAAAATGAAAACATATTTTACTCAATTATTTATATTGTCTTGTTTTGAACTTTTAAGTTTAACTCTAGCCCTCTTATAAAACAATTATGTTTTATTCTTAATCTTACTTTAAAAACAAAATACATATGCAAAATTACCATTAATTTGTATTTAATTTTTTATTTATATATGATTTAAGGTCAATAATTAAAATCTTTAGGGCATGTTTGGACAAGATATGATATGATAGGTTATGATATAATAACCAAGTTGGATAGAAACAAGATAAGATAAAAACATGATAAGCTCTTATCATATCATATGTTTGATGCATAACAGGATAAGAAGACGTATGATATTATTTTATCTTATCATACGTTTGAAATAGAAAGATGATGATAGACTATGATATAAAAAATATTGATATGATAAAATTACCCTTATTACAAAATTTATTTCTATTTTATAATAAATTAAATTAAATATTATTTTTTAGATTTTTTAATAAGCATATATGAATAAAAAATTATTTATTTATGAAAAAATAGTTAAATTCAACAAAAAAGAATAAAATTATTAAAAAATATCAAAATTATCATAAAAAAAATTATTCTAGGTTATCTGTGCTAATTTGATTAAAATGCTTTCGTTATCACAAGATTCAATTATTTATACAAGAGTCGTAATTTAGAGAGGAAAGAGACAGGGAGGGGAGTGGAAAGAGGAGAGGGAGAGGGGGAGAGAGATATGAGAGAGGAGAAAGAGGAGAGAGGGAGGAGAGATGATAAATGAGTAAAGATGTTCACGGTTCGGTTTGGATTGGTTTTGAGATAAAAACATCTCATCCGATCATTATAATTTTATCATTTTATCGTCCAATCAGTTTTGATATATTTTTTTAAATTCGATCCAATCTAATCTAATTTAAAATGGATTGGATTGTATCAATTTTTAATTTTTTAAAATGATAATAAATAATAAAGTGGGGATATGATAAATGTTAGAATATAATAAAATTATCTTATCACGTCCTTTATATGTACACCATACGAGAGCTTAATATATATTCATCAATATAAGTTATATAACTCACTAGTCACTTGATTGAGACTTCCTAAGTTCATAATAAAAAATTAAAAATTGTAATACTTGTATGAAATATTATTTTTCCTTTTTCGGTTGTCTCTTTCCATTTTTATTAAGGATTCCTTAAGCTTCATCGAGTGGCTAGTAGAAGCCATCTAAACTGCATATGATCATTTTATATTATATAAATAAATATAATCATTTCATTTAAATACTAGAGTTAAATATTTGGTCATCAATTCCATCCTAATCATCAACTGATTTCTTTTAACAAAAAAATACACACCAAGATAGATAGCCATAACTTTTTAGATTCCAATTGCTTTGCATAATATATCACTTCGCGAGAGAAATTTTGGCCACTGAAAGTGGGACAAGCTGATAACAAAGAAATGTTGGTGCCGGCCGTGGATTAGCAAAGTAATCTATTGCTTCGTTTTTTTTAAATTTCTTTTTCAAACTTTAGGAAGGCACACATCTTATTTTAAATCAAAAAAACAAATATCATTGCAACAAATAACTGTAAGATAATTAAACATAAAATATAATAAAATAAGTAAGTAAAAATTATGTTTCATCATATTAATATCTTAAACTACCTTTATTTTCTATATACTTAAAAGAAGTGTAGCTTAAATCTTAACTCAAATAGCATGAAATCCATTTAACTATGACTCCATTAGGCAAAAGGACGATGCAAATACGAATGGAATGAAACCTTATCCATCCACGCCTCAATAATTAATGCTCCTCCTTTTGGAGCATTATCGTGGAGCATAACGCATTTACTGTAGCCTAACAAATTTCTGTTAATCTTATTTATCTCATAAGAACGCAATAATTGTAAAATACATTATCTTTCCTTTCAAAATTCAAAAGAAAAACATGATCTTTATCTCCCCACTTTTTCTATCTATAACTGCGATGAAATAAAAATTGAGTTACTAAACTAAAGTTGAGAAATCATTTATGAAAATCTAACCATATACTAAAATCGGGAAGCTAGAATCTCTCAATTTAAAGTACTCCACAGAGCCACAAAAGAAAAGGCAAAAATTGGACCCTACATTACATTCCTAAAATATCTCACTATCAAATTGAAATATTTCCGCACATAAAACGCAATATTTTTTATATAAATATAATGTTCGCTGCAAATCAGAATTGAATAAGACATAAACGAAGGGACCCTTTTCCTTCAGTCCTGTTCTCGTCTTTGATCTCTAATGTAGACTCTCTTCTCCGTTGCCTCCTTCTTCGTCTTCCCTTGCAGGTTCGTTCCAATACATCCTAAAGATCGCGTCCTTTTGTTTCCCTTTTCCAAAGTTTTGGGAAATTCAAGCGAAACCCTAATTTGAACGGCACATATGAGCTTCTTCTTCTTCTGTTATTTCTATTATTGTATTCATGTGATAGATGCAAATTTGATTTGATGTTGCAGGTTATATAATAGTCTGAGAAGGGAGGGGGTGTTTGCGGCAATGGAGGAGCCAAGCAAACTGAAGCGTGCCATGATTGATTCCTCGGCTGGGGCAATTTCCGGTGGAATATCTCGGACAGTGACCTCTCCCCTTGATGTTATCAAGATTAGATTTCAGGTCTGTTTTATTTTTCATACTTGTTCATTGTTGCTACCTTCATATGTTATCATGTTATTCACATTCATAATGATATTGATAGGTTCAACTGGAGCCCACAACTTCCTGGGCTTTACTACGCAAGGATTTGGCTGCAGCTGCGCCATCAAAATATACTGGTATGTTTCAGGCAAGCAGAGATATTCTTAGAGAAGAAGGCGTACAGGTAGTACATTAACCCGTACACTCTTTACCCTTTCAGTTTATCATGGTGCTTTTTTTAAAAAAAGTTATGTACCCTTTTTTCTGTCACATATTTTACAGGGCTTTTGGCGGGGGAATGTACCAGCATTGCTCATGGTTATGCCATACACAGCTATACAATTTACAGTTTTACACAAGTTGAAGACTTTTGCCTCTGGTTCTTCCAAGTCAGGTATTCTATTTTGTTATTCAGTGTCCCAACATATCAGTTTCATTGCCATTGTTTTGAGACTGAACTGGTGTTTTGTCACATCATCATCAGTTGTTGTATGTTATAACTTTTAAAAGTTAGGTCCATAAGCTGTTCAAATTCATTCCAACATCTCACTTAAGGCTTTTTGGTGGAGGAGGATGCTGCCTGTAGTTAATGGGTGTATAACTACACTATACATGCAAGCCAAAACCTATGCCTTTGCACACATCACACTGTAGAATTATAATTATATCTTATCCAATTCTATATTTATATTGTTCATTGGTTTCTTTTTGTTTATGCAGAGAATCACGTTAATTTGAGCCCTTATCTATCTTATGTCAGTGGGGCATTAGCTGGTTGTGCAGCTACTGTAGGTTCATATCCCTTTGATCTTCTCAGAACTATATTAGCTTCTCAGGGTGAGCCAAAGGTATAAGCATTGTTAAATTTAGAATTATAAGACAGTTTACAAGTAAACTTGTGTGATGTTTATTAATATTCTGAAGGCCAGTGAAGCAGATTACTGGTCTTCTTTTTAAATTCCCTCCTCTGGTTCATTTGTTTGTCATGCTAGTTTATTTGTAAAGTCTAATGATTTGCCTTCATAAATATTTGCACACAACTTGTTAGGTAGTGAGTGACAGTTGGGGGGGGGGGATGTAAAATAGATGAAAAGGGCAACATAATAATTATTTATATATATTTCCAATGAAAATTCCTGTAGATGAGCGGTGGCATTTGCCCTCACAAACTATAACATATATCCACTACTGGTTAACAGATTCTTGATAAGAGTAAACTACAACTCATAATTGAGTGTTTGATATAATTCACTCTGGAATTATAGTGAATACCTTGAACCTTAACTACTAAGATTTCCTTCAGCTTGGATGGGGAATGGATTGAAGGAACATACCCCAGTATAATAGTTCCTCCTGGGCTTGTATCAGGGTTGTTAAACATTGGTCCTTTGGCACTGGAAAGTCTGTCTTGCCTCTTTAAGGATTGCTACAGCTGAGTATAAGCATTGTGGTGATCCTTTGGGTTCTATTGTCAGATAGAGGCCTTTATTAATGTACTCTCCTCATGCATGTGCCATTTATGGTCTCTGGTTTTGCTTTGTGTGCCTCTGATGTAGTTTTGGTCCTCTGGAAGCTTTTTTTTCCCTTTTAACAAGGCTTTGCAAATATATTTCCATCATTTAGGTATATCCAAGCATGAGATCAGCTTTCGGTGATATCATCCAGACTCGTGGATTCCAAGGCTTGTATGCTGGATTGTCGCCAACTCTAGTTGAGATTATACCTTATGCAGGCCTACAATTTGGCACATATGATACATTCAAGCGTTGGGCCATGGTAAAATTTCAGTCATTCTATTTTAAGTTTTTAACATCTCATCTTTATTAGTTAACATAACTATGCCCTGCATGCATTGGATGTTGTGCTTTGTTCATTGTGCAACTCTAGTAAGGTGAAATTATAAATTGTCTTACCTTGTGTTTGGATAGAGTAATTTGAAATTACTAGATTTTATGTGTTAGAATAATAAGATAAAGAATTTCAAATAACAAGTAGGAGATATTTTATGACAAATAGAAGGAATTTCAAATGACACAATGAGAGAGAATTTCAACATTCCTCTCATACCTACAATTCACTTAACATTCCCTATCGCAATTTTGGGAGTTCTAAAATTCACTATCCAAACACACACTTAGATTCTGCATGACTGGTTATTCTAGCTTTTTTTTGCTTTGTATTATGCTATCATTTTAAATCTTTGTGGAAGATGATGCTAGAAGAATTACAATGACTCAATATGCATCATGTAGTTATTCGTATTCCCTTACCTTGTGTTTGGATAGAGTTTTGAAATTGCTAAATTTCACGTGTTAGAATAGTAAAAGAAAGAATTTTAAATGATAAAAAGAGGAATTTCAAATGACACATATTGAGGGAGAAGTTCAACATTTCTCTGTTATGTTTAACTTTTTAGATTATCATTTACAATTCCCCTCCCTCACACATACAATTCAATTAACATTCTCTATCACAATTTTGAGAATTCTAAAATTCTCCATCCAAACACACACTTAGGGTATGATGACTGCTTGCATAGTAGTGAGGATTGCTCCACATGTGTCTCACATTTTCAATTTATGCTGCATGTGAATGCTATTTTAGACTCTGGTCTTACATGTTGCTTAGGTTATCAATCTAGACTCTAAACGTGGATTACTAATGGGTTTTCTTGGCAATCACTATACTTGCACTAGCTATTTGGACTAACAATGCGGCTACATAGCAGTCTTTGTTAATTTTGAATTTGAGAAATTAATCATGTTCATGCGTCATACCTATTGTTAGGTTTGCATTTTGATTATAATTTAAATTAAAATTGTATTGAATTAGTAGAAGAGAAAAGGAACCTCAGGAATTGTGTCGCTATAAATGTGTTTCCACTTGTAAGTTGTGACCTTAAATGAAAGATGGGGTTGGATTACATCATACAGCTGATCAATGTTTTGTTTGAGTTCCACTTTACATTGTCCAATTCTTGGAGATCTGTTTATTTATTATGCATTGTGTGTGTCAAATTGTAGGGTTGGAACCATAGATATTCCAACACCACTGCAGAAGATAGTCTCTCCAGCTTTCAGCTTTTCCTTTGTGGGTTGGCAGCTGGAACATGTGCCAAACTTGTCTGTCATCCACTTGATGTTGTCAAGAAAAGATTTCAGGTAAACACCTGCCCATTTTAAGTATTAGTACAAGGATTATTTGATCAATTTTTGAATCAAGAGTTTTTGACAATCTGATCATTATCTTCCACCCATAAAAAAACTTGTGATGATGATTGTCAGGGTTGATACATGATGTTTTTTTGTGTTATCTGAAACAAGGATATTAAAGAAAACTGAAGGGTTGAACGTTTTGTTATTCTATCCATGTCAATGTTATTATGGATCTTCATTATTGTTTGCTATAGATCGAAGGGCTTCAAAGACATCCAAGATACGGAGCTCGAGTTGAGCGTCGTGCATACAGTAACATGTTCGATGCCATGCAAAGGATATTGCAGTTTGAGGGTTGGGCTGGTCTATACAAGGGGATAATCCCATCTACTATTAAAGCTGCACCAGCCGGTGCTGTCACATTTGTTGCATATGAATTGACATCAGATTGGCTAGAGTCCATTTTGACATGATTTTTTTTTTTCTCTCTTTTTCTTTTTAGTTTTTTCATATTCTTTTTTAAAATATAAATTCATTCCCTCATAGGATAGGAAGAAAGTTTGAGTGATATGCCAATTTATTTTAGTAATAGTGATAGTTGATAAGATTGTACTTCCTTAAGATGGAAGAAGGTTAAGAGGAAGGCTAAGGTCTTGGCATATTCAACGTGTTACCTTTCCCTTTCTGGAAATTGATCTAGGATAGGTCACTCGATCTTGAATTCCAAATGTAAATTTCCAAAATGGTGCAAAGCTCTTCTCTTTCTACTTGTGAAACGAACTGTGTTTGCATTCAACCTATATTTAGATTTTTAGTAGCACCTAATATACGTCTTTTTTTTTTATCTTGAGGGTCTATGCAGTCCAGATTCTTTTGCATCATTTTATTGAACAAACAGTTTACCCTCTTAAAATTTATGTTTCATTATTGTAATCGGGAATGTTTCTTTTTATATATATGTTGCAGTTTTACGTAATATTTAATGTTAAAATTGTGTTTATCTCTTACTCCAAAGCACATTTCTATCACAGAGTAAGTTTATTTTGGATATATATTCAGTCTTAACAAAATTTAAGTAGGAGTTTACGACAAAATTAGAATGAGAGTAAATTAGCAAATCAATAAGTTCCTGATTTTTTTAGGATCATAATCTTTCACTTCTTATTTTTTCTGTCACTGTAATTCAACCGTATATTTTTCATTAATTTTCTTATGATGTGTCACGTTTAGTGATGCAGTGTCACATAAAAATGATGTGATTTAGTTAAATTTATAATTTGAAAGATTCAATTCCAATAGTCGTATGTTTCATTTTTCTCTTTTCTTCTCCCTTTTCCGTTGGAAGGTCTCAACTCAAATGACGTTATTTTTGTGTTTTGATGACAAATAGTGTGGTATAGTATCACTAAACGTGACACGTCATAAAAAAATTAACGTGGAACACACAATTGGACTATAATGATAAAAAATACAAGAAGTCAGTGATTATATTAAGGTTTTTTATATTTTATGGACTAAACTGTATGATCCTAAAAAAGTCACGGATGAATTTGCTAGTTTACTCGAATTAGAATTAAATCGGATGACATTCGATGTGTTTAGTTTATTTTAAAACTATATTTCAAATTGATTTATTTCACAATTACGGAACAAATACTATCGAGAATAGTGTTAATTCAACAGTCAATTAAATAAAAAGAATGGTGTGCCCGTACCTCTAATCTGGTTTTGTATTTCGCAATTTTGGCATAGGCCTATTAATTATATTTGGATTAAATATATTTTTTTTCCTAAAATTATAGTGAAATTTGGTTTTAGTCCCTCATTTATTTTTTTCATTGGTTTTGGTCATCTCTTTTTCAAGTAACACATTTTTAGTCCCTCTTATTTTTATTCTGTTAAGTCACTTTTGCAACTTTACTATAATTTTTTTGGTGAAAATTTACATGAATTTTCTTGTGATTTTTTATCTAGAAAAGTAGAAAAGACATTTGTACTAAAATTTAAAAAAAAAACCACAAATGTTTTACACAAAAATGTTGTTATAAAATTTCATTGCTTTGACGTAGAAAAATATATTGTAAATTTCTCACAAATTTTAGAATATGAAAAGAATTTTCTTTGAATTTTGAAATCTGCAGGAAAACTCAAAAGATAATCCATAGAAAAATTTATGAGAATTATTGCTACGTCATCACTTAGCGGAATATAACTAACGACGATAACTAAAATCATGTAATTTTAAAAAATAAAGGCTCAAAACTAACAAAAAAAATGAGAGACGAAAATCAAATTTCACTATATTTTGAAGCACTAAAAACATATTTAACCCATTATATTTTTCTACCGGAAAAAGGCTGCAAGAATATTTTGAAACCGTACATTCATTCAGGCTGTGTTGGTCATTATGGACTCAGACTATATATATACATATACTTCCAAGGTATAAAGTAATGAGAACAAAAATATCAAAGCATTTGAGAAAAATATAAATTCATAGCATGTATACTTTCATATTCAATAGTAGAATTTTGCCTAAAGATTTTATCATGTCATCTGGTCTTGACTTCTTTTTTTGTCAAGAGTTCATTAAAAAATGCCCAACGACACTTACAAAGTTTAAGGGTGCTAAATAGAGAGTATTACAACAGTGCACTGTAGATCTAAACAACAAATCAAACACGCATACTCGGTCAATCTAAACAATTTAGCAGTCCTAAAAAACCTCCTATTACAATGATTCTAAAATAGTCTGAACTTTTCTTCTTTTTTTTTTAATTCCTTCCGGATCAGCACATGTTCATCAACTCCAAGCAAAAATCCACAACATCGACCGCAGTCAATCTGAGTAAAGCAGTGCTGTAAAATTAAGCTCTAGTGGTGGAAATGCAAAGAATGCAGCAAAACTGAGTAAAAACAGTGCTGCAAAATGATGACTCTTACATAATCTCGCAAAGGAGGAGGTGGTGGCCGGAAGGGAGAAGGGAGAGGTGGTGGTGGTGGTAGAGGATGGAGAAAAAAAAAACAAAAAAACAGAACATAAAAAAACTCTCACTAGAGAGAGAAGAACTCACCTATTGTGAATAGTAAACCCTCCTATAGAGGGAGAAGCTCCTCGTATGGAGGGGAAGAGCCCCTAATATGGACAAAGTCTCCGCGGCTCTCTCTGTTTCTATTTCCTTCATCTGGTCTTGACCGGAAGGAGATAAACAAAGTCAACATACAGAAACGTGATTACCTTCCACTTACCGTGATGAGCATTTAATAGTAGTTAATTAATGTTCAACCCCATTACACAGTTTCATACTTTCATTAGTAGAAAGGCTGAGAAGTATATTAACCAACAATGAGAAGAAAAAACCACCGTGTGTTCATAAGAGTTTTCTAAAAGAGAAAAAATTTTAAAAAATAAAAATTGTTACGAAATGATAATATTATCTATTTATTTACTTACATAGAGTCACCAAATTTTTTTTTGCTTACATAATTATTTTAAAAAATATAAAAATAATTTAATATAAATACAATTCTTTACCATTTCACCTAACTTAATAAACGGAGAGAAGAGAATAATTTTTCTATCTACTTTCTGTCCATCTAAATCAAACTTTCTCTTTTTTTATTTCATTTTTTCACTAACTTTTTACTCGTCATCTAATCATTGTCCACACGAGGCGTAGACTAGCTTATACGACCTAACACTGCGTCTTCGAGAATGGCGTCGTGTCAACTTCGTATTCACCGTATTCTTCTGCCTAACCTTCCATGGTGCTATTTGTAATGCTGAATATAGAGCTTGTTCCAATGAAACTGTGGTAGATTTACTTTTAGGTAAAAAAATAGAATGAATTAAAAGAGATTAAATATAATTAACTTTTTTATAAGTTGAAATTAATTCTTGTAGCACACCTACTTCTAAAGTTCTCCCATGTAACTTCTCTTTAAGTAATTAATTTCAACTTACGGAAAAATTAAATTCATTTGTCCTCTTTGATTCATTCTATTTTTATCTTATAAAAGTTCTTCCGTAAAAGTGTATATGAACTCGGCCATACTAGTGTGTTTGGTAAGTCACTTTAATAATTTGAAAGTTGAAATTAGTAGTTGAAACTATTTCAATTGTGTTTGGTAAAATAGTTTTTTGAGTAGCTCTCAACTTTTCTTAAGAAGCTACCTGAGGTAGCTTTTTTAGAAAAACTTCTATTTTCATTTACTAGCTGAAAATTTATTATAAGTTTATCCTTCAACCACCTCCGTTCATAATTATTTAATAAATAATATTGTCCTTGTATGTTATTTTACCAGTTTTAGCTAATTTTATCAAACACATAAATCAAATCAACTAATTTTCAGCTTTCAGCTAATTTTACCAAACTGCTACATGAAATACACATACACATATACATGTATGAAATACACATATAGAGGATGACTAATTTTTTCAAATTTTTCTTTAAAATATTAACAAATGTACTAAAAACATCAGTTTAAAAAAATAAAAAAAATATTGGTCATCTTAAAAACATAAACAAAAATTTAGTAATCAAGTTTTAGTAGTTGAAAACAATTTAATATAATATACTTATTTTTAGTAACAAAAATCTTTATTTTTTATGACACATTGTTATCATGATTTTATTTTCAGAAAGTTAAATTTAAAATTAAATTATTTATACATATTTCTAACATTTTATTTTTATATTTCATTTAAATTAATTACGTATACTTATTTTATATTTTTCAAAATTTTTTTTTAAATTTTACTTAAATATAAAAAAATACTCATGCAACAAGCAGTAAACTTAAGAATTATTTATCTGATTTAAGAAATAATATATTATTGCAAAACCCCAATTTGGAAAAAAGAAATGCATGTAAAAACCCGGTGTTATTATAACAACATTTATAAAATGGAAGAAATTTATTAATAATGTATATTTATTAAATTAAATTCACATAAATAAGTTTGAACTAGTAGTCGAAAGATATATTTAAACAACTCTTTTACGGAAGAAAACCGAAGTAGGAATAGGAAGTATATTTTTGTATAATGTAAGTTTTTATTTTATAAATTTAACGATACGGATTAATTCTGTATAATGTAATTTATTATTTTTTATGCAAAACAATTGTTGAATCATTCATCTTAAAGCTTAGTATGATAAATTTTATATTTATTTTCTTTTTTACACAATGAGATGTATTCTAAATTTTGTGACGTTTATTTGTTAATTTCTATGTAAAATTAAATCAACATTATCTGTCAATTGAAGCAAAATTTTACTTTTTAATTAATTAATATTCAGTTTTCTTCTATTAATATTACACATAATGAAATATTTATAAATTATTAATAAAATAGTTTGTATATTTTTTTGCTAAGTAAAGAAGATTAAATAAGAGAGTACAAGGGGTACTCCAACCCATTACAACATTAACAAATACAAAACCCAAGTTAATGAATGGCTACCAACACCCCTAGTATCAACCGCCTAAACTTAGAAACCAATCACACCAATGTGAAGAAATGAACATATGACTCAATATAAAAACAGGAACTGAACCACCATACCATGACCGATAAAAAATGGAAGAAATACAAAATCAGCCACTTAGTAGCAGCTCTAGAATTATAACCATCAAATAAGCAAGAAGTCGGAGAAGACACCCAGGATGAGAATGGATAAACAAAAGTCACATCCTTACAACGTAACCAATTCCAAGATCTAATCTTAATAAGATCGAGCAATTCAGATGGACTTGTCAGCTGTGTAGAAAAAACATTGCATTCCTAGCCAGCCACAAAGACCAAATTGTTACCATCCATAAAATAGACCACTTGAAACGATTATTAGCCAAGCAACATGGAATGCCTATAAACTGAGCAAAATTGGCATGACCAGAATTATGCAAAGCAACAGAGAAACCAAGCCAATCCATACACCGCATCCATATAGAATATGCAAAAGAGCATTCAAATAGTAAGTGAGAAGTAGTTTCCACAGACACCCCGCACGCACAGCTTCCTATTGACCGTAAAATAACCTTCCTTTTAATTAAATTCTGTTTTGATGGAATTCTATCCAACAAGACCTTCCAAGCAAAACCTGAAACAATTTATATCAAATAATAAAATAGTTTATATCAATTAAACTAGTTTTTAAGATTTTATATAATTAATAGTTTTAAACGTTTATGTGTTTATATTTTAACTTAATTTTATTATTAATATTTTTTAAATAAATTTTAATTTATAGTATTTTATATATATAGAGTATACATAACATTTATAAACAAAACTTCCACGTGCCTAGTTTCAGCACGTATGGCTCAATTATTGGAAGAGCATCATGGACACCGAGGCATTATTATCACAGAATTCAAATAGTCCAAAACATTTGGTGGAATTAAATCAATAAATTGACAACTACATTCGGCCGCGATACAATTTATGTCTTAGACCAAAAGTTAGTTGGAAATTGGAATTGTTATTTAAAAAGAAAATAAAAACGTCTAGATTAGATTCTGAAGCATTAATTATAAAAATAAATGAGTTTGAAAATTTTATTATGATTGGAAATCATACTTGATAGAAATTTTTTATTTTTTTACTAATATAAATAAAATCATTTTGAAATATTTTATTTGCTTTTATTTGTCACTTCAGAAAAAATTATAATTTAAAAAGATATTATTTGTCCCTTTATTTGGAGAGCCAAGCAAGGAAAACATGGTGCAAATCAATCATATCACATACATTCAAATTATTTAATACAAGCACAAATTAAGTGCCCGTTTGGGTGGACGTTTGAAAAACAAAACCTAGGTTTTGTAGAATTGATTTAAATCACTCATCTCAACCATTTATTTCTAAAATCAATTCTGCTCAACTGTAAATGGACCATTCATTGTCATAAAATTAAAATACAAAACAAAATGAGTCGTTGTCAAAACCCTGAAACAAAATGCATCGAGCCATGGTTAAAATGTTAGATTTGTACTATATTTTAGAAAATAAAGTATGAAATTACAAATGTTAATTGAAAAATTAATGATTAAAATTTTAATTTTATACTTTATTATTCATATGAATGTATTTTGTTACAATTTTAACCATTATTTTTTTAATTAATAATTTTCCTTGCACTTTATTCTTTCAAGTGTATGTTAAAATTGTCAATTTGAAAATCGACAAGTTGAAATTTAAGCATAAGTCAATTTCTAAATATTTTGGTAAGGAGAATATCATAAGCAAAACATAAAAAACAATGCAAAGGAGACAAAAAAGAAAAGTAACTTTACATATTGACACATTGCTGATTCGTACCTGTAGCTTGCTTTGCAGAGTGTGTTTTAAGATTTGTTTTGAAAATACCTTGGTATAGTAAACAAGTATAAAAGGGCCCCTACTTCACTACTTGTCAGGGAAAAAAATATATACGTAAGTAGTACTCTTGGTAGTTTACTAAAAGGCAAAGGCAAACACAGCTTGGTGATATATCTGAAGCAAAAAGGCAAAGGCAAGTTTACTAAAAGCAACCACCAAATAATTATAAATGAAAATCACTTCATATTCATATATGCATGTATAATGAATATTTGGAGTCATCATCAGGAGGACACACCCAAACAGGGGAAAAGCCTACTGTATCTGCTCCGTTTTCCTTTACTCTCATCATTTCACAGAATTGACGAGGTTAAACATCTAATTATGATGAAAAAAAAGATAAAGAAGCAAACTACAGTCATTGGTTTGTTGTGTATTCTATTCATGAGAAGTCTCCACTGGCACTGCAAGCACATTCTCTTGGAAAGGCTTTAAGGCTTTAAGCTATAAACCTTCCTTCTAAGTTTGTATCTAACACCCTGCTTCAATGAGTGAAAGGACTGCTATCTTGTTCATGTTATATGCTGCCATCTCACAATATTGGAAGCAGATAATCAAAGAAGTATCTCATCCTCATCCTGTGTCCAGAACTGAAATTGAAAAATCAGGTTCCTTTTATTCTTCATTACACTTGAAGCCTGTATCTATCACATCACTGTTACTGCTAGTGCTACCATTACCATTACAGACAACATCTCTTCTTCCCTCCTTTTCAAAACCTGCACCACCACTACTAGGACCTGCTGCTTTACGACACACGCGCTGGGAAGGTCTTGATATTGAACTGTCTTGGAGATAATCTCTATTTCTGCGCTTCTCCTTTCTGTCTAGATATCCAAAGGCAAAAGCTTCCAGCACTTTTGTTGTTGGTGGCCGGTTTCTTGTGCTCTGCCTCCGGGCATGTATGTCAGGCTGATGTTCAAAGTGATCCACAGGTTTGAAGGCTGTTCCTACATTGACCTCATCTGATTCCTTGCTTGTGTTATTCTGCTGTATCCCAGTCACTTCATTCACAAAAGGTTCATCAGCATCAGCTTCTGGTGAAACAGGTAAGTTAAGGTCAATCATAGCCCGTGGCACGGGTTTCTCATGTAGTTCCTTTGTGGCTGAGGAACTTGTTTCAGGAACAGATTCCCTGTTGATGATTGAGCTGGGATTTGACAGAGGATCTGTTAATGTCTTGTTCTCCTGGGTTGGTAATCCTTCCAATGAGATGTTTTCCTGAGGTGGAATTTCCTGTGAAAGAACATTCTCACTGAAGTTTGAACTGTAAGCACAGTAACTGGTCTTCTCTTGTTTTACTCTGGCAGCCACAAAGAAGTTAGCAGTTTCATTCTTACTACATTTTGAATGATCCAGATCCTGACAGAAACTGACCTCCTCTGGTTTTACTCTGGGAACCACAAAGAAATTAGCAGTGTTGCTAATTTTCTTTACACGGCTACATGCAGTCAATCTCCTCCTTTTTTTTGTAACGGGGACTAGATCATTTTTGTTGTCAGATACCATTCTCTGGAGCGATTGGCACTTTATACCATCTCTTCTCACTGTGTTACTCAAGAAATTAGTCTTCTGATCAATGGAGGAAGCAGATAGATTAGAACCAATGTTGCTCCTCGGAAGCTCCTCTTTTGAAGGATTGTTTTCTAAACCATTCACACCCTTACAAATGTTAAATTTACTGGCTTTAGGAATATCATTCTTCCCCCTATCAAAGAATATGGTATTGACAGACTCAGATTCATTACTTTTCTCCTCTGAAGTATTCTCATCATCTGAATCATTTTCAAAAATTGAGGTTTTTAAAACTCCAAATGGTAAGCTTCTCAGTTCTCTCACCTTTGTCATCTTTTCACTAGCCAGACTTGTGTCCACAACAGTAAATTTCATTCCATCTGTACTGCGATTTGGAGTTTTTACCTTGAGATAGCAATGGCGTGGCTGATCAGGGGAATTTTCACGGTCCAGTTTTGTATCTTTTGTCCATCCATTTCCTTCCTTGCCTGTGCAATCATTATCTGCAGTTGTCTCAAGCTCGATTAGCTCAGGATCGGATGCAACTTTACCCAGGACATCAGTAACAGAATCAAAATAGTGATTCCCCTTCACTAGCTTCCTTGAAAACTTTTTAACTCCAGGGACAAGGAAGACCAGAGGACTCTTAGAAGCAACAGCATAATTATAACTACCTGGCTGCTCAGAGTGCCAGCCTCTGGCAAGTAAACGAGGCCAAACAGCTTCCCAAAAGAGATCACTTGTTCGAGCTTTACTTAATCTGAAATCACCTGTTAGAAAGCTTATTATTTCTGAAGGTGTAAGCATTGAACATGCTTTGCCCACTGGTATTTCTGGGCGAACAGGATGTGCTTGAGTGGATTTCACAGAATCTACAGTGAAACCTGTAAGATCTTCTTTCCCTTTACCAACTCCTACTCCCTCAACAAGTGCTTTGAGGCCAACTGAAGCCTTTAAAGTTAAAACATAATCTTCTAGAAGCATTTTCCCCTCCAGAAATTTCTTGGACACCTACCAAGCAATTGAATTTAATAAAGTTATAACACATTCCAAGAAAATAATAAGTAATTGAATTAATTGGCAGCAGACCTGCTAAGATAGTTTTGATTATCTGTGTAACTACTGAGGTCCATGATACAGAGGAGTTTTCAGGATAAGATTAAAGGTGGCACATTCATATTTTCAAATTAGAATGTCAATAACAGATATACAGAACTTTTCCATTATAATAAAGAAACAGAACTCAAATAAGTATGGCATTGAATACTCTTCAATTTAATCATCACGAATTCTTTTGAAAGAAAGTATAGCTTTGAAACTCATCTCCACCCCCAACCAAAAATTATCATCACTTTCAGAAGTGATGTTTATTCAAGAATGAACAGTTGACACATGTAAATTCTGGCTTTTTCAAAAGTATCTTTTCATTCTATATATGGTTAGAAGGAGGAAGGATGGACTTTTTTCCTGTCAATTAAGGGGAGTGAAGGATTAATAGATCCAACCCATGACAATGGGGTGATGTTGATATTAAAATGGCATAAACTTTGGAACAATTTAAGTCAGTACCTCAATCAATTTGTTTTGGCATTCCTCTGGTACATTTGGTAGTAACCGAGACAAAAGCTCTTGTTGTCTTGGTCCAGTGAAAATTTTTTGCCCAAAAATGCATTTTCTGCTTCTCATTTTCCTACATCCAGACCATCTTTGATATTTGTCAGACTTGTAAAATTTCCCATAATAGAATGACAGTATATCCCCCATCTTCTTATTGCCAATAAATCTTTTTATTTGAACAAGGTTCTTCCCAAATATATACAAGCCAAGGATGAAACTTGCCTCTTCAATTTCATTCCAGGTATCACTTGCAGACCCAGGAACCAAACGGTGGCCTTTATCCCTATGCTTCTCATGCATCCCAATCTTTGTTTCTTGCTGTGCATTGGAATTTTCTAGTTCTTCTGATTTCATTCCATTGAACAATGTGCTGTCAATGGCCTCAAGTTTTGGATTCAACTTCTCACAGTCCAGACCACCATTCTGGGTCTCTTCAATGCATTCCAGTTTCGAAGATTCAATTTTATTAATAACTCCAATTGACTTGCACTCCTTTTTCAGTGGATCATGCTTATTGTTCTCTACTTCATCCTGAATCCAAATTATGGGGATTGGTAATCCTACTTGAAACTTATGGAGAGCACTGGATGTGCCTTCTGCCTCATGTGTATTCCTTTGAAATGAATTATAGTCAGACTCTGAGATTAAAGATGGAATTTCAACCTGGTACTGCTCACCCACCCTAGGAAATATGTCTGGATCACCAAAAACATCATAAACATCAGAAAATTCTGGAGAAAGTGACTGTTCATCCGCTCGCTCATCAATACAATTCACAAGGTCATTGACTCGAACTGCATCCACCTGTCCAAAAATTCGAACAAATATAAAGAAAACATAAAGAAAAAAGAATACATACATGCTTCTTGTTGCTTGGGGAGTGGGCAGTACAGCAATAGATAGACTTAAGGCTAATTGAGTCTGCACTTCTCTTTCTATAAACATCACTCACACTATAATGTGCAATTTAAGAAATGAAGTGACAGAAGAAACACAGTAGAAAGAATCCACACAGCTTATATCAAGTAGACACTAATTTTCATTTCTTCCAGTTGCACTTAAAGTTAGTAGTCTGATACTTTCTTAGTGGTACTGAGAATTTTACTCTCAACCTTCATCTAGAAGTCAGCCAGAACCAAACCATTGACCCACTTCACTAGTTAACCTAAATTATATGCTAAGACATCCTACAAATTCACATGTAAGATTTGCTAGCCATGATAGTAGTGTAGTGTGCTTAAACAAAGTGTTTCAGAAGCATTAGGATAATAACATTGTTATATGATTTATATATAAATTTTATTCCTAATTCTAATTATCACAAGTTCGATCAGCAAAAAATGAGAAATTTAAACTAAGAAGAAAAAATTAAATATTTCTAAAAAATTTTAAAAAAATAAATTATGACGGATATAAGTACTATTTAATTTGGTCAAAAAAACAAATAAATAAAGCATACTCGCATAAGTATCAAATCCCAAATTAAACAACAGCATTTACGAAAAAAACTTAAGCTCAAGCAGATTCTCCACCAACCGAATCAACTCACAAGAACAAACATTGCTATCTAAAAAAATTAATAAAAAAGGGGTCGATATATTTATTCGAGGGAGGAAGTAGGCAACACAAAAGCGAGGAGAGCACAAGCTGCAAACTGAGAAGAAAGCTATAAACCAGATCCATTTGCCGAACCAATATACCAACCCAGTATCCAAAGTTGAAGACTTTACACAAATGCATGACAACCAATGAAGCACATTACTCTCGAATGCCAAACGCACCCCAATCTCTACGAAACCAACAACATTCAAAGCTGAAACAGGACTCAGGAAAATGAAGAAGAGAAAAAAGAAAAATAACACGAGATAAAAATAAAATAAATATAGATATATAAATAAATAAAAAAAGCAACAAGAAACAGACACAGGTTTCTTCCCAGTGAGAACTCCAATATGATCCAAGAAAATTCGAGTTATTTACTACCATAAGACATCTGCGAGTACATTAAAATCGTACAACAACCAAAGCACGATGAAGAGAGAGAGACTGCGGAAGCGGAAGAAAATAAAAACGAAAAAAAAAAAAGAAGATTCGTAGTGTTACCTCGTCCATGGAAGAAGAAGAACCGGGCTCGACCCACATGAAGAAACGAAGCTGCAAGAATGGGTCGTGACGGTCATACACCGATTAGCAAGTTGCAGATTGAAAATAAAGAAAACGTGAAGAAAGTATAGTTTTTGAGAAAAACAAAAGAAAAGCACTTGGGTAAATATATAAACACACGCAGAGAGAGAGTTGTGCATATAAAGAGTGGTTACCTAGCTGCGTTAAGGAAGAACAAGTTTCATGGGTACCAAGGTTGAATTGGAAGAGAGTGTGGCAGAGGCAGAGAAGAGAACGAAGAAAAAATAACACGAGAAAATAAAAATGCTAAAAACCAAACCCAAGTCGTTCTCTTTCTATCTTGCCTCTTGTGTTGTGTTGTGTTGATTAATATACAGAGAAAAAAAAAGAGATAGGGAAAAATAAATAAAATAATAAATTATACAATGTGTGAGTTTTGAGAGAGAAAAGATGTAGAGAGAGAAAGGAAGGGTTCTCGTCCGTTCAGGGTTAGGGTATATCCACACGCGCGTTTAGCGCGTGAGTATATAGTGACACGTGGCTCTGAAGATTCCAATAGAGAGTGAGAAGGGGCGAGGAGATCCTCCTGTGCTGCGTGAATTGCTTGCATTACGTTACGTTGAGTTGAGTTGAGTGATTTTGAGCCACCAGATAGGTTTGATCGGCATTACCATTTGTAGCAGTTACACACATGATTTTTTTTTCAAACTTAGCCTATCTTTTTTCATGCCAATTCAATCAAGGCTTTTTGTTTTTGTTATATGGAATTTCGGGAACTCACATGAACTTTGCTTCTTACATTCTCTTGGCCCAATAAGTTGGTTTAGAAGTAATAACAATACGTAGATATGTACAAAATTACCTAAGTGTTGGTTACAAGAAATATTATTGCCATTATGAGATATACTAGTAAGTTATTCAACTTTAACTGTTCCATAAAGGATACTTATACTACTCTTATTGTATTTATAAAATTATTTCACCTCAACCTAATGTATTAAGAAAAATATATATTTTAATGTATTAACTTTTTTAAGAAAATTAATTCTGAAGTTTATCCATATTTAAAGTAAAATTTTATTTAATTTCTAACATTACTAAAAAATTAATAATTATGAAGAGCAAAGAAAAAAATAATAAATATTTCTAAAACTTTGTGTATAACATTCTTAAATGGGTTATATCAAGATGGTTGATTCAAATTGTACATACCGGTTCCGTTTTAATTAAGGCCTCCAGTTCGAGTCTTATGGACAGGGCCGACCCTAGCATAAGGCCACCAGGGTCGGCTCAAAGGTAAGACTGCTCAAGCCCTTGCTTTAGGCCCCCAATTGTTAGTAACATCCTTTATACAAAAAATAAAAAATATTATTATAATTAGGCCTAGTTCATTGGGTTATAAATTGATTTTCCTCCTCAATGGTTGATGGTTCAATCCTTGCTAAATGAATTTTGACTTTTAAAGCCTCTTTCTTTCACTTCATGTATTTAAAAAGGCCCCAAAGTAAAAGTTTGCTTGAGGCCTCACTACATATTGGGCGATATTGGGCCGGCCCTGAAGGCCATTAAGGCAATTGCTTTAGGCCCCCAAAATTATTTAGTTATTTTAGGCCTCGAAAAATAATTTTATTTATTGATTTTTTTTAAAAAAATCTTCAAAGGATTAATTATTAGGAGTGAATAGTTTTCTATATAAAATTAGGTCCCCTCATCTTACAACTCTCTCCTAATTAGTAATTATTTTATTAATTTTATTTGTTAATTTTTTATATTTTATTAATCATAATTAAAATTCATTTTCCATATGCAATCTTAAACTATATCATTTTTATACTTAATATTTTCAGTTATCTTAAAAGTATAAATAAAATAGAAATATTACGATGCGCATTGCATAAGTGTTGAAAAATATAAAGTCAGCAAAATTATGATTACCGTAATGTTGATGATTTAGTAATAAAAATTTGACAAAGATCAATAACATCTCAACAAATATTAAGTGAATTTATTTTATTATTAAATAAAATTTATTAAGATAACTTAATAAATAAAAAATTCTAAAAGATAAATTTAAATGAAATTATAAATTTTTTTATAAATTATTTTAATTAAGTTTAAAAAGCCTAATATTATAATTCGCTTTAGGCCTAAATAGACGTTGGGCCGCCTGCTTATGGATGGAATAAATCCACGTTAGGAAAACTAGTCTTACCATGATGTGAATGTTCCCGACTCGAATAAGATTGTCTCCTCTCGAGAGCGTGAGGATACATGTAGTTAAAAAAATTAAAGGTTATAAAAAGATTGAATTGAAGTGAATATTAATCAAAATATGGATAAATTAATTTATAAAGGAGTCACCTAACCATAATATCAAAATAATAAAACTTCTTAAAACCTTTCTTGCTAGACTTAAACTCAAGAAATAAGGTGAAAAGATAACTCATGTATCATTTATCATGCGAATCAAATATTTATTAATGAATTTTTAGTTATTAATAACCACATACTAATATAAAACACTAACTACTTTTAGCTCTATTTACATATATCCTCTAAGGAGGATTAATAGAAGAAATATATTTTTAAATAAAATTGCATTACAAGATGTATTTTTCTTGTTAGCATCTCATAAAACCCCAAACAAATAAAATTTAAATTTCTTGCTATAAAAAAAGCTTATATTCAGTGGTATGAAGATTAGACAACTCAGATTCAGAGTTGGAGTTTTGAATGTGGTTTGTTGAGTTGGTGTTTTTGAATCCGATTTGCTAAGATTGAAATTTGAATTATCTGATTTTTATCTAATCACTTGGAGTTACTAATTTCATTGATTGCGGATTTTTTTTATCACAGAAAAATCTGGGTCTAATAATAAATAGATACTTAGGTAGAGTTTGCTCTTTTTTCTTTTAACGTAAAAGTTAATAATATAGTTTTTTTTTAAAAAAATCTTGTTAAAAAATAAATTATTTTTTATAAAGAGAATTTCTCCAATGGCGTAAAGAAGAGAAGCTAAAAAAAAGTTTAGCCAATCATTATCTTTTAAAAAATTGAGTGGATTTCAAACATAATA
This sequence comes from Sesbania bispinosa, assembly GCA_026901365.1. Taxonomy (NCBI): domain Eukaryota; kingdom Viridiplantae; phylum Streptophyta; class Magnoliopsida; order Fabales; family Fabaceae; genus Sesbania; species Sesbania bispinosa. The sequence continues at coordinate 991,741 of QLOH01000394.1, forward strand.
GGATATGGAAACAATTTAGCAAATTCCATTTTTGTTAAGAAAAAAGTATAAAATAAAGAACTGCTTAATTAACAATTTAACATATTGAACTTGATCTCACACGCACTTTTATTTTTTCCTTAATTAATTTTAATTGTTTATTCTTTCCGTATTTTATTTTTTAAACAAACATCGTGTTTTTATGTCCAAGTTAAATAATTTGAATCTCGAGTCATACTTAATATTCAAATCGATCTCAAGTTCAGATATGGGATTAAAAAATAATTGAAATGCTTGAAGAAGTTGCATTGCCATGAAGCACCACCCTAAACAAGGTCTAAAACAGAGGGCAGAGAGTGTGAGTTTGCGGTGAGGTAAGGCCGTAGAATAACAAGTGTACCGTACCGTGAGCTTCAGTGGGGACCGCTACACTGTCATACCACTTACATGTAGCGCGTTTACGTAGCCATCTCATTTGCTTCAGAACCTCTCTTAAATTTACCAAATTACCCCTCACCTATATAAATATTGTCTGTCTATGAAAGGAAAGAATTGACTGATAAATAAACAATTTAAATTTAATTTGCATGTTGTATGGTAATTAACTAATTATAATCGTATATTGCCTACATAAATAATTAACTTTAGATAAAAAAAACTTATGCTAATATATTATTAATTGATTACGCAGAAGGTAAAATTATATAAAGGTCATTAACCCTTATAATAATGATAAAAATATTAACCCTTATATAAGGTAGTTGAAACGTCCTAATAACAAATTCTTAACTCCACGTGAGATTTTTGGATTTATATTATTTTTGTACTAAAGAAAATCTCTTTTCTCTCAATAATTGATTTTAAACTCCACAGTCAGAGACCGTTATTATCTCACCGCAAAAGTCACAATGGTTGAACCCGGTTTTCGATCTTTTGAAAAATACACCCTTTTTTTTTACAATAAGAAGGCCAAGGTTTAAAATTAAACTAGAATTCTACAAAAAAAAAAAATACTTGATTTTAGCAGTTTGTTAAGAATTAAGAATATGAATAGGAATAGCTAAATTGTATCAATTATATATTTATAATTACCAACGGGGTTGGTTCAAGTGGTACATGATTGATTCCCCTTAAGTAAAGTCTCGGGTTCGAGTCTTGTGGATGGAAAAAATCCTCTCTGGGAGAGCTAGCTCCACCATGATGTGGATGTTCCCGGCTCGAACAGTATTGCCTCCCGTGGAGGACACATGTGGTTAAACAAAAAAAAAATTATATATTCATAATTCATTTAGATTTTTATCTTTATTATACAACTATTTTTTTCTTACAAATTTGGATTTTGTTTTCATGAATAGTTGATTCTTTCAATATTATTTTTTTCTTACAAATTTGGATTTTGTTTTCATGAATAGTTGATTCTTTCAATATTTAATATATTGATTCTAAATATACATAAACGGAATTATAAGAAAGTTGTATTTTAATTTGTATATACCTTACTAAAATACATATTAATTTATGGGTTAAGTGTCTTTGAACCTTCATTTTCCCAAATACTTTGAGGAGTTTGGAGAATTAGAGGACTATAAAAGTGTAACTGCGGAGAATATCTGAATCACTAGAGCAGTGTGTATTTTGACAAGGTATAGGAAAAATACAGAAAAGAAAAAAGTGTCATCGCTCTTTTTCTTTTAGGTCAGAACCCTAGCGCAAAAAGAAACCAGCGGCCGCCTCCCCTAGCTCCCCCTCCCCCTTCGGGGATGGGGGTTCCTCCTACTTGTGAGATGTTTCTTCCATTTTAGATGGATTGTCTCCCATTTTAAATGGGTTTTCTCTCTTCTATGGTAAGAGTTTTTTCTTTTATTTGTCTTTACTTTTTTTATCTCCTTCTTCCATCTTTTCTTGCTCCTCCCATTCCTCTCTGTCTTCTTCCATTTTTAAGCTTCCTCACTTCTAATTTCTTCTCACCTCTCCTTCATCTTCCTCTTCTCTTCCACCACCCTCTCTGTTCAGTTTTTTTTCTCTTATTCTCCATAATTGTGTGTTAAGTTGATATTTTTAGTGGTTAGTTTGCTCATGAGATATCAAAAAGTTTTCTCTGTTTAGTTATGACAGAGCCATATGTTCTGAACAGAGGAACAAAAAACAAAAGAAAGAAATGAGGAAAAAATATTCATCCTGCAAGCAACCCCTATGTCACTAATGACCAACTTAGGAGATTTGTTACTTTATTTTATTGCCTTGGTTTAACTTGTCTGTGAGCGAACATATTTTGTATTGTTAGGTTTATCTGTTTAGTATTGAAACATCGCTTTGTTCCATGCAATCCATTGCAGTTGTAGATGTCGTATGGCTGCCATTGGGCTTTAATGAATTATAATCCTTCGAAAAAAAAGGAAAATACAGAAATATGTATATAAAATAATTATTTAGATTAACACAAAAAAAAGAAATTAGGTAATTTACTATCAGTAGACAAAAATTAAAATAACGTAAAACTATAAGTATTAGTTATTTATTTTAAACTTTTTCTATTAGTTTGCTGCTTCATATAGACCGTTGACCATATTAATATGTACTAGTATATTATAAGTCATAAGTCATAACTCATCATAAAGTGAAAAATTATATTGTAGCTGTTGTGTGCTCGAGCTGTTTGTGCGCTTGATGTTTTGAGCCAATAGATGACTGCTATTCCTCAGATACGTGCGAGTTCTGCTCTTAAAAGATGAACTAATACAGTACACTTGTACAAATTTTCTCTGTTTATTTAAGATTTAACGTGTGTTTGATTTACCACATAATCACATTTTAAAGATAAATTTGGACTAAATTTAAGTTTAAATTTTTTAACACAATTATTTCTAACATTAGAAATATGAGTTTACCACGATTCAACGCTAAACTAAACATGTTATCAATTGCATTGGCCCGAATCCACGTTTGTAACATGATTTTATAGTAAATCTATAAAAAATTTATGATACAATTTTTTTTTGCAGTTTTTTTAAAAACTTCACATAATTTTAAAATTATATTTTAAATAAAAATATATGTCTTTTGAAAAATTAATCCAAATGTCAGATTCTCAATTCTTTAGCAGAGTCTAATCAATTTTTATATATTAATAATTTTAATTTTGATAATACTAGTCGTATAAATACATAAAATAAGAAATACTAAATAATTCATTAAATCATAAATATAAAAAGTATTAAATATTTTTAATAAAAATTTCCATATTTTATATTCTTACCTTAATTATGCTGATATTATCAGAATATCAAAAGTTCAAAACTGTGATAATTTTTATGTCGTTGCTTTTAAATGTAAAGCTTTCCTTAATTAATTTACTTTCTTTCTCATATTGCTTTTTTCACATTAGATATCTTTTTTTTTGTATTTTTTTCTAATCCTCTTAAATATTGTCATTTACTTTTAGTCAATTAATTATATAAGTCTTCAGTTATCAATATAAAAAATCTTTACAGCTGTAAACTTTAAGTTTGTAAATTTAAATTTTGGCAAACCATATTGAATTAATATACAAGTAGCAGATTCACAATACATAACTTTTTTTTATTTTATTTATATAATTTATGAATATTATTTATGATTTTAAATATTTTTAAATTTTTAAAAACACCGTGAAATATAATAATCACACGAGAAACAGATGGGATGCATGTGAAGTTTCCGATGATTGATGATTGATAACAAGGATTTTCTATATTCGTTGTAATGATCGAAATACTATGATTATTAGCAACTTCTCCAATAATTTTATTTATTTTGATTTGCATCAGTTTGAGTTATAAATTTGTAATCTAAGATGAGGCTAGAATATTTAATATTGATAATCATACTCTGAAATTTGTATGTTTTGTTTATGATTATGCAAAACTAACTGCGTGTTTGTGTGCAAGCAGAGACAAGTCGTAGGCGTTTCTCGTCGTAAAGCAAAAGAGAATGGTACGATCAAGACAGGGGCAGGCCCACTCCATTCATCGGTAGGTGTCGAAATCTCGAAGGGTTTAGATCATTGCCTGCGGTGCACCTATTTCCTTCACAGAAAAAATGCAACAATATAGTTTGGGTGACAAAAATATAATAGAAAGTTGACACATGTATTACATTACATAGTAATAGTATAACGCTGAACAATCCTTTGTGAGTGCAGTTGTGTGTTCCAAATTAAGTATGTTAATTAGAAATTTATATTACTTTATAAGTTTGATATCAATCAGTCTCTTTATATTAAATTTGTGTACTTACAATTGAATATGTAAACTTCTCTTAATCCATTTTTATTCTCAATGCATAATATGACCATTTTTGTTCTGAAAGTTTACTCATATTTAGTTTGACAGGTCTAACGATCTTTCAGCCTTCATGACAAAGGAATGATACACCCTAGCTAGCCAGATTAACTTTCTTCCCTTGACAAAGGAATGTTACACCATGGTCAAGGGATATATCTTGGCCGGATGGACACTCAACAACTGTGCAACCTGGGACCATTAACCGGTTTATCACCCTGCACTTACATATGCTTACAGAGACTCATATCATTAAAGGTACTTTCCATAACCTAGACTAAGCAACTTACCTACTGACGCAACACTATGCCAAAAAAGCTATTTAAGGGCGCTTCCGTGTAGCATAAAAGGGCGCTTCCGTATGCCCTCGTAGAAACTGCTCTTGTTTCGTCGTTAAAACGAGGGCGTGCCCAGAAGCGCCCTGAAGTTAGTAAACAAGGGCGCTTCTGAAAAACACGGAAGCGCCCTCTGCAATGTGTCAGGTGAAGAGGGCGCTTCAAGGAAGCGCCCTGGTTGGCCAGGACAAGGGCGCTTCCTTGAAGCGCCCTTGTCCTGGCCAACCAGGGCGCTCCAATGAAGCGCCCTCCTTCCCTTTTTTTTTTTTGCTCTATTTTTTTTTGCTCTATAATTTAGATGAAGCTGTGAATACAGTATTTCACACCTGCAAAACTCAATACAGCAGCCATAATTTCATCCTTGAAATTAATTTCAAAAGTTTTGAATTATATGCTTAATATATACAACATCCTTAACCAAGACTAAGTCTAGTTATTAACCTATAAAAAATTTGGCAGAGTTTCCTCTGTTTTTACAAGTTTTCCCAATTTAACAATCACCTGTAAAAATCCATACCAACAGCCAGAAAGCATGTCATGAAAGTAATGTCAAAAGTGCATAGAATATGCTTAACAAACAACATCCTAAACCATGAATAAGTGTACTCATTATAAGCAAAAAAAATTTGGCAGAGTTTCCTCTGTTTTTACAAGTTATCCGACTTTATCAAACACCTGTAAAACTCCATACCAGCAGCCAGAATTCATGTCATGAAACAAGTGCTTGTCATTAAAGTATATATAACATTCAAATCAAAGTATACAAAATTGAAATTGAACTTATCATTAGTTAACATCTTTGTACAACATTTTCATATTAATAGTACATGTGTAATTACTTAACATCAACAATTACAAATCAATCACAGACAATTGGTTACAACATGTTTTGCCCATTCTTCTCTAACCTCATCAAGTTGCTCCACAGTGTAACTCGGGCATCGGTGTTGAGCAAAATACTATATAAAAACCCAAAATTTCATTTCATTAATAGAAGTTCTAAATGGGGATAAAAATACTTGTTATAACAATTCCAAATTACCTCTCTTGATATAGTGAGTGCATTTTGATGGATTATCTCCTTCATGAAACGCATAACATAAAGGCCACAATCACTGTTGTTAGTTTGCCGTGGACACTACAAAAATAATTTATAATGAAATCAAGTTACGTAATGATAAGTTATGAAGGAACACAAGAGTTCGCGCAACATTACCTGTATGCGGTACCAAATGGGATCAGGTATAATCATATTCTTTGAAGTTTGAAAACCACTTAGCGTTCGAAATTCTTTAAAAGATCTAAACCAATAAAACAAATAATATGTATGAGAACTCTAATTAAACAAATGTAAGTGTGATTGTATAATGTTACTTAACATAAAAAACTTACTTATTAATCATAGACTTCATCGGTTCGTAATGGGTAGGGTCTTTGCGCAAGGAGTCCAAAAAGTAAACCTTGCCAAAATCTACCAAACTCAAGGCGCAGAGAACCCAGTGTTGCCTACAATGATATTGTCAAATGCGTCAAACAGGCAATGTTTTATAATTAGTTATATTGAAATATTACGTCACAAATAACACTGTTTATCTGTTTACACTTCGCCAGACTCCTCACCCGCTTCATTTATCTGTTTACATTAAGTTACTTACTATAAGTACTAACAAATAACACTGTTTTGGTATAGAGTTGTTAATGACAATACTCACAATTTGTTGTTCAAGTCGAGCATAACCCAAGCGAGAGGCTCTATATGGATATTCGGGGTTCGATGCTCTTTCCTTGTTTAACTTACTTATTTCCTGCAACGAGTTATATATACAAGTATTAAACATATACTTTAACAAACTGGAATTAAAAAACATGGAGCATATGGTTGATTATGATACCTGAAAACGTTCTTGTGTCCGTAGGGCAACGAAGTATTCCCATTGCTCCTGTGATATTACATCCTCATATCTCTTAGGAGGATGTGGGATTACTTCTCCATTCTCATCAAATACATGGTTGGTGGATAACACAGACCTGAAGGATCTTGCTCTTTTACCAGCCAACATGAGCACATACCTCTTGTGGGACTCATCAATGTCAAAACATGACTACATAGAAATCAGAACAAATTACCAATGTATTACTTTATGTGTCCTTAATTATCTTAAGATATAAAGATGGGATGCTAGGATGTACCTTTATATCCTCCCATATCATGTTCTTAAATGGAAGAACTTCTTCATCCTTCCATTGTCTAATGGTAATTGGTACCTTTGCTCGAGCAACTGCACCAATATAACTACTGAGTGTAGTTGCTCCGGGATTAACAGGTTGACCCCTGTCATTCCATGCAACCTAAACAAAAGGACAAAGTATATAACCTTAATTTGATGTTAACATAATTTGATGTGAACATAATTTGATTTTAACATACAATTGGTTACCTGTATTTTGTTTCCTTTATTCCGCTCTTTGATGACTTGGGCCATAATTGTTGCCCCACGTCTGTGTATGGAATCCATGTTATCATTATCTGATCCTGACATGATATCTGCATGAGAAACATATATAAGTCTTTATTTTGCATAAACTGGACCAGGTAAACAATAAGACAAAATAAATATGGAGCAATTTGAATAAGTAAAAAACATACGTGGCTCATCTTTTTCTTTTTCTAGTTAGTTTGACACTAGTGGGAACATTTCTTAGACGAATTGATGGGTTAACCCAAATACCCTCATTATGGTCCGCTCTCAGGTACAACCCATCATCTGTTGTTGAGTCACCATGTAATAACTGTGATGTCGTAACAAAAGGATCATCTTCAACATCATCCCCTTGATTTTCATCCAGATTTGGGTTGTCATTGAATTTGTTACTTAACATGACTATGGAGCAATTCACATCTGCGGGATCACTAACATAGAAAACTTGCCGAGCTTGGGATGCTAGGATAAATGGCTCATCTTTGTAACCTTCCTTGCTAAAATTAACTTGCATGAAGCCAAGGTTATCGACCCGAACACCAGTATTGTTGTCAACCCACTTACAACCAAACACAGGCAACCGAAAGTGAGTATAATCCAATTCCCATATGCGATCAATCACCCCAAAATATGACATATTAGCATAAACTGGATTTCTATCTTTTGCACTTGACATGTGCAATGCTTGGGCAATTAAAGTCACACCACTGTTTTGGACTGTTGTTCTATCATCATGGGCCTTTGTGTAGAAAGTGTAGTCATTAATCAAGTAAGCCTTGTATGATATTACATTCAAACTTGGGCCATATGCTAAAAATCTTAGTCTAGTAGAGACTGAAGTAGGATTATGGTGCGCTTCATGAAAAATCCTCGAATGAAACCATGAGATAAAGCTTCGATTGTGTTCCCTTGTGATCCAACTATCTCCTCGGTTAGGATTCGAGTTCCGAAGTTCGTCCTTGTGAATTTCAACATACGGCTCTACCTCATCATCATTGTGCAACACATAAAGGTGTGCTTGAACCCATTCCTCTCTTTGAATACCTATGACTTCATTTGCCCCAATCCCTCCTGATTCCGAGCTTGTGTTGTGTCCAGAGATCGGAAGCCCTGTGGAGTTCACACCACTAAGGTATTCTGTGCAAAACTCAACAGCTTCTTCAACAATGTACCTTTCAACCATACAACCCTCAGGCCTTCTGTGACTTTTAACATACCCTTTTAATATCTTCATGTATCGCTCAACCGGGTACATCCATCTCATGTAAGCTGGTCCACACAATTGAGTCTCACGAACCAGGTGAACTGTGAGATGAACCATTATATCAAAAAAAGAGGGGGGGAAATACATTTCTAGCTCGCACAGTGTTACCACTATCTGTCTTTGCAACATGGGCAACTTTATAGGGTCAATCACTTTACTGCAAATAGCTCTGAAGAAATGACACAATTTAGTTATTGTAACGCGCACTTTGTTTGGAAGAATGGAGCGTATTCCAACAGGAACCAGATGACCCATAAGAACATGACAATCATGAGACTTCACACCTTTCAACCTTTGTTCTTTCAATGATACAAGATTTCTAATGTTAGAGGAGAAACCCTCTGGAACTTTGACTCCCTGCAGGAACTTGCAAAAAACTAGTTTTTCTTTTTTGCTAAGAGTATAAGCCGCCGGAGGAAGATATGTGCGTGAACCCCTTTTTTCTGGGACCAATTCTTTCCTTATACCCATGGCAAGCAAGTCCCATCTCGCATTTATCCCATCCTTGGTCTTGCCTTTCACATTCAGTAACGTGCCGATAACACTCTCGCACACATTTTTTTCTATATGCATCACATCAAGGAAGTGTCTAACAAACAATGACTTCCAATATGGTAACTCAAAAAAGATAGACTTTTTTTTCCAACCTCCAGTAACAAGTTGCCCGGCAAAGGGTTTGCCGAAATTGTTGGTCAGGTTACCCACCTTTTCCCACAACTCATCACCCGTCAATGGAGAAGGTTGCCTCCCCTCCTCGGTCTCACCATTGAATGCTTTCTTCCATCCCCTATAACGATGGGATAAAGGCAAAAACTTACGATGACCCTGGAATACATTTTTCTTACAATGCGCTAAACGCATCCAGGAAGTATTTTCATCACACAACGGACATGCACAATGACCCTTTACACTATAGCCAGACAAATTACCATAGGCCGGAAAATCGTTAATCGTTCCAAACAACATTGCCCTCAACTGAAAAGATTCTTCTTTGTAGCCATCATAGACCTCTACTCCAGTATCCCACATAAGCTTCAAGTCTTCAATCAATGGTGCCAAGTAGACATCTATATCATTACCCGGTTGTCTGGGCCCAGATATCAACATGGACAACATCATGTATTTGCGCTTCATACAAAGCCATGGAGGTAGATTATAAATCATCAATAACACCGGCCATGTGCTGTGGGTACTAGATTGGACACCATGCGGATTCATCCCATCTGTTGATAAGGCAAGTCGAAGATTTCTTGCTTCCTCCCCAAAAGAGGGGTACTCATCATCTATCTTCCTCCACTGTGGAGAATCAGCGGGATGCCTCAACATGCCATCCTTGACTCGTTCATTTGCATGCCATCTTAAGTTCTTTGCATCGATGACACTACGGTACATCCTTCGAAACCTTGGAATTATGGGGAAATACCAAACCACCTTTGCTGGTGAAGTCTCTTTCTTATAACGAGACTCATTGCATTTAGGACACTCACTTAATGATGCATGCTCATTTCTGAACAAAATGCAATCATTGGGACAAGCATGAATCTTCTCATAAGTCATCCCAATAGAACGCAACATCTTCTTTGCCTCATAAGTTCTGTTAGGCAGCACATTGTCCTCCGGCAACATCTCCTTTAGCAATGTCAGTAAATCTGTGAAACTCTTGTCAGACCATCCATTTGATGCTTTTAAATTATACAACTTAAACACCGCGGACAACCTTGTGTACTTGGTGCACCCGTTGTACAGTGGTTTTTCTGCATCACTAACCAGGGTATCAAACATCTTTGGGCAAACTCTAAGGTCCTCTTCAACGACGTTTCGAATATCGTCAATTCTGTCACAATCATCCCATCCGGTCCCAAACTCATTATCACTAGGTTCCACATTGGCATTATTCTCTCCCTCACCACTATGTTCAATTATAGTCTCACCATGGTATGTCCAACATATGTAACTCTTATCAATTCCGAAACAGAAAAGATGGTTCCTCAACTCCGCTACACTTAGTTGCTTAGAACAAAAACACTTCGTACAAGGACACACAATTTTTCTAGGATTTGTTGCATGGTCAACGACAAACTTAATGAACATTTCCACTCATTCCTCATACTCACTTGTTAAACGGTTTGCAAACATCCAAGAACGATCCATATTCTATCAACAAAACACCAAATCAATTAAAAATTTACTCTAAAGACAACCATAATTTAGTTGTAATGACAAATTAATTTACTACATGCATGCATAACTAATTAATTCTAAAAATTTCAGCAGCATTTCCGTTTATTTTTTTAAGCATCACAAATTTATACAACACATTTCCAATGTTAATATTATCAATTACATCGATATGAATAACAACAATGTTAACACAATCAATAACCATAACAAAAATTAAAAAGAAAAATGGTGCAACTAGTAAAAACAGTGGTGCAGCAAGTAAAACAGTTGCAGAAAAAAGGGTGTAAATAATGAAAAAAGGGATGCAGCCAGTAACATCAGTTGCAGAAAAAAAGGGTGCAAATAGTAAACAACGGGGTGCAAACAGTAACAGCAGTTGCAGGAAAAAAAGGGTGCAAATAGTAAACAACGGGGTGCAGTAAATAACATCAGTTGCAGCAAAAAAAATGGTGCAAATAGTAAACAACGGGGTGCAAACAGTAACAGCAGTTGCAGGAAAAAAAAGGGTGCAAATAGTAAACAACGGGGTGCAGACAGTAACAGCAGTTGCAGGAAAAAAGGGTGCAAATAGTAAACAATGGGGTGCAGTCAGTAACATCAGTTGCAGCAAAAAAATGGTGCAAATAGTAAACAATGGGGTGCAGTAAGTAACATCAGTTGCAGAAAATTAAAAACCCTAACTACCTATAATAGAAAGATGGAGGTGGAGGAGCTTACCTTGTAGCGGCGGCCGAGGAGGATGGAGGAGACGGTGGAGCTCGCGGACGGAGGAGATCCTTCGCGCAGCAACAGCGGACGGAGAAGCTCGCAGCAACGGAGGAGAGGGCGGACGTAGGAGAGGACGGACGGAGGAGAGGGCGGACGGACGGAGGAGAGAAGGAGGAGGAAAGGGTTTTTAGAGTGAGAGAGAAATCTGAAGTGTGAGGGAAAAAAACAGATCTGGGTGATATATTCGCAACAACCAGGGCGCTTCACTGAAGCGCCCTAGTAATCAAGTATAAAGGGCGCTTCAGGGAAGCGCCCTGCATAATAGACTTAAAAAAAACAAAAAGGGCGCTTCAGGGAAGCGCCCTAGTAAGAGGTATTAAGGGCGCTTCCCTGAAGCGCCCTGCACATAGACTTAAAAAAAAATTAAATAACGCAAAAACGTGAGGGCGCTCCATGAAGCGCCCTTAATACCTTTTTACTAGGGCGCTTCAGGGAAGCGCCCTGAACATAAAATTAAAAAGACATTTGAAATAAGAGGGGCGCTTCAAGGAAGCGCCCTGAACATAAAATTAAAAAAAAAATAAAATTAGGCACTACTAAGAGGGCGCGTCAACGAAGCGCCCTCCACTTTATACCTTAAGGGCGCTTCCGACCAAATTTGAAGCGCCCTGAAGTTAAACCATTCATCTTAGACACTATTAAACACGGAAGCGCCCTAAAGTAAGTGCTCTTATATCCTAAATTTGGCATAGTGCAAGCAATCAGGTGTAGGCTGGGCTAGATCACAGGCGATAAATACCCTCTCCTATGGAGGGTCAGGTACGCTCTCTACTTTCTCGGCTTATACTCTGTCTCAAAGTCTTTGTAATTTGGGCGTTGGAGTGTCTTTCCATGTCACCTCATTCTCCACAATCGGAGTTGCTATTCAGAGCAACTAACCAACGTATCACAAACTCTCTCACCTCGAATCGTTATCTCAGATAACCTTGGAGCATCCCGGATTACATCTCGGACCATATTAGAACACCCAAATAAGATCATTTACGATCACCTTTTAATGTCAAATATCTCATATTTGTCATAAAAAAGGCCAGATGTGGTTCTAGGTCAAGCATCTCGGGTGACATCTTTTACATATAAAAATAGGTCGTGGACTCTAAATTCAAATCTCATCCTGAAATATGTATCATAAGAGAAACTTGAAAAGGAACTTTGCATCGTTGGAGGAGTATCTAAAGTGAGCTTTAATTTGTTTATATAGTTATCAAATCTTTTTGCTTTTGTGGGGTCCAAGAGTTTTTTTTAATTTTTTTGTAATGAATAATAAAATAATATAGAGTGAGATAGATTATGAGATTCATTTAATAATCTCTTCGGTCTTTGTTTGGTATGGTGGAGATAAATAGGAAAGAGAGAAATATGATGAAGAGAAATAGGTTAGAGATAAAGAAAAAATTGAGTTGTTTGACAGAAAAGAAATATAGATGAAATAGGGTGGAGTCGTGGAGAGAAATGATATTTTTATTTGGTATGAGATAAATAGAAAGGAGAAAAATTGAATTATAATATATAAAATCCAAAATCCCCCAGATAAATATTGATAAGTAAATTTATAAAAAAATTAAAATATTTAACTTTATAAATAATATGTAAGTCATTTATGTAAAATCAATAAAATTATATTAAAACTAATAAATTTATAAATTTAACTAATTAAAAAAATAAGTATGATACACGTTTGTAACTTACATTAAATATGATTGATAAAAGTAGTAAATAAGAAATTGCATTCGTTAAATAAAAAAATGATTAAAATTATTTACGCATTTAATGTCCACGTCTTATCATCAAGTGAAATTAATACTTTGTTCATGCATTCTTGACTTTCACTCCAATCCAACAAGGAAAAAGAAAAAGTATGGTGAAAGGCAATAAGTACCTGAAAAGTAGCAAGCTGAGCTAGGAAGAAATTGTACTGCTTCAGAGAAACCAAGGCGAGTTTATACAGTACTCTGTTTTCTGTTTTCGACGACCATCACTACCGTCACTGTGGCGGCAATTTCCACCTTTGCCAAGAAAGGCTTTCTGTCATTCACCGTCGAGAAATCCCCAACTACACACAGGTGTGGCCCCACCATCTCTCCCTCCTCCCCAAGGATTGATCTCTCCCATGCGCCTCCATGTCTCATCTTCTTCGCCACCAGCGTAAACGAGAAAATAGAAAGGACAATTGTGGTTCAAAGAAATGTATGACCCATTCTCTCTCATCCTATCAGAATCTGGACTCGGATGCAGTCGGTTTTCCCCTACATTCACGCATTCAGCGAATCCGAACCGTCCGATGGAGATCGGACGGTCCAAATTCACTGAATGCAGTAAAGTCGACTGCAGAGAATCCAAATTCATCAGAATCTCGTTGCTTCTCTTCCTTATTTCTCTGTAAATTTGAGGAGAAATTTTAAGGTGTGGGATATATATTGTACCAAACGTGTAAACCCCTCTCCTCTATTTCTTTTCCCTCCCTCAAATTTCTTATTCACAAATGGAAGCCTAGAGTTATTGGGTGGGAGGAAAAAGTGACATGAGTTACTTAAAATTATAAAGATGATATGTCATTATGAAAATGTATAAAAAATTATAATTTATGTAATATATCAACTCATGTGAGTTACTTCATTGGAGAAGTAATCCTTAACTTTTTAAAATTAGTTTAGGATGAGAGAATGTGAATTAAGAGAGAACAAAAATAGTTGTATAAAACTTCTATGTAAATGATTTAAGTTTTCTAACGATCACGAAATCGATGTTAACTACTCAATCGTCCAATCCTTTGTAGAGTAAACCACCACTTTAGTCCATGAAAGTGTGGTCAACTGTCAATTTAGTCCCTGAATTGAAAAAACTGTCAATTTAGTCCCTGAAAGTGTTAAACGTCAGTCGGATTAGTCTTTTTGTTATGTGCGTTAGTTAACAAAAATGTGAAACAAAAGGACTAATCTGACCGATGTTTAACACTTTCAGGGACTAAATTGACAGTTTTTTTAATTCAGGTACTAAATTAACAGTTGACCACACTTTCAGGGACTAAAGTGGTGGTTTACTCCTCCTTTGTATTCATCAACATTCCACCCGCACTGAGTTTCACTATAAGACCCTTATGGTTAAATTGTGGAAATTTATAAAATGCTTTTAAAGAAACAATAGGATCCAGTTTCTGAGGTTAGTTCTTGGTCCCAATCCCCGTAGTCCTCTTGCGAGTGGTCTTGCTTGACCTTTAATTGGTCAACTCTGGTCTAAAAATGTATATTTGCACTGTAATTAAAAAGATTTTACAATGGCCTTTAAGATGAGAGCACGATTCAGCATGCAGTATGATGACATTTGGTCCCTAGAGAAGAAGCAGAGCATGATATGAGTCCCTAAAGAAGCTTGAATCACAATCATGGTTATTTAACGATAAATACCCTGTCTCACAATCGGGATCTAAGTTGGTGCTCCCGACCCAATGGATAACCTTCTGCATTTTGTAATTGACCATTAACACAACAGTTGAAAGTTCAATCTAACTAAACTTATCATCACAGTAAGTTATGTCGTGAATGCAAGACATGGTTGTTGTTTTTCTGTCCTTGGGGGCATCAGGGCAGTAAGTAATATTGGTGGTTTAATGCCACAGGATTTTGGTCCAAAAAACTTTAAAAATGCCATAAGATTAATACAATATTGTAGAACCAGGGCGTATTGTATTCACGTTATTTTCAGGGGCAAATGCATTTTTACTTGAAACAACCAAAATACCATTCTTTTTCAAAAATTCACATTTTCTTCCATCAAACTTGACAGTCTATAAAAATAGTGATCTATTTTTGTCAAAGTCTATATAATAGTGATCTCAACTGCAAATGCTACAAAGCTTCTCAATCGAAGTCCTCAACTGCAAAATGATCTAAGGTTTCATAATAAGTTAGTTACTCCTCACTCAACTCTCACTAATCCCATTGGAACGCCTAGAACCTAAAATAAATCAGTCTTTCTGTTGAGTCCAGATCTTCACAGTTTTGTCATTGCCAAGAGCACCAGAAGCAATCATGTTCTTTGTAGGGTGACATGACACAGATACAACGGTATCGGAATGACCTTCCAATTTCTGTACTATTTTCCTTGTCTGCAGTTCCCACAAGTATATACAATTATCTTCAGAACCACCAACAACATACTTCCCATTTGTTATAGAAAACGTGGATGAAATGCAGAATTTTGAATTAACATGACCCGAGTAAGTCTTCAGAAACTTCCCAGTCGAGTAGTTCCAAAGCCTCTGCAGGGACAGAAAAATTCCCACACAAGACAAGTCAATAACATGGAAAACAGAACCAACACGTGTAATAGTAAAGCATGAATTTCATAGCCAATTGAGCTATCATATCGGCTACAATACTTGGCAAATGAGAAGAAGGCAAAAGGTATCAAATTAGCCGTATGCCATCACATGCAAAAACATAATATTGCAAAAATTAGAGCCCACAAGAGAAATCAAATATGAGAAAGCAATTCATTTTGATCTTTCATATCTATACACTATACAGCCAAAGGATCCCATAATCTAACGGTATTTTTGTCTAGTGTTGGAACATGATAAATTCACGTTTCCAACGCTACAAATAGTTGCGTTAAGAGGTGTAAACTTGGGTTTGGCCACTCCTCAACGTCAAACCAAACCAAACGCATGAGTAAGAATTTTGTAACGTAGCTCATGAGTACACCTACTATTCTTAAATCCATATCCATAACACATTAATACCATAAGTTCTGCCATTTTTCGCGGCTTTAGCAAAACAGGAATGATACTAACTACCTAATGGCTTCACTCAAGTCCAAGACCAAATGGTAAGTTACTGACAAACCAAGAAGCTTGAGCAGAAAGTTGGAAATTGAAATTGAAGTACCTTCTTAGATTCTAATTTTTAAGTGTAAACATAAACACATTCGTAGCACAAGGGAAATGCACCAACCTTGAAACTAATTTTTTAGCACCATGAATCTTCAAATTAAAACGGGAGCCTAACCAACTAGGAGAAACAACAACTGTAGGCTAAATTGGCTTTGCCTAGCATTTAGTATTTGAAACAGAGGTTAATAAGAATTAGGATAATACTAGTTGATAATGATACCAAAAGCAATTCATGACTTTTGAAATTGTAAAGTAGTTTTCTATTTTTTTTCTTCTCTATCTTCTACCTCTTAATCTGCCTTTTCACACATTCTACAATTCATCTTAGACTAAATAAGATAGCTTTAAGAGTTAGTTAATGGAAAGCAGCTACTATAACAGGGGTAAGGGTGAAAGAATGGAACTACCAGAGTGTTGTCCAAGGTGCCAACGAGAATAAACTTGCCATTGGGGGAAAACTTGACAAACGAAACAGGAGGGTTCTCATCATCGATCAAAGTCTTCATACAGTGACCAGTGGAAGCATCCCAAATCCTGCATAGGCCGTCGTAGCTGCTAGAGACGATGAGGGAGCCGTCGCGGTTGAAATCGACGGCAGTGACAGGGTCAGAATGAGCAGGTAGAACCTTGAGGCACTTGCCGGACTTGACATCCCAGACCCTAACGGTCTCATCGAAGGAACCAGAAACGATAATGTTAGACTGGGGATTGAAGTTGACGCAGAAGACGTAGTTGGTGTGGCCGTGTAGGGTTTTGATGAGGGAACCAGTGGGAACGTCCCAAAGGCGGAGTGTCTTGTCGTCGGAGGCGGAGACGAGGAAGCGAGAGTCGGAGGAGAAAGCGAGATCGGAGACGCCCTGGTCGTGGCCTTCATACTCCTGCATAGGAGATAGTGTGAGGCTATCGGAATCGGAGTCGGTGTTGGTGAAACCATAGGTGCGGAGGGTCTTGTCGGCGGAGGACGACGCCAGTAACCGCCCGTTCGACGAGAATTTAACGGCGGAGATGGCGCGCTTGTGGCCACTTAGGGTTTGGGAAAGCGTGTAGGGTTTGAACTTGGACGAATCCAAATCCGATGCTTCCGTCGCCATTGTTCTGTTGGGTTTTTCGAATTTCAGTCCAGCTCTAAACCTTAGCACCTGCACTGTCATTCATATCTGGAAGGGTTACATTTTTTTCTAATTTAAAATTTAGGAGCATATATTTTTTTAAAAAATAATTCCTTAAATTATTTATGACCGGATGTGGGGTAGATTTTTTAAGGATTAAATTACGATTAACTTAATTTTAGTTTATCATGAATGTAATTTTTTTTTGGGAAAAATATGTTTTTGGTCGGTCAACTTGGGTTTCCATACTTATATTTTAAATCATTAGTTTTTGTCCCTGTACTTTCTAAACCTCTAAATATTAGTCTCTGTCATTAGTTTGGACCGTTAAACCTGTGATGTGGCGTGCTAGGCAATTAACACGTGACATGCTAGGTACACGTGTTATGCTAGGTAATTGACACGTGACAGGTTTAACGGACCAAAGTAACGACAAGAGTAATGTTTAGGGATTTAGAAAGTACATGGACAAAAAATCAAACATTTAAAGTATAGGGACGAAAACCCAAATGGACCGAAACTATACGGAGAAAAAACATATTTTTGCTTTTTTTTTTATTAATTCACGTTATCAAAATTAAATTTATTATTATTTTATTTACCGATAGAAAAAATGTGGGAGATATCAAAACGCAACATATTACATTTGCTTTTCAAATTACTGCAGCATTAGCAGTAGCAAAAGCCACAAACATTGGTTGCGTTGCGTTGAATCTTCGATTTCATTCATGTTTCACTGTTATCGCCGAAGAGGTCTTCTCTACCTCAACACTATCTCCCAACTATCTCTATCATCAACCCCAAAATGTGACCTTTTTCTGAAACCCCACCCGTCGTCGATTTCTCTCAGCTTCCTCTCAACTACTTCACATCAACAATCTTTCATCATATCCTACCTCACAAACAATTGTGGTTTATCACCACAAGCTGCTCTAAAAGCATCCAAGCGACTTCGTTTCGACACATCCCAGAAGCCAGATTCTGTTATCGCTTTCTTCAGAGACCATGGCTTCTCTCTCACCCAGATACACAGCATCATTGGAAGGACACAGGAGCTGCTTGTATGCGATCCCATCAAAAGGGTTTTGCCCAAGTTTGAATTTTTAGCCTCCAAAGGTGCTTCTTCCTCTGATATTGTTCTCACGGTGATTAAGAGCCCACGTTTTCTGCGAGTAAGCCTTGAGCACATTATCTCAGCGTTTGAATTGGTAAGGAGATTCTTTCCATCTGATAGAAAAGCCATTGTTTGTGTAATTGCTTGTCCCAGTTCCTTTGGTGATCCTCGCGTGGAATCAAATGTGAACTTGTTGCTTGATTTTGGAGTCACTCCCTCAAACATTTACCATTTGCTTCGTACTAGGCCCTCTGTACTCTCTTCCTCTGACTTAGGCAGGGTCATAGAGGAAGTAAAGGGATTGGGATTTGATCCTTCCAAATTAAATTTTAGCGTAGCATTACTAGCCAAAAGGGCTATAACCAAATCCCAGTGGGATGCCAAAGTTGATGCCTTTAAGACCTGGGGCTGGTCCGAAGATGCAATTTTATATGCATTTAGGAGGCAGCCCAACTTTATGCTACGGTCTACGGACAAGCTCAATGCAGTGATGAGATTTTGGGTTGGCCAGCTTGGTTGGGATCCTTCAGTGCTTCAAGCATCACCAGTACTTTTTGGATTTAGTTTGGAGAAAAGGCTTATTCCAAGGGCTTCAGTTGTTCAGTATCTTCTCTCCAGAGGTTTGATGAAGAAGGGTGCTAGCTTAATTACACCATTTAGTTTGTCTGACAAGCTGTTCCTGCAAAGGTTTGTGAAATATTTTGAGGAGGAAGAAACATCTAGGATACTAAGGATATATCAGGGAGGATGTTAGCATCTGCCACTTGTATACACCATATAGCATCCCTTCTTTGATAACTTTTTCTTGCTAAATTAATGACCACAGCATTAATTTGTTATGAGTTATGAATTTGAAGATAGGTTATTCTTCTTACCTGGCAACTGGTTGTTTATTTTTTGTGTGGAACAAGCAGATAACTCAGATCATGCCGTTTCATTGAATAACAACTTCTTGTTACTACAAATTATATTGGTTGAATAGGTAATTTCTTTCTTCAGCTGTAGATAACTAGATAACTAGATAGGTAGGAATGAGTTAGTTATGGAATATAGTATTTGAAAAGGGCCAATAACTCACTTTTATTTGTTGGTCTATTGTCTAAAGAGTGCTAAAGTCTCTTGCATGTAAGGCAACACTATCCATAGTAGATAAGTCATTAGATCATCAGATAAGGCAAAACTATCCATAGTAGTATTGTAATGTTTTATAGCAGTGACAGGAGCAGATAAGTCATTAGATCATCAGGCTTCATGTAAAACACCTGTTGAATGAAGTTACTATTCATAAAGAAGTTAAAACTATTGATTGTTTCTTGGAATTTAGGGAGTAGTTTAGAGTTGAGACCTTGTCCCTGATATCATAAGTTCTTCTGGATCTCTGCATATGTTAAAACTATCAAAATCCAAGCCCCCACAGCACCTGGGATAGCTGTAACTCTTGGTTTGCATCTGTAGAAGTGAAATCAATGCAGAATTTTTAGCATGGATAAGGGTGGCATTTTTAATGTTCATCAATTGTCGGGAATTATTACGTATTAGCATGACTTCCTTTAAAGGAACATAATTCTTTTATGGAACTACCTTGGATTCTTGCAGGCTCTTCGTGCAGTTTTTAGAGCAAAATCACTACTACTTTTTATCTAATTCAGAATTTCCACTTTTTCGTTATTGTAAAGTACCTAATCTGTAATGAAGATACTTTTTCCTCTCCTTGATGCCAGCTGCAAATCTAAAATCATCCCAGATAACACCTTTGACAATTGTATTTTCTTTCTACACAATTTAAGTACAAACTTTACACTAAACACCTCATTAAATCTAATAAGGAAATTCACAGCAGGTCCTGCTGGCTGAGACGAGTTTGTCAAGGGTTTTGTCTAACAACACTCGCCTAATCTAAAGCTGATATTAGCAATCTTGTCCACAATAGGTACAGCCCTTGGGCTTTGCTTCAAATTGATAAGGCATAACAAGAAAATTATGACTTCGTTCCATAAGCTGAATGTTTCTGACATTGTCATGAAGCACCACTATGAATGAAGAATAAGTAAAAGGACTAGAAAATTGTCCTTCCAAATGTGAAAAACCATCACATAAACTCTTCTAATCATTATCGTATAATCAAATCATAACCACAATATTATCTTGATTATTTTGACATCAACCTTACAAAGAAAATGCTTTTTTTTAAGAAAAAATAATCAACTTTGTACAAAGTTGGATTTTTTTTTGTTAAAAAAAAA